>OZ024904.1:34500047-35100047 GCA_964017125.1 Flabesymbios commensalis | reverse complement strand
TTCCAAGCAATTATGGTTTCCGTGACCTGGTGACCTTGAAATTAGGTCAAGGTCACTGAATGTCGAACTTGACCTTCAGTTTAGTGTCATACACATGAGGTAATAAATGAAGGTTCTAAGTCAAGGCGTTATGAAGTTATCGCACTTACAAGCCATTTTGGTTTCCGTGATCTGGTGACCTTGGAATGAGGTCAAGGTCACTGAATGGAGAACTTGACCTTCAGATCAGTGTCATACATATCAGGTGAAAAAATGAAGGCCCTAAGTGAAGGCGTTATAAAGTTATAGCGCTTACAAGCCATTTTGGTTTCCGTGACCTGGTGACCTTGAAATTAGGTCAAGGTCACTTGAACTTGAACTTGACTTTCAGATTAGTGTCATACAAATGAGTTAAAAAAATGAAGGTCCTAAGTCAAGGCGTTATGAAGTTATCGCGCTTACAAGCATCTGCACAGCCCGCCCGACTTCCCGCCTTCGGTGATCACTATACCCCACAGCCTTAATGGCTGAGGGGTAAAATGGCTGAGGGATAAAAATGTAACATTTGAGGGGGGAGGTGACTCAGAGCTACGACCCATTGGTGATGATCACCGGTAGGGCCGGCATGTGCTTTTGATGACTAGGCCCAGATAACTCTGGGATATAAGTCAGGTTGATTACATCCACATCATATGACAGCCCTGTCATTCAGTCCCATGACCAATACCGTCCAGTTATGTCAACCCACGTATACAGACTACACTTGCACAGGACTCTGGATTATATATAATAATTTAAAAAAAAAAAATACCAGTCCGACTTGCCAAAAATATGTATTTATATATAAAAATAAAAGGTTATATAACAAACTCATCGAAGTACTTTTAAACATTGAATATTGTGTCAATTTCTCACGTCATGGCCATTCATATTTGAGGGTAGAGAGCTATCCCAATGCGATAGCTCAAAATCTTACTCCATTTGTGGCACTCCCTCATTGTGATTTGCCAAAAAATCCCATAAGAAGATTGCTTCTCCACAGCTAATAAATCCTAATTGATCTGGAGTGAACACAGCACGGCTGATGCTTTCTGAATGACCAATAAAGACCTGCGGAAGACACATTTTAACATAAATGGTAAACACACCGATTATTTTTAAATCCCGATAGGAATCATTGAATCACTACATTTTACAAGCAATTATCACCTAACTAAAGGTATTTCATGCTGCATGATCGGCAATTCCAAAAGGTTGAATTTCACACAAGTTTTGTATGTTAGAACATTTTCTGTATTTCTAATAGAAGACACACTTTACTATACAGACTATTATTTGCTATACTGAAGTTTTGAAAATGACAATTTCGTTCTTGGATATTAAAAGTTAGAGTGTAAATCCACGAAGTAGGTGTATTTGATCACAAAAGATAAAAATGCTAAAAGTGACATACCTGAAAATTTAAGTCCAGTCTCATGTGGTAGTCCCATATTTTGACCATTTTATCACCAGCAGTCACTAAATGTCTACCATCTATTGTTGTGTCTAAAGCAGTACAATCTCCACGATGTATGTTATCTATCTAATAAAAGCAACAAAAAATCTAGTTCTTCCATCTATTGGCCATTTAGCTGCCAGAGATGCATAAGTGCATCATCTGCAATAATTTAAAAAAAATAGATAAAAGAAAGGCTACAGCTAGTCATTAAAAAATGAGAATTGGACTTTCAATTAGATATGTTACACTTAGGTAGTTCATGAAATTTTCATTTAATGTCAGGTGGGATTTGTGGTAGCAGTTCAGTTTACAATAGATTAAAATATGATGACATTATTTGGTAGGTAAAGGGGTTTCTTTGACAAAGATACAGGTATATTACTAGATTCACTTACTTCAGCTAATATTTTTCCATTACGAGAATCAAATTTGAGTAGTTTGTGACTAGTCGTGATGACAAGGAGTTGTTTGACATTGGTAGGTGCATATTTCACACGAAGTGCTGAATCAATCACAGTTCTGCTGTTGTCTGCAGTGTTCAATGATGTTATGTCTATTCGCAAGACCTAAAAATATTGAATCGTAATGCAAATGCTCATCTCTTATACAAAATTGAATAACTGAAAAAAATTATGACATGCATCAAGATTAATTCTTCTGCAATTAATTCCTTTTAATGTGATCTTTGATAATAATAGGTCACCATAAACTCCGGCCCTTGTGATAGACATTTTTCAGGGTGCATCCTTCCCTGAACTCGCACATTTTGTTTTACAGTAATAGTCTAGCTATCTAGTATAGTTTGTTGACATTAAGTCGACCATTTTGATCTTGATCAAGTTGAAATATTTCAGGGTGCATCCTTCCATGAAATCTCACATTTTGTTTTCATAGTAATGGTATCTGGCATGGTTTATCAGATATTATGCATATTAAAGGAAACTAGATTAGAAAGAGTCGTTCGGAAGAAAACACATTCTATATGCATGGTTCAGCTATTTTGCTTTGTTTTTGAGTTACTTAAATATTATAAAATAACTCAAATTCAAAATGGCTGCTAAACGGCCATTTTAAAATCGTTTGCTCCCAGAAGTTTATCAGGTCATTGGCTGACATTGCTGTGCATATTTGCTAAATAAAAAAAAAATCTGCTGAAACGCGCTAACGTACATTTTTTGACAGTGACTCTAGTGATCAAAGGGTTGATTATATGGGAATCAAAATGTCACCAAAAATTCCCCGGTGGTATGTGATGGCTATGTGAAGTATGAGGAAGCAGAAGTTGCAAGATTTCCGAGATAAAGAGAAAAAAATCTAGATTTGCCTGAGGGGCAAAGCTTGCGTCTCCACCCCCCCCCCCCACATAGATTTAGCAACCAATATACATTAATTATAGAGAAATAGAGTACAGTCACCAATTTTTATGTAAACCACATAACAAGAGCACACTCTACAATAGCCCGCCGCCATTATTGAACTTAAAGTCATTATTGTGGCCACAAGGTCAAATTATTGACGTAAAATGCGAAAAATGCCAGCCATTTTGAATATTTTTCCACCCATTGTTGAACTTGTCCGAGAGCTGGTTATTATTAACATGCATAACAGATTTGAAGATGATACATAAAAAACTTTTCAAGTTATCGCGCCCACAAGGTCAAATTATTGACGTAAAATGCGAAAAATAGCAATAAATCGGCCATTTTGAATTTTTTTTCAGCCATTATATAACTTGTCCAGGAACTAATTATTAGTAACATGTATAACAAATTTGAAAAGGATACGTGGAAAACTTTTCAAGTTATCGCGCCCACAAGGTCAAATTATTGACGTAAAAAGCGAAAAATCGCAATAATCTGCCATTTTTTAAAAAATTTCAGCTAATATTGAGCTTGTCCAAGAACTACTTATTAGTAACATGCATAACAAATTTGAAGAGGATACGTGGAAAACTTTTCAAGTTATCGCGCCCACAAGCTCAAATTATTGACGTAAAATGCGAAAAATCGCAATAAATCGGCCATTTTGAATTTTTTTTCAGCCATTATTGAACTTGTCCAAGAACTACTTATTAGTAACATGCATAACAATTTGAAGAGGATACGTGGAAAACTTTTCAAGTTATCGCCACACAAGGTCAAATTATTGACGTAAAAGGCCAAAAATCGAAATAAGTTGGGTATTTTGAATTTTTTTTCGGCCATTATTGAACTTGTCCGAGAACTGGTCATTAGTAACATGCATAACAAATTTAGAAAGGATACATGAAAAACTTTTCAAGTTATCGCGCCCACAAGTAAATGTTAACGCCGCCGCCGCCGAACTTCAATTGCAATAGCCCACCTTTTTTAATTAAAATTAAAAGGCGGGCTACAAATGTGATGTCAGAATCACACAAAAATGTAATCAACATATGTCCAGGGTAAGTTGCTTCCTTGGAAAATCGGTGAAGCAGTTCAAGCTCTTGCGAGTAACATGTGATTCGTCGGCCATCTAGTTGAACAAATGAAAAAAGAAAAACAATTCTCCTGACAATTTTCTCAGGGCCTGTGAGCATACCCAAAAGATAACATTTGAGCTGCATAATTATATTACCAAATTTTGATAATAGCCAAAATGAGCAAGGTCTTTCTCTTAAACCAAACATGAAACAAATCCATGAAGCGGTTCAAGCTCTAGAGAGCGACATAGGATTTTGGCGGCCATCTTGGATTTTGTTGAACAAGCTGAAAAACGCAAAAAAAAATTGACCAAGCAAATTCTCCAGGGCCAGTATGCATACTGCAAATATTTGGAAATAATCTGAGCAGGGGTTTCCGAGTGAGAGCAGAAACAAAATGCATTTTGTTTCTGCTCTCACTCGGATACCCCAGCGGACTCAGCAAAAACATTACCGTATTTCGCGGGGTATAGTACGCACCTGTGTATAGCACGCACATGCCAAGATTTATACCAAAAAAATAGATAGTATACAACGATAGATAGTACGCATTCAGGTTCGCACTAGGGTGGTGAGTATCTATACAAGTTGTATGGGGGATGTGTGAGGTATGTCTTTATTACTCAAGCCATTCAGAATGTGGTTCACCCCAGCTGGATACACAAGGACATAATTGATTTGTCAGTATAGATTATATAAAATAAACGAAATGATTTGGTGAATATACAAATTATGACCAATATAAAAATATAAAATTAGGAATAACTATCTGAGTATAATGTTTATTTTGGTTATTCCGTGGAAAAAAACTGTGTAGGCTACTATACACCACGAAATACGGTAAGTCTCCACCACCACATAGTGGGTGCAGACTTAATTAAAAATAGCCGATTGGTGGCCATTTTGGATTTTATTAGTGCAAAATTTGTCATGGGTTATCCTTGTGTGAGACGTTACATTTTGTTTCATATTCATGGTCCAGCTATTTTGCATTTTTTTGGATTACGTAAATATCACAAAATTACTCAAATTCAAAATAGCCGCTAAACAACTTTTTTGAAGTTGTTTGCTCCCGAAAGTTAAATCAGGTCATTGGCTGACATAGCTGAGCATATTTGCCAAATTCAAAGAAGATCTGATGGAAACTTTTTCCTGAAACGTGCTAACGAGCATTTCGTCGTTAGTGGCCATAGTAATTAAAGGGTTGATGATATGGGGATCAAAATGTCACCAAAACAATTCCCCAGTGGTATGTGATGGCTGTGTGAAGTATGAGGAAGCAGAAGTTGATAGATTAGTAGCTATTTTGAAAACAAATAACTGCGGCTGCGGCGGAACATGTGGAATACAGTAAGCAGCCTGCCTCGGTGAGGGCTGCTTAATAATGGCCGTAAGTCGGACATTTTGAATTTGATCGAGCTGAAATTTTTCAGGGCATATCTCTCCCTGAAACTGCAATTTTTGTTTTATAGTAAAAGGTCATAATCCCCAAAAGGAACATCTTTCACCCCCTAAGGGATGTGTGTGTGCAATATAATATACGGAATACGGCGTTCGCTCAACAGTTTGTGCTCGATCACTAAAGTTAAGCAACGTTGCGCCCGGTTCATAATTGGATGGGTGACCGCCTGGGAGTGCCAGGTGCTGTATACACTCGTGGGGCTCAGAGAACCACGTAAATCAGATGGCTCGTATGACTGACTTTGAGTTGGATGTAAAAGAACCTCAATCGACGAAGGCGCAGTTTCCATCCGGCGAGACCCCAAAAAATTCACTACATGGAGTACTTGGCACATATATGTGACCCTATCTGGCAAAATGAGATGGGAGTCGCATTTTGGGGTTTTGGAGTTTTTATCAGAACCTGAATCTCCACAACATTACCTTTGAAATGGGGTGTCACACAAGCGTGTAGGTTAAGTAGCTCCAAAGATGTAAATTGGGCAAAATCGAAAAATATCAATTTAAAAATTGTGTTATTTTGAGAAAACGGAGTTCAAAGATGGGGAAAGTTTTTGTTGTATTTTTTCTCCACCCTTATTCGATTTCTGGTATGAGAATGTCACCAGGATAATCAACAAATTTGGACAAATTGCCAGTACTTCTATTAAACAGGTTCAAATAGATGCAAGTGTTTACCATGTAAACACCCAACAAGGCTCCCCCTCCCACTTTTCAAATAAGAGTTATACATTAATTATAATTTTTGCAGATAATCAATTTGCACATGTAATTATCAAGTAATATTATGAGGCAGAGGCTAGCAGCCTTAGGCTATGGTGATAAGGTTCTAATTCGACGAAAAAAGACTAAAGATGGCCGCCATTACCCGGATATTTTCCCAAATTTTTTGAAAAATTAATGCAGTCTAGGAAATACTACTACTATGCAGTATTTTGAATATTGAGTATATCGGATAAGCAGCTTTGAAGTTATCAGGGTGACAAGGTCCTAATTTGATGAAAAAAGATTAAAGATGGCTGCCATGACCAGAATATGTCCCCAAACTTTCTTAAAAATCGATGCAGGCTAGGAATTATCACTACTATGCAGTATTTTGAATATTGAGTATATCGGATCGGCTTTGAAGTTATCAGGGTGACAAGGTCCTAATTTGACGAAAAAAAGATTAAAGATGGCCGTCATGACCAGAATATTTCCCCGAATTTTCTTAAAAATTGATGCAGCCTAGGAATTAATGGTTGCATCCAGTTTGTTTAACACAAAGTGAATCAAAAAAGCGGCTTTGTAGATATCAGGGTGACAAGGTCATAATTTGACGAAAAAAGAATAAAGATGGCCGCCATGACCCGAATATTTTCCCAAACTTTCTGAAAAATTGATACAGCCTAGGAATTAATACTTGCATCCAGTAAGTTGAACACAAAATGAAAGAATCGAAAAAGCAGTTTTGTAGATATCAGGGTGACAAGGTCCTGATTTGCGAAAAAAGAATAAAGATGGCCGCCATGACCCGGATATATTCTTCCGAAGTTTCTGAAAAATTGATGCAGGCTAGGAATTAATACAACTATGCAGTATTTTGAATATTGAGTATATCGGATAAGCAGCTTTGAAGTTATCAGGGTGACAAGGTTCTAATTTGACGAAAAAAAGATTAAAGATGGCCGTCATGACCCGGATATTCTTCCGAACTTTCTGAAAAATTGATGCAGGCTAGAAATTAATACTACTATGCAATACGTTGAGTTTTGAGTATATTGGATCAGTAGCTTTGAAGTTATCAGGGTGACAAGGTCCAAATTTGACGAAAAAAGATTAAAGATGGCCGCCGTGACCTGAATATTTTCACAAACTTTTTCAAAAATTGATGCAGCCTAGGAATTAATATTTGCATCCAGTATGTTGAACACAAAAAGAATCGAAAAAGCGGTTTGGTAGATATCAGGGTGACAAGCTCCTAATTTGACGAAAAAAGGTTAAAGATGGCCGCAATGACCTGAATATTTTCCCGAACTTTCTAAAAAATTGCTGCAGTCTAGGTATTAATACTGGTATCCAGTATGTTGAACACCAAATGAATTAAAAAAACGGTTATGTAGATATCAGGGTGACATGGATGAGAGGCGGTGTCTATGCGCGGTGCCGCCGCCCGCACGCGCCGCCGCCCGCACGCGCCGCCAGACGAAACCGTACAAAAACCCTGGTAAAGGGGAGCCTTAATTAGAGGATAGATGTAATCCCTAGTACACACTGCGTCAGCCTTAGGGAAGGGTTTCAAATGGGTATTACTCCAAGGTCATGTCAAGGTCATCTAAAGGTCACAGCGAGGTCAAATCAGTCAAAGAAGCTGAAAATATTTAGTTTTTGTTGTTTTTGCTCTAATTCTGTTTATTTGAGATGTCTATGATGGTTGAAACACGGAGGTACACCAAACATATTTCGAGAGGTTACAGGGGTAATATAGGGGTGATCCTTATATCACCCCCATCTGATATCACAGGAATGGATCAGATAACACATATATTGTCATGTTTGGACCAATAACTAGCCTTTCTTTAAATGTGATGAAGCCCAACCCAAGTATACATGGTGACATGGGCTGGAGTGGGGCGTCATATGAGTGTTACGTAAGTCACGTAAAGGGCATCTCAAGGTCATAACAAGGTTAAATCAGCCAAAAAGTGGTAAAATAGTTAGTTTTTGCTCTAATTCTGCTTATTTGAGATGTCTATGATGGTTGAAACCCATTTAGGCCCGAACACGAATATACACCAAACACATTTTAAGAGGTTATAGGAGTAATATAGGGGTTGGAGGGTAATACCCTCGAAAATGACCCTTATATCACCCCCAGTTGATATCACAGGAATAGATCAGATAACACATATATTGTCATGTTTAGACCAATAACTAGCGCTTCCTGTTTATGTGATGAAGCCCAACCCAAGTCAACATGGTCACATGGGCTGGGGTGGGGCTTCATATGAGTGTTACCCCAAGGTCATGTCAAGGTCACAACAATGACAAATCAGCTAAAAAAAAGTAACAATAGTTAGTTTTTGCTCCAATTGTGTACGTTTAGGATGTCTATGATGGCTGAAACCCACTTATGCCCCAACACAGAGGTACACCAAACACTTTTTACCCCTTATCCCCCCTGTAGGGGGTAAATATGGATTTTAGCCAATAGTTTCTCAGGTAAAGTTTTTTATACTCATCAATACCTACAAAATGAGCTGACACACGACCCTATTTGATAGGGTGAAAATATACCCTAGTTTTCTTGATTTTACCTTTTTTTACCCCTTATTCCCCACTGGAGGGGGTAAATATGGATTTCAGCATATTGTTCTTTTGTGTTTTCTACTCATTAGTACCTGCAAAATGAGTTGTTACACGACTCCATTCGACAAATTTTGAAAATATACCCTATTTTTCGTGATTTTACTCTTTTTTAACCCTTATTACCCCCTCCCCCCCCCTGGAGGGTAAATATGGATTTTAGCTAGTTGTTCTTTGATAAAATATTTTGTTCTCAATAATACCTAAAAAATAAGTTGCTGCACGACTCTATTCCATTAGTTTAAAAATATACCCTATTTTTCGTGATTTTAGCCCTTTTTACTCCTTATTACCCCCACTGGAGGGGTAAATATAAATTTTAGCCCATAGTTTCTTAGATAAAGTTTGTTCTACTCATCAATACCTACAAAATGAGCTGCTACACGCCGCTATTCGATTAAGTTGAAAAAATCATATAGATGGGGGGGAGGTTTTCAGGGGGTCAGAAAATGACCTCAATGACCCCGAAAAATAATCACACTTTTATTTTTATTTTTAGCACCTTCAAGATACATATTCAGTTATAAAATCAATTTATACATCAACATCTAGCAAATTGGGCAAATATAGACATACACTATATATGGGCCTATTACCACGCTCATGAAGCTAGTGCTGGCGTCATAATTTTTATTGTCTGTAAATTTGTTAATTTTTTGCAAATTGTAGTGTGTTTGAAACATCAATTTTATATAATTTATATTTATTTTTATACCTTACAATTTTAGGAACCAAAAGTTAACATTTTAATCTCATATTTTATCTCAAAATCTGAAATTGGTCAGATTATGACTATTTTGCCTTTTGCAGGCCCTAGCTCAATAGTCAAAACGCGACTTCCGTCTCATTTTGCCAGATCGGGTCACATATAAGGCCATGAATGATAACAGGCCTTGCTAAGTTACTCCCGTGGCGCGATAACACAATAGTGCATACTGCCACATAATATACAGATACAGATATTATGAAAGAAATCCCCCAATGAGTTTCCAAGATATGCTCTGGAAAAGACAATGCTGACAGACGGACCTCAAGGGTGACGCCATAACCCTCCGCTACCAACTTCATTGGGCGGGGGGATAAAAATGAGATTCATGGTTTCATGTTAAGCAATATAAAGTTATAAACCATAATTATTGGGCAAATGATCTTTTTTATCTATGTAATATACAACATAAAAATGCATACACAAGGGTGTATTTACCTCATCAAGAGAGCGGGCTTCTACTATACTGATTGTGAAATTTGTTGGGCCAACAAATGCCACATGTTTACCATCAAGACTAACGGCTAGAGCTTCTGGTCCATGAGTTTCTCCCCTGGCCAGTGTGTTCCCCAAAAGTCGCAATAGCTGGTATTTATTATCTGCTGCATCATACATAGCAATAGATCCAAGAGAACCAGCACTGTAAAGATAATCTCCGGCAGGTGCATAAGCAAGACCTACAACTTTACCCCGATGTTGTCTGAAAAACAAAAATACATCATGTAAAGATATCAGACAATAGAAAACAGCCACGCCATTGTAATCCATTTGCTTCTTGACACTTGTGCTGCTAGGCCTCTATATATACATTTTCAAAGACAGTTTCAATCCAGATAAAACTATTTTGAATAGAAAAATTTAAATTACATACAACATTCAGTGTATGTTAAATTGAGTAATCATTCTATCAATGAAGGAGTAATTTGACATAAACACATAACATTGTAATGTACTAAATATAATATAAAAGTCCAGCATAGTGTTTAGGCATACATATTTGCAAAATCTAAACAAAAATGGTTAAATTGACATCACAACAATGATGGTGAGTTGATGATTTAAATATAGTATTTTTTATTATTTAAATCATGCTGCTAGGTTCCCAGCAAACACGAGACACAATGCTGGTTTACCCGATACTGGTTTAGGCCTAATGTTGGTGAGTTCTCCGCGATATTGCCCTTGTATTTACTATACATTGAGTCAGAAATGTGCTTTATTTATAAATCAGGAAAGTTAAAGCTGCATAACTGTTTGTTTATTTTATTGAAGAGGCAAGTCATACAAAATGGTGTATAATATGCATATAATTTCATGTATAATTTCGTACTCCGAAAGGAGAATGTCACTGATTTGAAAAAATAGGCCTCTCTTCTTTGTATGGTGCTTTTAAGTGTGGGCCAGCATCTGAGCCTTTGGTCTGCCACTTAGACGCTTTCTCCTGATGATGGAAAATTCAGTCTTAAAGTTGGCGCCAAAAAAGTCATGTAAACTATCTTTTTCAATCTTTTGATTTTGGTGAAAAAACATTTGCAGGTTTTTATTTGATACCTCGTGGACATTCAAAATACATGTATAGTCAAAATGCTATTAAACAATATCAGAATATTTTTATTTTTTTTGTAAGTAATGACATATGATATAAATCACCAAATGCTGTAATATAAAATAATTTAAAATACTATACTGTCCCAGTCACAACGCTCACTGCTACAATGGGTGGTTTGTGGCAGTTTGGTATGTATCAAGGCGGTTTGATGTTGGCCCGTAATTTAACTGCTATTACGTAGATATTGTACACAGACAGACCAATTTACTATTTCACAATACTTGATAGTTTATCGCATTGTGAACTGATCCCGTAACATTAACATAGTTTTTTGGTGCATTTATAAAGCCTTTCAAAAATATGAATAATTGTTTTGTACATTTTAGGCTATTGCTGTCGAAATTAACAAAACAGTTATGCAGCCTTAAAATATAGTGAGAGCACCAAGTATAATTTAATGGTAGTGACCACTATCTACCGCCATCACACCATAACCCTCCACCCTGCTGCCAGGTGTCCCAATCAGAGATACTAGCCGGCATTAGCACACTGTTTACCTGATGTTGAGATAATCCTGCCAATGTTGGCCCAGCATTTAATCAACTGTAGGTCAACATCCGATAAAATGGATGATTTTTCAGCATTGAAACAACATTAGTTTAGTTTTTCACAGCATTAACAGTTACTTCGATGTGAATAGTAAAGTTAACATTAAAAGCGTGTATAAACTATACTATAATGTGTGTTCTTAATCTCTTAAACTTACCTCTCAAACTTTACAGAGAAAAAGCTTTACTGGTGAATTATAAACCCCTTATCTGCATGTTACAGTTTGTTACACAACCCTTACTCCATATAATGGAGATTTCCTATGACCAGTGATGACATGGATGATTGACCCAGTTGACATGAAATAACTGATTTAGGCATCTTGTCAATGCCGAGCATATGATTGAAAAATTCTTATAATACAAATAAAAAATACACCACTGTAAATCAGTACAGGAACACCTTAAATTTTGTGTATCATGACTGATAATCTGTGAAAGTATGAAATACAGCAGCTCTCTGGTATTTGACAAAATGTTGAAAATGCTGTTGCATGTAAATAAACCTCCAGAAAGAATACTCCATAAGGTTTGTGCTCAGGCACTAACTTAAAAATAGTTTGTGAGAGATGCTCAGTTTTTCAAATCATTCAATTTGGGGGATGTATATATTTCATAAATAGGACTATTGTTCATTATTTGAAGCAGTAAATTAAGGCAGCAATTCCAGCTTTAAATGAATGAAAAATAGAAACAAACAATTCCGCAGGACAAGGGTTAACACAGAAATAATCTTTACCTCTGCTCTGCCAAAAGGCTAGTTGTAGCGACATTGAACACACGCACAGCACCAGACTCAAATCCGCATGCAAATACTTGCTGACTGGGATGGTATGCTACAGCACATGGACACTCCTTGGGAGCCGTGAAGTCATATACCTGTTACAAACATTGAACAATAAACCATACATAATATATTGGAAAAAATGTTAAATCTACCTACTACGTGTTAATATATTTTAGATATCATTACATTCTCATTCTCATACACTTACATACATAAAAGATACATAATTTATACATAATGCCAGTTACTGGGTGTCTATTGTGGTAAGGTTAAACATAAATCAGATTCACTAGATAATGAGACAGACCTTACCTAGCTCCATGTCCACACTTCTTTTGAATGGGACGTTTGGATGAAGGACATATTTTCTAAGACAAGGGTCCCCAGCTTGCACTAGGTGTAGGCTTAATGCTGGCCCATCATCTGTGATAACGGCCCCAACAATAAATATGTTTATTGTTGTGCTCACTATCATAGTCAGATATACTAACATGTGTTGTACGAAGATAGGCCCTAATATATCCTAACTACTTTTCAGTTTTTGCTTTTGTTTTTTAGGTGCTGGTTGTAGATGAATTAAGCTTGTGCAATATGGACCTACCACCTCCCATTTTCACCCCACTTGTGTAATGCTACAATCATGTAAGTTACCATTGTCATTTCTGCCAAATGTATTGTGAAACTGTTCTATATTGGTTATTTGTTATTATATCTTGAAGTGTGCATGTATAATACATTTAGTTAATTTTCATTTAAGTACATTTGTCTAATGGTGACATTTTTTCAATTTCATATGCCAATAAAATATGCCAGGAAGTACAAAAGAACAGCTTAGTTTTCATCTTAGAACATGTAGAGCCAATGCATTTTCTCCTCGCTCCTAGCGTGGAACGTTTTCGGGGTTCGCTTCGCTCATGTTTGGTCGCCTCGCTTCGCTCACATTAGTTAATAATTTTGGAGACTCCGAATATTTATTTTGGACACCCTCAATGCCAATTTCTTGTTAAAACCCTGTAATGAGATGCACATGCATCAATGTTGAGCTTATATTAGAGACAATCCCGCAACACTGGAAGAACGCTCTGGTGATGTTTTGTGTTAGTGTCAACACAAACCTGAAGGGTTGCTCGATCATTGATATTGATATTGATGTTCAGGACTTTTATTTCTCACATTAATTTAAAGTTATAGGTAATCTGACTATTGTTTTGCTCCATTGTTAGTTACTGTTTTTCACCCATTTTTAAGCTGGAAATGCTTATGAAATCTCCATCTTCACATGACAAAAAAATGATATTGACACTTTTTTCTTATGAAATGAACATCTACCACAAAATAAATTAATTTCAGTGGCATTTGAAGTTATAGCATAATTATGACTAAAAGTTCTCAATAGTACCTGTTGCATAGTGTCCATATCCCAGATACGGATGGTGTGGTCTTCACTGGCCGTTACCAGCTGTCTTCTGATAGGATCAACAGAAAGTGTGAGAACACGTCCTGTATGAGATCTCATTAGTGTGGTATACCCACGAGTGGCTACATCTAAGATACCAAGTGTACCCTGCAAATAAAAAATAAATAATAAACATACTATATATGCCTATACAGGTATAAGATATAATGGTCAGAATTGCATGCCCATCCCAAGCCTATCCCAAGCATGTGAATAATTGTGAAAAATGTGTAATTAGTCCATAAAATGTAACTGGTCAGTGCAAAACCTTACGAGACACACCTCACACACACAACAGAATGTATCTGGGAGACACTGTACATTAGTAATCAAATCATACAGTAAATCACTTTACACAGATCTTTACTTTTAATTGTAAAACATACTGAGCTCGTTCCAGCCAAGATTTTGACACCATCAGATGAAATGTTCACTGCTGTCACAGGTCCTTCATGTTCTGTCAAAATACAAATTACATACATCATCTAAATTTATAATCGGTCTTCAAATAAGATCCTTTTCTAATTTAAACTGAAATTCAAATTTTGATAAAAGTGCTGACTCAAAAGTAAATTACCAGCTTCCAAATAAACATGATTGAAGTCCAATGGCCATAGTCTTAAATAACCATCATCAGAACCAGTCACACAGAAGGCTTCATTAACATGCAGGCAATTAATGGAGATCCCACCGCCTGTAACATATAAACAATTACAAATGCTGCTTGCCTGCCATAAAAGATGGTATTATCAACCCTTTATTGAAGAGATTTCAGAGCTTTCATTTCAGATATTATACTTCATTATTTTACAAAATCATTGACCTTGAGGTGGTAATTGCTACTCTCATCTCAAGGTGAATGGAAGTGAGACTATATAGCTGGCTGCTAGAATGGTTAATACATAGGTAGGTAAAGTATAAAAAGTTAAAGGTTGATTAGCAGAGAACAGTACCGAGTTTCAGGGTTGGGGTCAATTTCAAATATCAATTACAATAACAATTATGATTACGACTTCCTAAAAATAGTCAGTTACAATTATAATTATGACTTGCACAAAATATCAATTACAATTATAATTACAATTATCGTACAGCGGGGTGTATAGAACGCGACTTTTTTTATTTTTTGGGCCCATTTTTGGCCTGGTGCTTATTATCCACCGGTGCGTACAATATAGTGATTTTGCCGAGATTTGTCACTCAAAATGTTGAGAAATAGGCAGTCTCGCATCTCTCGAGTAAACTGCGGTCTCCTAACTCCTTACATTTTCGCTCAAAAATGGAAAATTACTTCAGCAGCTATAAAGAGACTGTTTGTTTCTAATACACTTAAGATGTCTGGTGATATAACATTCCATAACAACCTAACGTTTATTTGTCTTTTATTTATCCGATAAAGTCATTTATTATTATTATTTATATAATAATGTACTCGTCAGAAATTGCTGCTTAATCATGTCTAATGCATGGATTGCCTGACCAGTGGTGAAGCTTCTATTCCATTCACCAGATGTCGCTGTCGGCGGCGACGTGACTTGCCTATTCTTATACACTGTAGAACTACGGCTTGATTATTCGCTGGTTTTATTATTACAGGCCTACATATTTCACTGCAATATATATTCAAGTCAATGGTATTCTAAAATACAGACGAAATGTATCATGGTAGAAAGTTTAAATAATATTAGAATGCTAATATTTGTCTTAAATAGACAAAAATCAATAGGTTACACTGCAAAAATTATAATTATGCTCATGATTTAAGTCAATGGTAGGCCCTAAAATACAGACAAAATGTATTATGATGAAGAATTTAATTAATTTTAGAATGCCAATATTTGGCTTAAATAGACCAAGATCGATTAGAATACGATTTATATTACAAAGCTGCCTAAAAAATCTATTAGTAGGCCTACTATAGCCTAGGATTATGGTATTTGATGTATTCGGTACACCTGTCACTCATCGTGTGCAGCCAGGCGCTGGACGATGTCAATGAGCCGTGTACTCATTCGATTAAGAGATTATTGCGCGAATGAGGTTAGTCACGTGAGTACATGAGGTGTGAAATTTATTAGGATATAACGGGCCAGATTCAGTTGTGAGCTCAATAACTCTTCTGCTGTGCATTGTGTAGTCTACTGGATTACTTATTTTACTGGATTACGGGGGGGGGGGGGAAGCTGTGCCAAGATTGGCGCAAGAAGAAGGGAAAGCTACAAAGAATAAGAAAGTCGAAGAAAGCTGACAGGGGTTCCAAGCCAAGGTGGACCCAAGTAGAGGATATACTTGAAGACTGGCTCCTAGACCAGAGATCATCCTGTAGAGGTGTCAGCACATGTCAACTGCGTCTTAAAGCTAACGTGATCGCTAGTGACTTGGATGTAGCTGGCTTTCGTGGTGGGGCTTCCTGGATAGGCTGTTTCCTCAAAAGAAAATCATCAGCTCTGAGGACAAGAACTACAATGTGCCAATGCCTACCTGCCGATTCACAGGAGAAAATGGACGTATTTAGACTATTTGTGCTGGACACTATCCATGAGCATGGCATGACCCGAGACCATATCATCAATATGGACGAAGTGCCCCTCACCTTCGACATACCTATGACGACGACAGTTGACAAGAAGGGCGCCAAGTCTGTCACCATTCAGACAACTGGACATGGGAAGGCCAGCCTCACTGTTGTTCTGGGGTGCTGTGCCTCAGGAAAGAAGCTGCCGCCGATGTTGATATTCAAAAGAAAAACAGCCAGCAAAGAGAAACTGCTTGCTGGTGTGCTAGTTTCCAACAACGAAAAAGGGTGGATGAACCTGGTGTCGTATTCACGTACAAGTTACGATATATCGTAGGCCACTGATTGGTCGAGATAGCCATCTCGACCAATCCAATGCCTAGGATATATAGTAATTTGTACGAGAATACGGGCCCAGGTACAGATGACTAAGTGGATTGATGGCTGTTACAGAGGTCGTCCCGACGGCTTCTTCACCTCAAAGAAGTGATGGATTCAATGAGGGCCCACAACACCGAAACCGGTCAAGATGCCATCAAGTCAACCAACACCATACCAGCGGTGATACCAGGGGGCATCAACAGAGGATTCAAGTCAACACTCAGAGAGCTATGGGAAGACTAGACTTCTGGCGATCACTCATTCATGAATACAGGCAGAATGAGAAGAGCAACATATGCCGACGTGTGCCAGTGGGTCCTCACTGCCTGGAAACGGGTGCTCATCTCAAACATCCTGTCAGGCTTGAAGACACAGAGCTACTGACTCCAGAACTAGAGGCTCTGTTCAACAGCGACACAGAAGATAAGGAGTTTGACGGCTTTGCTGATGATTCCTAAATTAATACATATAAATGATATAGACATTAATCGTATGCTTGTAATAAATCACCTTGACAGTGCTGTCACCCAATACATAAATGTGCTATTTCATTATTGTTACTCTGAATAAAACTTGTACGTTGTTATACAAAGGAGTTTTTTTATTCTCAAGTTTGTATCTTAATAAAAAAATAGCTAGATTATATTGCCGTTCCGGCCGTCATAAGCAATATTAACGACTGTAGACCTATTCACCAGATGGCGCTCTTCCCATCATTTATGATTTACCTATCTAAAACTGCTTTCACCAGGTGGCGCTAATATGTGACGTTGTCATTATTTGTGTGGTCAAATCAACAAAATACCAAAAATAAATATAATTCTTAGATAGTTCTTCCTAATTTTATATTATTATATTGTTTATAAAGTTTATATTCACAAAATCATTTCATTTATTTTATATAATCTTTGTTAGCGAATTAATTATGTCTTTATGTAACCAGCTGAGTTGAACCACATTCTGAATGCCTTGAGTAATAAAGACATACCACACACACACCCCAGACAGACTGTATAGATACTCACCACCCTGGTGTGTACTATACACCGGTGCGTACTATCTATGCTTTTGGTACAAATATTGGTACCTGCGTACTATACCCGCGAAATACGGTATTTGCTTATAAAAAGTTTCATCAATACTGAAATGTTTTATTCAACTACTGTGATTGGGTGATGTTGCCCATTGGTATATAGTGCATGGAAGACAGAAATAGGCCTTTCTTCATGCTTGAGACATACATACGCGCACCCTTTAAATTCATGTATGGCGAGTGGAAACTGTGAACTTGAAAAATAGGACAAGGTCACCCATCCTTGAACTTGAGTTTCATCATATGGATTACTGGTAATAATATGGGAGTACCGGGTAATACAAATTGTAGGTGTGGAGATATCGTGATGACAAACTTTTTCCTTTATTAGCCTCTATGATCTTGAAAAATAGATCAAGGTCACCCATCTTCGAACTTGACCTAGACTAACATGAGGTCTATTACTGGTATTAATATGGAACTGTTAACTTCAGGTGTTGTGCAATAATTGTGATGAGAAGAACGGACAACCCGAAAGCATAATGCCTTCGCTTGCTCCGCATCCGAGGCATAAAAATAAAGAACTAACAGGGGCGGATCCAGGATTTGAAAAAGAAGGGGGCGCAGGCGGCTCGGGGACGAGTTTTTGGGCATATTTAGGCCAATTTAGGATACTTTTTAAAGAATTTAGCGCAAAAACGGGTGGGCGTGCGCCACCTGCGCCCCCCCTCTGGATCCGCGCCTGACTAAGCAGTAGATATTGGTAAGGGTTGTTTTAGTAATGTGCGGATAATTTATATACATGTTTTATCATAATGCGCACTGGTATATAACTGGGGTGGGAGGCACGGAGTGGTTGGTAGCCTTGCATAGCAGGTTTCCACAGGTGGCTACAAAATTAGTTTGTAGTGAGTCAACCATTGTATTGTATTGTTATGACAACTTCATAAGCTAATAAAGCATAATAGTATTTAAAAAATATTAATGTTATGTAAAATAACTTATTAAACAAAATCCCACTAAATATTGTTAAAAACAAGTGTACCAGTGACTAGGTAATAATATAATGGATATGATAAAATAGACATTTGGCCAAATGAACGGTGACGATTTCGGCAGTCATATTGACCGGGAAGAAACGTAGATACATGTATGTCGTATATGTGGATAAAAAAATTGCTCAAAAAGAGATGTGACTTATACAAGTACACAGCATAATATGGTATAAAGCATACAGAGAGTGCAATCAAGACTACACAGATACATTAGCAGTATATTACTGCATTCTAGCTTACACAGGGTCACAACAGCTGCCAGACGCTTGTTTGTGGACAGTTATTCTAGAACAATGACCACCTTGAACAACGAGTTCAGTCTAGTATACTGTTTCCATGCTGAATCACCATCTGGTCTGGTGTTTGCTGTGTGTAGTCAAACTGTCACAGGTGCCTAAGTGGCTTACAAATATGTAAAGTGTGGGTCAATGCTGATATTTCACAACTCATTTCACTTGGATCAGTGATGACACAGTGCCCCAACCACATATAATGTGCATCTGTTATATACAGTGCATGCGCTTCCAAATTTGAAAAAAGTTATGTGGTATAGTCCAGCATTTACAGTATAAAGATTTTTTGCACTACATAATAGCATTTTAAAAGTTTACATTGAAATTACATGGAAAAAATAATCTGATAATAACTACCTGTTTTGAATGTTTGTTTTTCTTTACTTGCAGGGGCGACAGGCAGAAGCCTCCTGACATGATGCACAGCGACCCTCTGGTAGTCTATTTCAAATATGTGCCCTGATTTACTACAAGCATAGCTGCAACAAACAAGTTAATAAGCAGATCAGTAATAAGACTAAATGACAAACTAAGCATTACTTCACAACCTAGCCACAGGGTCTTAAATCTTAAAAATTATGTAGGCCTTTGAAAAACTTAAAATTAAAAACATAGTTAAACTATAAAATATAAATAATATAGAAGTTTGACATTGAAGTGAACCAAGAAAAACAAGGGTAGATACAGATTTTGGTCCAGAGGGTTTTTTACATTAAGTACAAAATTTATATATGCGTTTTCTGGAGGTTGTCAAACCTGGAATACATGCTACATTTTAACCCTTATCTTGCTAAGTTAATTTATTTATACTTTCACCCCCTTTATGCTGTGTCTCGCTACCGGGACCCATAACTTCAAGTGGCTGAAAATTACTCATATATGGTTAATGTAAGCACAAATATTTGCAAATCCTAATAATAAGACATACATTTAATTCCTAATAACAGTGATTTGGTCAACAAATAAAACAGGTTAAAAAGGACAATACTCATGATCAGCAGAATAAGGGTTAAACGTACATAACTCAATCAAAAACAAAACAATGGAGATTGATACTACAAATATTCCAATGTATAACCCGCTCCAGAGTATAGCTCGCAGAGGGGTAAATTGACGAACAAGTGCCGTTTTAACCATAAATAACCGGCGTTGGCCAGTTTCCACATGCTCTCACTGCCAATCTATGTCTATCCACTCACAACACTACAGCTGTGACATAACATATTGCATCCTATAGCTAAGTAAAATCTGACATGTTTCAAGAAGTACTTATTAATAAGTATCTGTCTTATGCCGCCATTCAGGGCTAGAAATTAAACTTTTTGGAGGGGTGCCAACAGGGCACACACAGACAAAATTTTAGGTGCCCGCCCAAAATTTTAGGTGCCCTTTTTTTTAAATTAATACAAACATTGCGAAACAATTTTTTTCAACAATTTTAATTCACTATTAAAATCTCTCATATATTATGAAAAAAAGATTTATAATGGTTTATTAAAACCTAGACATATAGCACACATTCAACTAGCAACCATTTTAAATACTGGGACATCTTTAATGTTGACCAGTAAATAGATCTACCCCTGCTACATTTGTCATTAAATCAAAGAACAGTCCACCAAAAACGAATGGCATGGCCAAGAATGGATAGCAAATAGCAATTAATTTATACTGTAGATCAGTATACTGTCAGTGAAGGCCTATTAGCTCAGTAGGCCTGCCTGCCTTCAAAACACACAGGTCTGCCTACCTTCCAAGCAGCAACACGACTTCAGCCTGATACTCCACTGGATGACTTCTGACTATCATAACACAACAGAACATGGCCCACACTAACAGCAGCCAGGCAGCTGATTTCTTCAATTGATTGATCATTCATATACACTTAATACAGTGCATGTGATCGGCTCCCAGAATCATCCAGAAGTAAGCTGGTTACTGATTGGCCCTCGTCGGTCACATGGAGCAGCCATGTGCACAACACACCAAACCCCAGAATATTCATAGTCCTGACTCTGGCTATCGATGATCGGAAGGCCTGGGTGCCTGATTTCAGGGCTGGCTATCACAAACAAAAAACTCCCTAAAAGACGATGTTAACCGCTACGGCTTAACGTGGCCCAATGGAATTTCTCAGTGCGGCAATTGGGCAAATTGTCGGTTCAATGTTCAACCAGCGTCATAGATGATGGACCAACATTGAACCAACAATGGCTCAATGTCTTGTGTTTTGCTGGAAACTATATAATATAATATGGAAGACATGTGAATGTGATTCACAGCTATTCACAAAAAAATCCACCAAATTTTCAGGAATGTTGGGGGAAGATGAATAATTTATCACAGAAAAATGTTGTTAAAAATTTTTGAACAGTGACAGAGCAAATAGAAAACAAGAGGACTGAAGTCATATATCATCCCCCGCCATAAAGTAGGTTAGACTTTTTGCGGTCACAAATATTTAAAAAGTCGATTTGTGGTGGCCATTTTAAATATCAGTAAAATCACATGCACATTTCCAGATGGTGGGTAATGTGATTGTACAATGTGAATTATTACTGATTTCAATGAAGTTTATCCATGGCGGCCATTTTAAATTTCAGTAAAACCATAAAAAAACACTTCCACATCTCCATATCGTGGGGAATGTGATGGTAGATTTTTGAATAATTCCCGACTTTAAGTGTTTGCGCCCTCAAAAAAATTTGGAGTTAACCTCTGGGGGCCATTTTGAAATTTGGTAGCATCTTTAAAAAATACCGTGCAGGCACTCAAATACCCCTCGGTTCATGCAGTGACTCTATATATGCCAGGTTTCAAGGCAATTAATTGAAAATAAGATCGATTTATTAAAATTGATAAAACCAAAATGGCCGCTGCAGCTTAGTTTCAGTCTCACATGAAAACGGACAATACAAATAGACTCACAGACTCCGAAAACCTATATATATATATATCAGGTTTCGAGGGAATTTGAAACATAAGGTAAAAAAAAAATTAGTCGCCAGGTGGCGGCAATTTTGTTAATCGCTGGAAAGCTGAAATTCTAATCAGGTCATCTCCATACTCATGGGTAACTTCACATAAAAAATTGGAAAGATTCAATAATTATTTTTCAAGTTATCACGTTAACAAGGAATTATTAAATTAAAAAATCAAGATGGCCGCCATTGCCTCGTTTTCAGTCGCACACTAAAACGGACAATGCCAATAGACTCGCAGACCCCGAAAACCTATACCAGGTTTCGAAGGGAATCTGAAAAAAAAGTTTTAAAAAAAATTTTATTTGCCAGGTGGCGGCCATTTTGAATTTCGGTTGAAAGCTGAAAATCTAATCAGGTCATCTCCATACTCATGGGCAGCATCACATAAAAAATTGGAGAGATTCAATAATTATTTTTCAAGTTATCGCGTTAACAAGGAATTTTGTAATTAAAAAATAAAGATGGCCGTCATAGCCTCGTTTTCAGTTGCACGCAAAAACGAATAATACCAACAGACTCGCAGACCCTGAAAACCTATATGTACCAGGTTTCAAGGAGATTATTAAAAAAAAAAATTAAGTCAAAAAAAAAAATTAGTCGCAATGTGGCGGCCATTTTGATAATCTAATCAGGTGATCTCCATACTCATGGGTAACTTCACGTAAAAAATTGGAGAGATCCAAAAATTATTTTTCAAGTTATCGCGTTAACAAGATTTTTTTTCAATCTTTGACCTATGACCTTGACCTTGGGTAAAAAAAGTGCAGGAAGGGGTTGAATGCTTGTATGAATTATGAATTTAATCTGTTGAACCATGTTGGTGTAGTAGCCAAAATAGTGTGTGCGGCGGCGGCGGCGACGGTAGCGCACGAACACACATCCCCATGTTGCTAGGAAGTGATGTTAAAATTTAAAAAAAAATTGACCAGACAAATTTTTGATCTGTGGCGGCCACTTTGAATTTCAGTAAAACCTTGAAAAACTCACCTGCACATCTCCATATCATGGGATATGTGATAGTAAAATTTGAATTATTTTTTTACTTTTAAGTTTTTGCGCCCACAAAAAATTTTAGAGTTGACCCCTGGCGGCCATTTTAAATTTTGGTAGCATCTCTAAAAAATCACTTGCACATCCCCATGTTGCTAGGAATGTGGTGTTAAAATTTCAAAACAAATTGACCAGTAGTTTTTGAGTTTTTGCGCCCATAAGAAAACGTGATGCTGGATGCCAGACAGAATCCTGGCGCGACTAAAATCCCCCTCCTCCGGGGGATAAAAAGGCTACTCCCAGGATCTGGTGAAACAGACTGTACCCAGTAAACACACAACACATTGACCCAATACGGGGCTAATATTGTAGATGGTGGGCCAGCATTAGCCCAGCATTGGGTCAACGTCTGGTGTTAGCTGGGGACACACTACCGACATGTGCACATGTTGTCTATAAATAGCTCGAGACCTCGTGCAGACGCAGCATAGGCGGGGCTATCCATGAGTGAGGTACCTTTCCGACAGCCTTTTTACAAGTTGATTTTTTATTCTAGTAGGTCTAATAAAGTAGTAAACTTGTATGCCCGTAATCCAATAATGAAAAAGAAAAAAATACTTGATAATTTTTTTTTTTCAAATCTACATTAACAAAAAAATGTACATGGTGAGTGATGGATCCAAGTTACCCTTCACGTTCTAGAACACCACAGCCACGGGATAGCAAGTCTAATTCCTGCATACAGTAGGGATTACATCTAGCTTACCATGTTTACGTGACGGAAACGGTGGTTAATGGATGTTTTCCCGTGCAAGCACATGCACATGCAAGTGTGTGAATGACACCAGCACCCGTATACATGGGCTGGTGCCATAACTTGGCACGGAATTCATCCCAGTGAAAGCCAGTGCAAAGTAGTGATGTTTTTCGCTTGCATTCTCACTTGTGTGCACTCTCGTCTTTAAAGTCACATTATCAGCATTATACTCGTCAAAGTGCACACACTCTAACGGAATGATAGGTGTAACCATAACCATAATAAATGGAATCCACGGAATTGGGGCAACTCCAACGGGGAGGGGATGTGGGTTGTCATCAGGCCATCCTAAAAAAATAAGTTTGTTTCCGATTTCCGACCGCATGGGTAAAAATAGGGGTAAAAGATACAGCATGTCATCCATTCGTCTGGTCAGACCCCTGGTTGAAGGCTGATTATAGTCTATGCAAGTTAAACAAGTTAAACAATTAAACCTCCCGGAAAAAAAGAAAAATAACAGACCTACCGGTATCCAAAAAAAAAAATTGCTGTGGTCCATCGAGATTCGAACTCATAACCTTATACTTAACATGCCCTAGTGCTATCTACTACACCACCAAGTCATTCTCAAACTAAGTGGTCAACAATGGCTAGCATTAGGCCTATATGCCTATATAGACTCATCCGCCCTTTTGAAGCAAGTGAAACCATCCATGTCTGTAGCGACGTCTAGCAAAGTCTTGGATACACATGAGTTTGGGAATTGGGAAATCTCAATTTCCTGAAATGGTAGGGGTGACCGGAATGTTACTGGCCGGGGCTGACGGACTTCAGGCGAATCACACGTGGATGGGGGGGGGGGGGTCAATTACACTTCGTAAATTGCACGGGGAAAGGTTTGATCATAAAGTGCAATCCTGTGCAATCCTGTCTATTAGCGTGTAAAAACGTTGACAAACCTCGCTACTTCGTGTCCGTATGATTCCGTCTGAACGAAAGTAGTCGCAATCGCGTGGTATGGTGTGCACGCAGAAGCACGCACACGCCGTGTAGATAATTTTTCACGGGCTTGCGTCGACACACTCCTGTAAGTGCTTATGCACAACGGAATGGTAAGCTAGAGGAAATCCTTACTGTACATGGCATATTGAGCTGACGTTGGTTTAATGTTGCTCCAGTGTCTACGACGCTGGCCAAACATTAAACCAACTTTAGGTCAGCATTTCCGGTTTATTTATTGTTTATTTATTGACTGGCTATCACAAGTAGAGTGTAATGTTGGCCGAGCTCTGTTTCACTGCTTGTCAATGTCGCCGGCATTGGCCTCACTCAGTGACAGTATTCAGCTATAGCAGACACTGTGCACGGGTTTGTGTTTTGGTGGCCAGACAATATGGTTGTAATCTTGCCACTGTGTCCGCGTAATGGTATCGGTCCGTTGCCGGCCCAACGCTAAGAGCATCAGGCCAACATTGGCCCGCCACACCCCTATGTCGTGCTCTCCCCAGTAGAGTAGGGACTGCAGTGCTGATTCGCCGTGTGCTGGCTCAGAGCTGCCCAAGTGCGTGTACATGTATACTCCACAGGCCAGCGTAATGGTATCGATCCAATGCAGGCCCTACGCTTAAAGCATTGGGCAGGCATTGGCTCGTCACCTTGACACATCTACAGCCAAACACCTCCATTGTCTAGACAATGCGGCTAGCATACAGTATCTGCTTACTCTACAAGTAAGCAGATAATGCCCTTTGGAACAGCCAGTGTGCATTGTGTACGTTCTATACAGACACCCCATGAAAAGCGCACGTTATACATGGATATTAGCCTACTGTACCGACCACTCTGCAAACATGAGCTGTTTTAAAAGTGACTTTTTTAATTTTCTCCAAACTATGGGAGTCTAGCACTTCTCATGAACAATTAATGTTCAGACCGGGTAGGTGGACATTAATCACTTGATGTAGAGTGCCTGATTAATCTGGTTAAGAGAAGAAAATGAAAACGTAGAAATCAAAGAGCACTGACTACATTAGCTTTCCTATGTAAAGCCCATAAAACAAATTATAAACGACCAGTCGCGGTTGAAGGGTTAATCCTGGATAACTTACACCATTCTATCCAGGGGATCCTTTGTTGCATGGAAACCAGCTTCAAAGCAGCAGTCAGTAAACTCCATACTGTGATGCTCAGCTAAATTAACAGGTGCAGATCTCAAGGATCCATCCTTCACACGCCATAACCGAATGTTGTCACGCCCACAGGAAACCATTCTTAAAAATATCAAAAACAAACATTATTCTGATTGCCCTAGAAACACATACTCTTAGCAATAGCAGTATCTATTTAAAATAAAGCTGTTATTTATTTTATTTTTAAATATCCAAATCACCTGGTATCATCAAATAAAGCGATCCTCATTCTTACTATATCCACTTCAGTGTGAGCTTTAGCTATCACTGGAATGTGACCTCCTTTCATTGCGTTTGCTGTGTTCCAGATGACAACCATCTGAGTAGATTGACAACACATATATAAATTATTTAGATAGCAATGTATGACATTATTGTAGACATTATTTTAGGGCTAAACTACAAGTGACTGTTTTCGGCATGCAAACATTAAAAGCCATAAAAAAATAACAAGATGGCTGTAGTCGGTCTTTAAAGGATTCCTCCCAAAAGTTAATCAGAACATCAAAACAATTTCCCACAAAAAAATCTTAAATTTATAGAAACTTCAAAAATATCAGATGTTTTGATAAGATGACTGCCGTCACCCTTTTTGTTTTTAATGGATTCATCCCAAAAGGTAATTAGATCATCAGTTGGTTTTAATTAGAGAACCAACCTAGCACATTTGAATGGGAACCAAACAACGTTTTATAAGATATGGCGCCGACAAGTTTTTTGGACAGTAAACCTGAAAAATGGCCGCTTAAGGCTCACTGTAAAAAAAAACATGAGAAAAATTACACAGGCACACATGTAAAAAATCATCCGTTAACCTTTTAGAGAAAGCTAAATTTGCTGATACACCCACGATGGCGGCAACGGAGAAATGTTAAACGCTATAAGCAACCCGATAGTATCAAGGATGCTTAATTATGAATCTATATAAATCAAATTTGATAAATAGTGCATTAAGAAATTTATGTATCTCTTAATACCGGCGATCACATCTAGGTAAAAAATTATATTTTGAAATAAAATATGTATTTCAATGAGAAAATGATTTAATTTTTATTTGAAAAGCAGAGGTAATTTGTAATTTTAAGTTGTGTGTGATGGCATATATTCAACTTCATTTTTTACTAACATTTTTTCCATGGCTGTCCTTTCCAACTCCACATAGAACTGATCCGCAGTGAGACATACTAAACATAAAAAGTCACAAAAAATAATAAATTAATTAATCCAGTTGCTTCTGTAGTGCACACATCTTCAAAGAAAAATGTTCAGAATTATTTTTGTAACTGATCCTAAAATTTATGAAAAATAAAAAAATATCAGTACATCACACTTTGGAGTGAGAGCTAAATTGATTTGCTGATACACACACACACGGCGGCGTAGACACAAAAATGCCATATTAAACACTATAAGCATCCCATAGTAATCGGGGATGCTTACTAATACAACAATAATACAACAATAATTTTAATAAGCAGTCTTGAACTGCTCCGAGCACTATCATAGTTTAAGTTATCTATGTAGCACATTTAAGGTTTGAAAAACAGGTGTAATTTGCTAAACATATTACTGATGATTGAAGTGTAGATGACATAAAGTAAGCGAGTTTTTGAGTATGTGAGCTCATTCCTAATCTTTTGCACCTGTATCCACTTTGTGTCTGGGATAATAAAACAGATAATCTTCTAATCAGTGGTCTATTTGAGCATTATGTAAATTCACAATACAGTAGAATCCCGTTATAATGAGGATCGTTACACCGCGATATCGGTTATAACGCGGTCCGCGCATAGACCCTGTTTTTTTTAAGTTAAATTTGACCTAATAACTAAAAGTGCCTGTATTTTTTTTAGTCTTGATCACGCGCGCGTCTGCGTTAAAGCGCTCGTGCACATTCACATGTGCTAACCAGTCATCCATGAATGCAGTGATCATTGCACACCTCCGTATTCGCGGCCACACTGTAGACAGGCGCGACTACTAACGACGCCTCGGATTGACCTTTTGACTGCTACTGTTCAAAATGGAATAAAAATTAACGATCAGCGGTATAGGTCCTATGATGATTCTGTTATACCATGCTATATGACGACCTTGTTATACCGCGGTAGGTTATTTGACGATCTTGGTATACCGCGGTATTATTGATATTATTACAACACTGACAACACTGACAACACAACGCACGCATACACACAGACATTATCTTCAAGTGCATACACTGTGAGGCACTGTAATGCACGTAGCTGTGAATATGGTCGGCGCGAGACATTGGTGCAGTGTTGTTCGAATGCTGGGCCCCCGCGTCATTGGCGGCATCGGCTTGGCGTCTCGTGGCGGCGTGTGCCCCGTTCAGGTTTATCCCCCGTGATGCTATACCCTGCCTCATTAATAACTTTGAGAGTTTAGAAGCTATCATTATATAATTTATATCATTATTTTCAGCGATGAATACGTTTTCTGGTGATATTTAGTACATGTCTGAACGATCATAATTGAAAAAGTAGGAATTTGTGGTGCAATGATTATAACAACTAGCTAACACCCTGACACCGCATGACGTCCCCTGCCAATTAGTGGTGTGAAGCACCATGTAAAGCCAAGGGCACACTATAGATGATAATGCACCGCATATAAAAATATGTACATTGAAAACCCTATTCAAACATGGTTTAAAATTAATAACAGACAAGCTAAAATGTATTTAAGATACAGTAAAAATAGCTATATCACCATAAAATATTTTCAGCTACTATAATCTGAGTTATACATTTAGTCGGCTGGAAACATGAAAAAGTCGTATCTTGTCGATGCAGGGCCGGCAGACATCTGCAGACGTGACACAAGTCTGTGAACAGTTAATTTCAAAAAGGCGTATCGTCAGAAGGATATAGCTATCTGGTACGGTGATTTGAAGCTACCAGTACACATCTGCACACAGTGTATTGACCAATGTTGTATCAATGCTGGCCCACTTCATACGACGCTGTACCAGCTTTAAGCCGATAGTGAATCATAGAGAAGCGATATAATTCTAGCAAATCTCGTCGATTCTCAACGCCTTGTATACAAAGCCCACCCTCTCATTATACCTTTCAACCAGTTCTAAGAATACACCTAATTTTTGGCACGAAATAGAGCAGCGCATTTGTTATAAAACGTCTACTCTAATCACGCCTTGTGTGATCCCATAGCATGCACAGGATCGGTGTAGATCATTTACACCTTCCATTCCGGCCTTATGTCGCACTTCGATCTGTTAACTACACACGGAGTGATTTCACGGGGCACAAGATGGCATCATATCTCACAAGTGTTAATACATTGTTATATCTATAGATATATAGATCGTTTTATTGACCAAAGTAATATGTATGTTATAAACATTGTAATATCTAGTACATACTAGCATAGCGAATATCACCGCCTGGTATCACCGCCTGGTTTTGCGTGTCCATATATAGACCCAATGTATTGACCATCAACGGTAGAACGGTTGTCCCGCTATAGCGCGATCTGCTTATAACGCGGTCCCGTTTCTTGGACCCCAACTACCGCGTTATAACGGGATTCTACTGTATTATGGAACTCAGTGCATTGATTGACCTATCAACCTTAAATGTATAATATTAATCAAGCATGATTTAACTTGTTTTATGAGAAGATTGGCATTTTCTACCTTGTATTTTCCCAAAAGTCGTGGTGGTTTGTTAGGATTAATAATGCCCTCATCTGAAGCGTTGGCTCCAGAGAAAATATCGATACATTTAGTAAAAATTACATTTTTTTACTTTGAAAACACTGAAGGTGTACATATACATGATTCAAATAAGGACAGGGCTCGAAATTAAAGGGTGCCCGCGTGCCCGTGGCACCCAAAATGTGCTGCGGGCACGCAAAAATACTGGTGTGCGTGCCCTGCTGGCACCCAAAAAAAACTGTCATGAAAATATTGATTTTGTATTTATCAGCGGTTGATAGGATTAAACTTCGTCAAAGGCCTGCAAATCTACACCACTGCAACTCATGAATTGAGTTAGAGTATCTGAAATAAATGTATTATTTAGATTGAGCAGACGTCATATAAGGTTCTGAGTCGGATATATATATAGTCACCGGTTGTACAAAATATACCAACATAAGGCAGCAACTTTTTGACGAAATAGCCACAAACAAGCCGTAATTGTAGATAAAATGCTGATCATAATCAAACATTTTATTTAGCAGATAAATCACAATCGAATTTTAGATATTAACGTCCAAAGGATGTTTTGCTTTTTTTATCTGTGCTGCACGCTGTGCATATCGCACGTGTATAGCACAGCCTTTACCTAGACATAGATGGGCGTGTCCCTATACTCACGGACTGGCACACGCATGGCAGTCTAGCTTGGTGTTGGCTTTGCAAACAAGTCCCTATTACTTGGTTGTAAAAATGTGGAATTTCATTCAGGGTGTTCGTCCCACACAACCAAAAAAAAGCTCAGTGATGATCAAATACTTGTTAGAAATAAAGAATATGATCAAAAGAAAAGACGTCGTTTCTATGATCCTAAGTGGAATGAAGAATTCAAGTGGTTTTATTGTGAAGTAAACAGCGATGGAAAAGAACAACTTTTTTGTCATGCTTGCAAGTTTACACAAGGCTCTACTGCTAGAAAAGAAGATGCCTTCATCAGTGGATGTGACAGCATCAGACTATTTAGCATTCGTAGGCACAATGAAACGAAAGCACATATTTGTGCTAATGCTGTTTGGAAAGCCAACACCACAAATAAGGTTGAAAATTCTCCAGCAGTACAGATAATGGAGAAAATGAATAGTCAGCAGACCAAGCGACTTCAGATCCTATTTTATACCTGCCACGGGCTCGCCAAGCACACCCGACCATTCACAGATTATATATGGCATTGTGAGGTGGATGAAGCCAAGGGTATGGACATAGGGAACACATACAGGAAGAAAAGGCTTAAAGAAAGGCTTAAAGTCAACCAATTTCCTCTCAGTTCTTTCAGATGGCTCGACAGACTCTTCATTTAAAGAACAAGAAATTGTATATTCTCGCTTCTGTCAGGGTGGTGTCATTACAGAGAAGTTTATAGGGATTGTTGATGTGGAGAAAGCTGATGCTGTAGGAATAAAGTGGGCCCTGAACACTGCCATGAATAACATAGGACTGGACGATTGGAAAAAGAAATTAGTTGCTGTTGCTACAGATGGCACTTCTGTTAATATTGGACGTAAATCTGGGCTTATTAAGCGACTACGCGATGAAGATAACATGCAACACATTATAGGTGTTCACTGCTATGCTCACAAACTGGAACTGGCAGTGAAAGATGCCACCAAAAACGTTCCCTGTCACGAGAAAGTACAGCTGCTATTAAAAAACCTATGGTTATATTACAGAACTGCCTTGAACAGGGCTGGTCTATTGAACAGTTTCAAGTCCCTCAACCAGCAATCTTTGGTTCCGACTCGTGCTTGTTGAACACGTTGGGCAGCCCACACCTTAAAAGCTGTTAACCACATAATCCAATGATTTGAAGGCATTGTCACGCATCTAGAGCAGGTGGCTAGCGGTGACCTTGGAGCTACTAGTGATGTCGAGAACAAGGCGAAATGCTTTTTGAAAGTACTGAAATGTTCCAGCTACTTACAGTACATGCACTTTCTTCATGATACTGACACATATTGCGGGTATATCTCAGTTTATGCAAAAGCGTGGTATTACTCTTGCAGAGGCCCACGATGTACTGACAGCCACTAAACTGAAAATCAGTATGCTATAAGAAATTCCTGGGCCAATGGAATCCAAGTTCGCTGATCAACATAATTACTGTGGGAAGGACATAGTGAGGGGAAATGCACCAGATTTTACTGCCAGTAAGTTAAAAGTGATTTGCGGCTTTACTGCTGCACTTGACAATCGTTTTAATGATGTTAATTCTGATGTTATGGAAGCGATCCGGATCCTTGCCATACATATGTGGCCCGATGACGCTGGAGACCGCGATTTTGGCGGGAGCTCGGTGACCGTGGCTGCTAAGCATTTCAGCTAGGTGTTAGACACTGTCGGCGTTGATTTCCAGAATGGTATCCGGGAGTGGCCGATCCTGAAAAAGATGATTTGCAAGCGGGAAGGATGGAGTCAATTGTCTTGGGCTGCTGTTAACTCTTTTTTGTGGATATCTGCCCAAATATTCTGCAGATTGTAGATATTTTATTAACCTTACCTGTGTCCACAGCAGAATGTGAGAGAGGTTTTAGTATTATGATCTTAAGTCAAAAATGATTGGAGAAGTTCGCTGTCCTCAACTGTTCTCTCAGAACTGATCAGGATTCAGCTACATTCTCCCGATACAGCAAAATTTGACCCAGATCCTGCTATTCAGCTCTGGTATACAAACTCTTTACGTCTGAGGCGACCAGACTTTGTCAGCTCTAGCGGTAATGTGTCCAGAGGCTTGTCTGATGATGTATCTACATGTATGAGCATCGGAGCATCAGATTCGCTTTCATCAAGTGATGATGATAACCATGATAACAGTGAATTACAGTTTGATGATTGAAAATTGTACATTTAAATTGATTCAATAAGGAAGTTTCTTAGTGTTTTCTTACTTCAAATTCTGCTGTGGACACAGGCAAGACTTAAGCCACTGACATTAACGTTTTTATATGTGCAGCCGTAGATTTTTTAACTTCACCCAGTGACTTTGAATTTCATAAATACTTCTGCTGTTCCACAGACTGTTTCACAGACTTCCTTATAAGTAAGATTCTCCGGAATATTGACTGATGATGATATTGATGTTTTTTATTGGTTTAACCCTTTCACCACTGAAGCCCCTTTTTAAGTGCTGAATGCCTAGCATTCAGCACTTAAAAACGGGCTCCAGTGGTGAAAGGGTTAAAGATTCCATAAGTTTTTTTTATGAGAAATTTTAATAGTGAATTAAAATCATTGAAAAAAATTCTGGATGTTTGTGTTATTTTAAAAAATAAGGTCACCCAAAATTTTGGGCGGGCACCCAAAATTTTGTGAGTGAGTGAGTGCCCTGTTGGCACCCATCCAAAAAGTTTAATTTCTAGCCCTGAAGGATGTGATGGAAATCAACTGTAAATATTGACTCAATACTGGGCTTCAATGTCGCCTGAGCATCATAAGTATTTTGGATAAAAAAGTTCTGTTGAATTGTCTTTTACCTGAGAAGGCTGAGTGAATGAGTATGAGCCTTGAACATTGCCACACATTCCGCAGTGTGAAAACGCCACAATCTGATCACACTCTGTGGGCCGGTCTGTCCTGATGCTAATAGTGTAGACTTCCCATTTAAACTGATGCAGGACACCTACAGCAAAACAAAAATAGTTGAAAGTACAGAATTGTTCTAAATAATTTTTTTTAATGGAGCTGTACAGTCATATCCAACAAACACAAGACATCAACCCGGGGTTCAATTTGTTCACTATTTAGTAGTGAAAAGCCACACAATTGTGAGCACTTGCTAATTAAACTTATTTTTATTAGCGAAATATATCATGATTTATGATAGGAAATAGTCATATAACCTACAACTTAGGTTAGAAAACGCTACACAAACTTTTCAAAACACATTGAGCCCTGTGAACTCAATGCTGGCACCCTAGACTCTAGTGTATTTTGCTAGATAAGATGTGAAAGTATTAAATACAAAAGTTCTTTTGTTTTTTTGACAAGATGTTCCACTTCTGTTGCATGTTGCATATTCATGAGTCCATATTCATGAGGCTGAACATCATTTAAAAAAAACTTTATAGACTAACTTTTTTTTAAATTTTGACTCTAATCTCATGGGCATTTAGTACATGTTTCCAGATACTATGCATATTGTCAATTATGGCCGCATGTCGGCCATTTTTACCTTCATCAAGTTGATATTTTTCAGGACATGTACTCCCTTGAAACCGCACATTTTGCTTTATAGTAATGGTCTTACAGCTACTATCTGGCCAGAATTTCCAGATATTACACATTATTAAGTCAATAATGGCCGCAAGTCAACCCTTTTGAATTTTTTTGGATTTTTTCAGGAAATTTTGTTTGGAGCCATACAGAGAAAATGTTGAGTGAATCGCAATAACGAGTAGATGTATCGATCTGGAAAAAATCAAGGTCATGTAGGTCCTACAAAGGTTAAATGTGAACTCAATCAAGCTATAGTCACCTACGTGAAGTTTATTGTGCATTCCAATAAAGCGAAAGAAGTTAGTGCTAACAGTGGCGGACAGACTGACAGATGGACATACACGCCACATGACAGGAATCTGCAAAAATTTGGCTGAGGCCTGAAAATTAGGTAAAAATTAGCATACAGGTAATGGGAACAATGAAAAAAAGGAATATACAAACTTTGTCTGTGTGTCCGATAAAAAATCTTTGATTTCCATTGTTGATCTGCATTGAAACAATCAGTCCATGGCATGGGTAGACCACAGAGGTACCATTCTCAGTCCAAATAGCCTAGTTACAATTAAAAAAGATATATATACAGTATTTGAAATAAATATCTACATAAGATTATTTAAAATATTAAAACTATACAATATAATGGAGAGGAGCCTCAGTCACTAGCAACCCAAGACAGAAACTCTGTCTAGCTTCCGCATTCCTTTTCTTGCAGACAGTTTGCTTGGCCTTTCTTCCAAATTGTACTATTTGATTAACAAACCCATTAAGGTACCATTGTCTCAAATAATTTGCCAGATTAAATGTTAATGAGCACCAACATCTTGTGTTATGTTTGCTAGGAGGAAAGTAAGTGTTTCACTACACTTAAAATATTTGTGGATTGGGGGGGGGGGGATTGGTAGGGGATGGCAGCATTTTAATCATGATACAGTAGTGTGTACACTCTGGACTGCGAGGAGTGCAAGTACATGTTAGACAGGCAAGCCGTTCTGATTGATAATATAAGACAATTAACACTGTTGGTTGTGCTGGAGATCTTAAATACTAAGTTTGATAAATGAAATATTAACTTAATGGCACTAATACCAACAACAGCCTTTAGAGTTTAAAAGTTCAAAAAGCGCAGCGACACCTTTTTTGTACACATAGGACAAACCATGAAAAAAAACAATGACACCAGAAAGTACCAAACCATAATTTCAATATCAACATAAACTTTCAAGGCAAATAATTTGTTAACCCGTTGAACACGAGATTATTATGCTACTGCCCTGTTTCTGGAACGAGATTATTTTATGACGTCATAGTTATCTCATGCAGTCAAACCCGGAGATCTCCGGGCCTCGTATCTGAATAGTCTCACTAAATCACGGAGATCTCCGGGGCTCGTCACAAACGGGTTAACACTTACATCTTTAGTTTCACAGCCTCCAAATCCAACAACTCTCCTCAACTTTAATATTGGATCTGGAACTAGAGCCTGATGAGAAACAAACATAGTTAATTTCCAAAAATGAACACAAAATTATTATATTGACCCTTACAGCGCGGGGATCAACTTTAGCGTCAGGTTCTGACGTTTAAAGTCAATCCCCGCACTGTAAAAGTAACAATATTTCTTTTTGCCATAGACCCATAACATAGGTATTCAAATAAAGAGAAAGCTAATTAGGACATTTATGATGATTTCAAATTGAAAATACCCATTAGTCTCCATGGTTTGCACAAAAATATTTTCAGCTCTTTGAGGGTTAAAATTAAACATAGAAAATGTGTTTAATTCTTCGTTTGTAAAATTTAATTATTTTTTTTAATTAAAACTTTGGAAACTTGACAGCTATATGTCAGTACTGCTTAATTCAATACACACATTTAATTTGAAAGTTTAAATGCTCTACAAACAATATAAATTAGAAGTAAATTAGAAACCTTGCAGCTGTTTTTCACCATCATTTCACTGTCACCATTCATCTTCACTACAGCTGGCTATAATAAAAAATGTATTAAAACAAGAGCACACTTGAGAATAGCCCACTGCCATTATTGAACTTGTCTGAGAACTGGTTATTAGCAAAATGCAGAACAAATTCAAGCAGGATACATGAAAAACTTTTAAATTTAACCAACTGTTAATGCGTTCTGCCATATTTTTATTTTTTCAGCCTTATGTAAATTACAATGCTACTCATCAATGTCTACCTTTTTTATCAGTATCTCTCCCCTGGAATGTCTACTTTTTTCTTCTGGATGAGCAAAGACATGAACTTCATCCCCTCCGCTTTTTTGAACACTGATACCCTCATCAATTCCAACTGGTGGGAGTTGTCTAACAACTTCTCTTTTCCTTCCAATCTGCAATAATATCAAGAGCATCAATTTTAAATTAGCCATAAGTTATAAATACAATTTCGCTAGTGGATTTATATTCAAGACATATGAGATAACATAATATATACAGTAATTACCGGACTATACCGGACTACTTTTATTTTATTTGAGCTCCTGCGCGGTATAGATCACTGATTAACCTGTCGACATTGAGCTGTGAAAGGTCAGTAAAGTTTTGTTATCGCGATGGCGCCGTTATGACCTATGCCGTGAGTGTAGCCTCGTTAATGCGTGAATGAACACGGCTCATTAGGCAGGGTATAGTACGAACGGATTAGTTATGTCATGTCACTGTTACTCTTCGTCAGAACGATTATTAATGATAAACTGACACGCTGACATTGTACAATACATCATCATAAACACGTAGGGGATTTTTTAGCGGCCGATAGTATGTCATGATGATTGATAAATATCTAACGTTACACGTTAGCGTGTAATACAGATATATGCATGTCTGCAAACTGCACATCCATGCATGCCTATGTACATGTATATGCATACACCACACGGGACAATACCACGTGCTTTACTGGCGCGCCAACGCCATCGGCGGGCGTCTAGATGACATTCAGGGGCTTGCAGTTTTGAAATTTCGCCCACTATGTGAAATTTATTTGTTACGTCTTTATACCGGAACTAACATAGGTCTATATTCCGCCGACTCATTTCGATCAATGTTCATTGTATATATCGTCGTACTCACATAAAAACGTTCGAAGATGATATGCGCTGGTAAATTATTTGTAGGTAAAACCGCGACCCGTGGCTGTAAAATGTTATACCTTCGATGCAGCAATCACCTCATTATCGTCTGGCGGGGGTATGTGTGCAATGGCTACTCTAGTTCCCGCGTGGCCAAATGATGATCCCTCAAGTACAGAAACGTGCGTAGGCCTATAATTGTGTTAATTACATGACTTTATTGAACCGCAACACGTTTAACTAAACATAAAAGTATTAACTGTTAATTATTATTCTTATAATAATACTAAACACGATCTAATATATCCAGGACCCGAGCCGTCAGAAATCAATCTTACTAACACACCATTAGCATTGGTGACTGCCGTGTCACGGCGATATTTTGAACTGTGCAGTAAATAACGAGTGCGCGGTGTGTAAGGCCTATTTTGCCCCTTTGCGCTGTATAGACCAGTGCGTGGTATAGTCCAGCAATTACGGTATATATCGGTGTACAAAGAGAAGTGATCAATATGGTTTACCTTCCTTGAAGTTACCACTTTCTCCATCATCGAACTTCCATCTGTTGTTGATCTGCTACAGTGCACTGTTTTTGGCTCTAGTCGCCTCGGGCTAATGGTCCCTAACGATCCTGAATAAATAGAGGGTAAATCAAAAATGGTAAAATAGAAATTTGTGTTAGCCATGTGCCAAAACAAATGATTTTTAATTCAGTCAAAAGAATGGTATGAAGCAGTCACAAGAAAAACCAATCAAATCAATGAATGAATAAAAATAAATGGAATGATAAGAATAATTCACCCTGCTTTGTAATTTTAAACATATTCAATGATCATTCGAATAACACAGAAAAATTATATTACTTTCTCAAGATTTAGCATTGGTGTAGAAAGCCAGTCAAAAGAATAAAACTGAAAATGCCAAAATGAAAAAGCTGTGTTTCTTGAATGAGAGCTGAAACCATTCTTGCTGGCTGAGGCTATCTCCAATGAACACATAAATGCAGCAAATTTATCGGGGTGTATAATCAAAAGCACACAACATTACCATAAAAAACATAGCTAACCTACTTAATTAATCTATTAGTGTAATAATATAATTGACAGTTAGAAAGGAAATTTTAATGTCTTGAACATCAAATAGTGCGGTACACAATTTAAAAAAATATATTACATATATTGTGATAAACCTGGTGAATAATGCCACTGGGTACATCGACAAATTTGTGACAATTTACGCACCTGAGATGACTGTTACATATAAAATACCATCATCAATAGATTTAAGTAACTCTATGCATTTTTGTTCACTTACCATTTGTTACATTACCAGCTTCTTTTGTTGGTGAAAATTGGATAGAATCAAAAGGTTTCTTCTTTCCATCAGATGGAAACCTGAAAAAATAAAATTTCAGAAATCAAACTGTGCCTATGTGAGCTAAGAACAGTTTTTTGAGTTGTTTTAAATACCTTATTTTTCGGATTATAACCAGCTACTTTTTACGCATGGGAGGCCTTGTGCGGGCTATATGATGAAAGCAGGCTATACATTGTTGAAGACCGAAATTGCAAGAGGATATTTTTTATATAGTTAAATTTCTACTGTCATATATATCCGTCTATAATGCAATGTTTGTACTTCACGGACGGGCCGCCACGAGGCCATACATGAGAACACGATGTAAATAGCTACGCAAGCCCCCACTCTAACAGTTACCGCCACACACTGATCAGGCAGGCAATGCTTCATTGCAGACCATATTTTATCTTCGAATGTTCCGATATGGGAACAGCGTTATATCAACAAAACGTTGCTCTTATTTAGATACATCGGAATGATAATCAGATAATATGTCGGCGAAATATGAATATATAAAAAACACTCAGAATGTTTTCTAAAACGAGACAATCTGTATGGTCTCCATTAAGTGATTGGTAGTACCGTAGTCCCTCCAGATGCGACCCCCTTCAGATCCGACTTCTCCTATTATGCGACTTTTTTTCTGAGCACCAATGTGCTTTACACAGTTAAGCACCCCTTAAATGCGACTTCCCCTCTCCCACGACATGCGACCTTCAAATCATGGCACTACCTAGCGACCTCCCTCTAAAGATACGACTTTTTGAAATTAGCTGCTCAGTGGCACTGTCAGCCTGGCATGAGCTGCCGGTCTGAAGATATTGCTTGTGTGTACATACCGTCGATTACAGCCCAGTAGATACGTATGCTAAGCCACTGTCGGCTTAAGGCTGTTACAGCGTCGTATAAAGTGGGCCAGCATTGACACAATCTTGGTCAATACACTGTGAAGATGTGTACTGGTAGCTTCAAATCACCGTACCAGATAGCGATATCCTTTTGAAAATACGACTTTTTGAAATTAGCTGTTCCCAGACTGTGTCACGTCTGCAGATGTCTGTCAGCCCTACACTGACAAGAGATGACTTTTTATAATAATGTTTCCAGCTGACTAAATGTATAACGACTTTAATATTCTAGTCACATCGCTGGGAACGCATTTCAGATTTTAGTGGCTGAAAGATGCTTTCCGGTGATATAACTATTTTTACTGTACATATCTTAAATACTTTTTCTGTTATGTTTAAATGGGATTTCATTGTAGATATGTATTTACATACGGTGCAGTTAACATCCAGTGCACCCTTGGCTTTATAAGGTGCATTACAACACTAATTAGCAGGGGACGTCTACGGTGTCAGTGTGTGGGTGTCAGTGTGTCGGCTAGTTGTGATAAACATCCCACTTGAAATACCTAACTTTTTTAATTATGGTCGCACGGACATGTAATAAATATCACCAGAAAGCTTATTCAACGCTGAAAATAATGATATAAATTAGATGATGATAGCTCATAAACTCGCGAAGTTATTGATTTGGAAAATGAGGCAGTCATCATCATGGGAAATAGACGTATACGCGGTACGCCAAACCGCTGCCGCCATTGACAACGATGGCCCAGCATTAGAACGACACTGCACCAGCGTCTCGCGCCGACCATATTCACGACCACGTGTATACACGTGAAGATAATATCTGTGCTAGTGTTGTGGTATTGTCTGTTTCACTTCACATCTTAGTCAACATAGAATACGCCTGCCTCGCCTGTTTGCCATTGAATATTTTAATAAGAATACAGTCTACATCCTGGCATCAACCATAACATTGTTTTTAAATTTTTATTTGGTAATGTAATATTGATCACATATCGATGCACATATATATAATAAACAAGACCCAACTGCGTCTCCCTACCTGGCACGTTTATTAGGGATAATAGGGTACATTGTTTTAATGCTGGGCCAGAATGGAACACTATGACTCAGTATTCAACCTGTAGTCTTAACTTTTGACGTTGACATCAACTGAAAGTAGCCGTCACAGTCAGTGTCACATGTTTTGTACTGTAAAGCATAGGCCTATATTGAAATGTGGAAAAAACACTGCCTCAATGCTTATGAAAACACAAGCCACTTCCAGTACTTCTGAACTACGTGTTACTTTTAGAACAGGCAATTAACACAGACTGTCAACTGCTCTGATCGTGTCAAAACGAAAATGGAGGTGTTTGAAGGAGGCTGTCTTAAACATCAAATTCGGCCCATTTTACGTTTTTTCACCCCTCCCAGACACGACTACCCCTTGGATGCGACTTTGGTTCTCTGGCAGTATGAAAGTCGTATCAGAGGGGGACTACTGTATATCATTTTGCGTGGCGATAGCTATATGTGTGATTACATTGTATACAACATTGTATACTACAATACACGGGGTGTCACCACAAGGGTTGCTGTGTTGACAGCCATGTGTACATGCTCAAGCTCAAGTCTTATATCTCGTCATTCATCATGGCTTTTAATCGGCTAATACCCCAACATGTTTTAAATTATTGTATTATGGAATGTCAACATCAGATACGTAATTATTAACAAGTCTTAATTTAAGAAATATCCACCTTCCACAATTAAAAGTTTATTGGCAATGCAGTTTATTTTTTTAATTCAATCAGTGTTCAGAATTTTTTGTGAAGATCGGTTGAATATTTGCGACTGCAGAGTGTTTAATTGATTTGTAAGGAAGATCTGGGGTGGCCATCTTTGTTAGATTTTTGAAACAAAATAATTCATCAGTGTTCAGATCTGATGAATATTGGCGACTCTAGAGCGTTTACGTCGTCTAATAGCAATAGAAAGCACTGCAACAATAAGTCTCCACCAGACAGTGGGTGCAGACATGAAAATAAATAGAGATTTGCTTATTACAATCTCTGCACCTTGAAAATGAAAAACACTTTTTTCAAAAAAAAGAATCTGTAGGCCTAAGTTGGAAAAATAAAAATAATAAATAATAAAAAAATAAAAATCCTAAAACAGGCATTATTTTGTTTAGTATCGTGTAGCGAATGGCTCTGCAATTTTTGTCATTTGCTAATCAAATTTGAAAATGATTACCGAAATATTTATAAATGAATGATATTAGGATAAAGTGGGAGTTGGACATTAAAGGCGAAAATCGTTAATCAATAATAATTTAACAAAATTCTACCTGTAAAAAGTGCAGCTCACCTGATCATATCATATAGATCATTCCAAGATTGGGATTTGGAAAGTGGGAATGCCATGTCTCTTGGCATTGGAGCTAATCCATTCAACGTCAGCCCTGTCTTTTTCACTTGCTCAAAAGTAACCCCTTTTGAACAACATGACCATAGCATAAACATAAACATTATTGTGAGATAATACATGTGAGATATTATTTACAACAGAAAATTGGTCAAATTTATATTTTGCTTAAAGCTGTGATTTGCTGCACAAATTTCACCTCAAAGAGGATAAAATTGATTGATTTGATCAGTTACTGAAGTGAAATATATCAAATTAAAGCTCAATATCTTTATTTTTATGGTTTTAGTGATTTCTGAAAATAATTTTTTTGTTAAAAAAATACCAAATGTTATTTCACGTGAAGAAAGGTATTTAAAATGAACCATGTTGGCTCCTGAACTCCTAAGAGTGGACGGTCACACCCAGCCCTTAACACACTCATCACATTTGTGTATTATACATTCAGTCTAGCCTTCTGGACTGTTTCAATATAATTATCCAAGTGATTTTGACTCTTTGTATTGTGTGATTTTATTTTACTAAAATTCTGATATAACATAGTTATAATATGCCTCAACTATGGAGACAAATTCAATTGTTATCTGTTAAATATTCTGCTCCATCTTGTTTTACCCACCATACCAAATTTCAAATTTGATATAAAAAAATTTACAGTGAAAACGATAATGTGATCATTTGGTTTATTTTCCATATACAGTAAATCGTGGAGAATAACGTGTAGCTTTTTTCTAATCCACTGCGCTAATGACTGCGCGGTAAAGTCCAGAGCATGTTATATGCCGCATATGCATGATCAGTGCACTCGTCTGCAGCAATGAAGATCAAGGTGTTAATCCGCCTACCCCCACTGAATATGGCACTGTCCTTGTTAAAAAGGTTGACTGATCGCCTACATTGTGCGTTTAGGCCTATACTGCACAGTTGGCATTATCATCAGGAAGTTGTCAGTATACACTATCCATCACTACTTGCATAAGTGGGGGAATTCCCAGCAGTGAACTTCTGTAAACCAAGTGCTACGGTATACATAATATGGGCATTTTTGCGATTGGGCATGTTATCTCTATTATTTATCACTGTTTATGGTGGCTAACTTACTTAGTGGCTGTCGAGTGTTCATTTGCTCAATTTTATGGGAGGTAAAATTAGCTGGGACTGATTTCGCAAAATATTATGAACACCAACTTGATGTGTATTACAGTAGTGTGCCGAATATGAAAGCAAGCAGAACCCGATGGGTTGAAACAATAGTGTGCTAAGTGACATTTTTGGCCTTTAGAATACTAACCAGCTAAGTCACCTATAATATGTAAAAAGTTTGAATTTATTCCAAATTCGGATTAAAACAAAAGATCAAGTCGACTTAGCACATTGTTATTCTCGTGAAAAGGAGCACATACCAGCATAATATCTGTCCAACACAGGACCAATTCGACTTGACACATTGTTATTCTGGTGTTACATGTATATGCTTATGGGCTATTGTTTCTGGAACAAAAAGGTGCAAGTGCACTTAGCGCATTGTTATTCTGAGACTTGTGGAGACAACACAGGGGAAATGCCTGGACTTAGCTCATTGTTGATATAGGAACAATCTCTGCATATTCTGTGTTCCTGGAGTAACAACGAACTCAGTCAACTTGGTGTCTTGTTGATCACGATTTTGCTTCTGTAAATCGTTTTGGAAGGTAAAAAATACTCTGATAACTTCACTTGATCTACTGTCAAATTCCAATCGCTGTGTGTTTCATCAGTATAATTCCAAGTCTACATGCTGATAAGTGGATTTAGCAGATGGTAGTTCTAAGCAAAAAGATAAACACAAATTCGCTGTCAAGTCGACCATTATATTATTGTTTTAGACCATCGAACACTTCACCCAGTTTCCTAGACAAGCTATTTCTGGCTGACCGGGCATCACGCATATCACATGTCCAGTATCCTGTAATCAACTAGTAATGTTTGGTGAATGACAGAGACTTGTGTGTGTTTTACATGTAGAACGGTGTGCAGTTTTTAAGGATTTTACCCTCTAAAGGGCCATATTTACCCCTCTGCACGTTACACACCAGGGCGCGTTATTCTCCACATTTACGGTACATGTATATCTTAAATTCCAAACAAAATTTTATGTCACAACAACACCCAATGTCTCAAAGCCAAACATCACTTTTAAAAATTATGCATTTTACTTTAATTGTAGCTAACAATACAATCTACTAAAAGTGGTAGAACAAAAACACAACTAGAAAAAACAAAGACAATTTTAATATTTTGAAAAGGTTACAAACCTGGTTCATATTCCGTATCACTTGTGAAGATGTTTTTTATACTTAAATTAGCACAGATTTTGATGCTTTTCATGTAAGCATAGCGCCGGTTTAAATACATGGACAGAATATACTGGTAATCTAGACTAAGTACTGTCCACCTGGTAGTAACAGGTGCAGGACCACTGTGATCTGTAATAAAGTAGTGTGTTTATTAAAATAACATTTAACATCATAGCAAAAGGGAGATGTTGACCCAATGCTTGTTTAGTATTGGGCCAGCATCACAGATGGTGGTTCAACATTCAATCAGAATTTGAGACTTTTTTATTTTTTTGTAGGCAACCATTGTCAATTAAAGTTTGTTTAAATAAATAAATAAAAACTAAATACATCAAAATAAAAAATGCATGGCATTTATCATGAATAGGAGAATAACTTATAAAATAAATTGCCTATTGTCGAATTCAAAAAGGTGCCTTACCCTTGCTAACAGCTGTGTGCCCACAAATTGTTCCTGTCGCTGCATTGCAAATGAATGGGAATTGCAACCATGTTGAAGTAGACTTAAATTCTTTGAAAAGGTTTGAAAAGGAAATACGAACAATAAGCCCATCCTGAGTGGCCACATCAATGTGAACAACAAAGTACTTAGACGGAATAGGACGAAAGAGCAGATACATGTATTTGCCAGTCAATCCTAGAGATTGTGAACTAGTTTTTGGTAGCTGGATATAATTTCCGGCTGGGATGGATCCTGTCACTTTGTACACCGTACATTTCAATGTCCGATCCTGAAAAAATTAAAATTAAACCCTCTTATCACATGTGCATTTTATGCCAGTTTAATTCACCTTGAGATGTGAATTCGCCCCTTGGATATGAAAGGGTTTATCTGCCACTTTGTCAAGTGGCAGATACACCCTTTTAGATCCAAGTGGACGAATTGCTTCCACAATTCCCACCTCAAGGTGAGTAAAACCAGATTGTCAATGACACAGAAGCTCATCCTTAATAAGGGCAAGTTGATTGCAAATTAAAATTTGTGAAATTCATGAGGCAGTTCTATGTTCTTTCGAATAAACATTAAAAAATTGAAATCGGATAAGAATTGAGGGCGGAGAAGCATTTCTTGTGAATTGTGGACAGAGTGCCCTAATTAGGTCTTAACCCTTATCCTGCCGATTTTTTTCAGACTATTTTTCATTCATTTGAAGCTGGAATTGCTAAAGCAATTTCCAGCTCCAAATGATGAAAAATAATTATATTGATGAAAAAAAATACATCTTAAAAATGTCATTATTAGATTAACTAAGCTTCAACTACAAAACATTTTAGCAATTCGAGTTGTATTTCTTAGTCTGCATTTTGCTTGAAAATGGATATATACGGTCCCGGCAGCATAAGGGTTAATTAGGTTAGCTTAACACTTCTGCTGTTAAATTGCATCTATTGTATTTTTCATTCATTTGAAGGTGGAATTGCTCTCACAATTTCCAGCTTCAAATGACAAAAAATAGTTATATTTATGAACCAGAGTGTCAATGACACAGAAGCTCATCCTTGATTAGGGCAAGTTGATTGCGAATTAAAATTTGTGAAATCCGTGAGGCAGTTCTATGTTCTTTAAAATAAACTTGAAAAAATTGAAATTGGATAAGAATTGAGGGCGGAGAAGCATTTCTTGTGAATTTTGGACTGAGTGCCCTAATTAGGTCTTAATTAGGTTAAAAGTTGAATAATAATTCAAATTTCTAAAATGCGTTGAGGAAGTTTAATGCACAGGCCTGCGCTCTTTCAAACAAACCAAACAGAATTGAAATCGGATAAGAATTGAGGGAGGAGAAGCATTTCTTGTGAATTGTGGACAGAGTGCCCTAATTAGGTCTTAATTAGGTCATAAGTTAATTAATAATTAAAATTTCTGAAATATGTGAGGAAGTTTAATGCACAGGCACGAGCTCTTTTAAACAAGCCAAACAAAATTGAAATTGGATAAGAACTGAGGGAGGAGAACAAATTCTTGTGAATTGTGGACAGAGTGCCCTGATTAGGTCTTAAATAGGTCATAAGTTAATTACTAATTAAACTTCCTGAAATCAGTGAGGAAGTTTAATGCACAGGCACAAGCTCTTAAAAATAAACCAAACAAAATTAAAATCCAATAAGAACTGAGGGAGGAAAAGCATTTCTTGTGAATTGTGGACAGACAAAAGACAACAGACGACAGACCACAGACGCAACACGATGGCATAACACCCCTTCTTACAGCCAAAATGTGGTTTACGCCCCCTCCTCTTGCACATTCTAGATTTGCCACTGGGCCTAAAGGCCGGATGAGCTAATAAAAAGTAACTAATGTTATCGCTTCTCCTGCTAGGCCCGTATATATATGGTTTCAAGCTAATTTTAGATCATTATAAATATCACTAAATTTGATCAAATAATTTTGGTTAGATGCTTAGTTAATCCAGTAATTCAATATTGCAGATGTCTATTTTTCATAAATATAAATATTTTTCGTCATTTGAAGATGGAAATTGCGTTAGCAATTCCAGCTTCAAATGAATGAAAAATACAAGCAAACAATTCAGCAGGGCAAGGGTTAAGAAATATCAAGTATAATATATAATGACAACTCAGAAATTCCTTATTGTGACAGATTATTTTTAAACTAATATATATTTTAATACAAATATGATATATAGTGCATGAATGTAACAGTGGATCTAAGAGGTTTACATTGTGAAAGACTGTGTAAAGGGATAGAACTTAGCCTTTTCTTTTACTAGACAGCAGCATTGTTTACCCCTCCCCCCTGACTCACCATTGTTGACACCACCTCTCCTTCTTTGCTGGACCTCTTCCATGATTGAATGTTAACATGTTTGAACACATTCACATAGGGTTGTTGCCACACTGAGAAATATAAAATCATTAAAAATAGGATTATAGCATCAATTGATGGCAGGTCCCGACCCCTCAGCCGTAGGCTCTGTCCATCAATATCAAGAAATAATGAGAAAAAAATGACCCCCACTACCACCATGTTAATTTTTTTTTTAAATGGCTGTGGCAGCCATTTTGTTTTTAATGGATTCATCTCAAAAGTTAATCAGATCAACCATACCAAATTTAAATGCAATCCAACCAACGGTTCATAAGATATCGTGCCCACAAGCTTTTTAGGCGGCCATCTTGGAAAATGGGTAGGGTTATATAAATTCATAAATTGAACCAAACATGAAACAAATCCATGAAGCAGTTCGAGCCCTAGAGAGTGACATGTATAGGATTTTGGCGGCCATCTTGGATTTTGTTAAAGAAGCAAAAAAAGTCAAAAATTTATACCGGGCAAATTCCCTAGGGCCAAAATGCATACTGCAAATAATTAGAAATAATCCGAGCAGGGGTGTATAGATATATTACCAAATTTTGATGTTAGCCAAAATAAACAAAACTGAAATATCCGCTAAAATTCTTAAAAGTGAAAAAGTCTGTTTTTATTATCGGAATCACACCGAAAACTAATCAGCACATGTGCAGGGTAAGGTCTTTTTTTTAAACCAAACATAAAACAAATCCAGGAAGCGGTTCAAGCTCTATAGAGCGACATAAGATTTTGGCTGCCATCTTGGATTTTGCAGAAGCTGAAAAACGCCAAAAAAATTTACCAGGCAAATTCCTTAGGGCCAATAGGAATACTGCAAATATTTAGAAATAATCCGAGCAGGGGTGTATAGCTAAATTAACAAATTTTGATGATAGCCAAAATGAACAAAACTGAAATATCTAAAAATTCTGTGCCTGCCCGACTGCCCGCCTCTGGTGATCACTATACCCCCATGTAATCCATGTTTAGCACATGTTTGACGATGAAGGTTAACCCTGGTTACTTGTTGTATTAAATGATAAACAAGAAATACACTGTATGGATGTATGTGCCACCTGGTGATCGCAATTAAACCATGTTAAGTACACATGGTTGACTGAGAGACAACGAGAGATGGGAGAGGGCTGGCTCAATGTTGGGCTAGTGCCAACGACATTCACCCAAACTGTCTTAGCTAGGATTAGACAACTGCCCGTGTTTTTTTCCAATTTTTGCATAACTGCCTGTGCATTTCCTCCTTTATAGTGTGATTTGGTCAATTTTTACCCGTCATTTTGACAAAAGACAGGTCAACGGGTCGCCGGCTAACACAGTGTTCACCCATCATTGATCAAGCAGTGGAACGGTAGTTGGGGTTATTATTAGGACACCAGCTAGTTAACCCTTACACTGCTGCATAAAATTTGCAGCATGTGCGGTTTCCCACTAAGTAATATCTGGCACGTTTTTTCTTCAAAAAAACATCTGATAAACAACTGATATTAAAAGCCATTATGTTACAAAATCAGTCAGTTAGCTATGTTTAAAGAGCAAATAGAAAGATACCACCAAACAATTCAAAGAATTCACTCGGTGACTATAGTCCCACAGCAGGCTGCGAGCGGTTTATTTTGGCAACTATAGTCGCCCATAGCAATGTGAGGGTTAAGGCAACAATTTACTTCCGCGTCCAATTCACCAGACGCTAATCCTTCTCGATGTTTCCAATTTAATTTACAGGCATCATTTCATTAATCGTTTATTTAATAATCAAATCTCTTTGTAATACTGTATGTTAACATTACCAAATATTAGGTGATCATTGTACATGAAGTGTATTTGTATCTAGCTAGGCCTATATATGTAGTCAATCAGTTGCATGTCTCATCGTCCATAATTTGTATTTATAGTAGGTAACAGCAGGATTCCGCACAGAAAAAAAAATCATCCGGTTGTTCTCTCAAAAATCTTAACTTAGCGCGCGTGAGCAGCATTATAAAATGTTTACTGTTGCGCGCTCGCGATAAAAAAATCAAAGTTTTTTTCATTAAGATACAACGAAGTATATAATGTATTATTGGCAGTGTTTATTGAATACAATTAAACGATGGGTTAAAACAATAGTGTACTAAGTCACATATTTGGCCTTTAAAATAACAATCAGCTAAGTCTCCTATAATATGTATAAAGTTTAAATTTATTCCAAATTCAAATTTAAAAACAGACCAAGTCGACTTAGCACATTATTATTCTCGTGAAAAGGAGCACATATCAGCATACTATCTGTCCAACACAGGACCAAGTCGACTTGAAACATTGTTGTTCTGTTATTACATGCTCATGGGCTCTGTTTCTTGGACAAAAAAGGTGCAAGTGCACTTAGCGCATTGTTATTCTGTGACTTGCGAAGACAACACAAGGGAAATGCCTGGACTTAGTTCATTGTTGATCTATGAACAATCTCTGCATATTGTGTTTTCTTAGATTAACAATGAGCTAAGTCAAGTTGGTGTCTTGTTGATACCAATTTTGCTTCTGCAAGTCTTTTTGGAAGGTATAAAACACTCTGATAACTTCACTTGATCTACTGTCAAATTCCAATCGCGGTGTGTTTCATCAGTGTAAGTCCAAGTCTACATGATGATAAGTGGATATAGCAGACTGTAGCTCTAAGCAAAACGATAAACACAATTTTGCTGTCAAGTCGACTTGACTCACTCTTGTTTTAGACCATCGTAAACATGATTTAACATTGACAGTGTTTATTGAGCACTTTTAATAGCATTTGATATACATGTAAAAACACATTTAAATAAACATAAGAAAGTTCCTAGAAGCGTATCATCCTAATTTGTGAAATTAAGAAAGTGAAATTAGGAAAGTTCGCTTGTTCTGAAATGTCTGTCTGTTATTTTGTCTCGTTGATTTGATGGTTTGTGAGTTGTGCATTATTTGAGTGTAGGCCTATACATGTTTTCTTGGTGTTTTATGCGTTTTTGTTTGTTGGTGAGAGTTATTATTCTGTTATTTGTAAGTGCTGTTGTGTATGCGTGACAAGGTTTGTGAGTTAGTATCACTCACTCACCAACGCGGTGACACTTCGGTGAGTGACAACGAACGTGTTGTGGTGACTGGCAACGCTAGAAGTGTTGGCCCGTCCGCCAGCATTGCGCAAATGCCGGCTCAGGGCTGTTATCACTGGAGTGACATTGGCACAGCGGTGGCCACACTGTGACAGCAGTCAGTGCCAGGCGTAGGCCTACATCCATGTTATGTGGCATACAGCACAGAACGGGGGGATTATGGGGGGGTAGCACGTATCTGTTGTGTACATTTTGTGTTCACTGTACACCGGCAATATATACACGCACACCAGTCTTACACGTACACGCTTATCGTTAAACCAACACAGGATGACACTGGCTACAGTAATAATGGCTAATCTACCAGCCACAGACTACAAAGATATAATGGTAGTCTCTGCTACCAGCTGGATAACAGCCGAATGTGAGCTATATGCTTGTCGGCATAAAATTCATCCGGTCGGCTAGCCGGCATTTCCGGAGTTGTGGGGAACCCTGGTAACAGGGCGCTGCGATTTGGACAACAACGTTAGCCAAGCCATACACACCACCCTTTAAAGACAAGAGGGATGACTTTGTCAGTGAAGCTACAACATCTGTGCCGCGTAAATGCAAACAGTTGGAACTGCTTACGTGGAAAGTATTATGTTACTGCTATTTGCAGAAACGGTAACGCACTTTGTGCCATGGATTGAAATAACAGACCTTGGTGAGTGTCTCATGTGCTTTGAGCCGTTGACGATGCACTACCTACCACGACGTCACCACTCTTGCCTTCTTCTCGACGGTCTAATTAATCTGTACACACGAACATCTCCGCCAAACAGTGATTTAAATATCATCAAAAGGTCTACTAGGCCTGCATGTGACGTTGAAAATTATTTTCCATCATAGAAAGGTCAATTATTATATTAAAATACTTAAATTTACAATTTACGTTTGGTTCAACTCGAATATATACACCGTTATATTTTTATGATATTTATTCATCTCTGACAGCAGTTTGAACACATATGTCCTTAGCTAGTGATCAATGCTCTTGAACCAGGTGTCAGTTTATGGTTGGCCGTTCCTCTGCGACATTGATCCAGAATTTTATAAACTTTTTTATAATTCTTATTGCTAGTACCGTATTTTCCGGTGTATAACCCGCTACTTTTTACTCCTTGGAAGGCCTGGTGCGGGGTATATAACATCTCATATAGACATGAAAGACCTCTATACCCAAAGTCACATTAAAAGTGATCAACCAGGATTTCTTTTGATTTTTCCAAGAATACCAGAGACTTTAATTTTTTATGTTTTTTACACAATATGATAAAATGGGCATTTTCAGTTTTAATAAAGTGGTGTTAAAGATCTATTTTGATGTGTGGGTGAAGGTTTCCATTTGAATATAATTTTGGGGGGTGTATAGCCTATGTTGGGTAAGGCTCAGGATAGATATATGATGGTAAAAAAAAAAATACTGGGGACACACAAATTGAAATATTGAACTTAGTATGTTCAAAACGCCCATAATTCCCTCGGTCCATAATAGTACCCTCCATTTATTTATTGTGATTGTGTGTAGGCCTGGCCCTAGCCTGGTATTACATGTATTAGGCCTAGCCTAGGGCCTACAAATTGTAACGTTACAAGTTCGGGCTCTAGCCTGGAGGCTGGCACCGAACTGGAAATGTGACTGACCCTGGCCTGGGCTGGCCCAGGCTGAGCCTGACTCTAACAATGTCTGAGCCTGGGGCTGGGACAGGACTCTGGAGTTGGACTGGCCCACTGCCACTGGCCGACTGGGTCTGCCAGTCTGCCCTGGGCCAGGCTGGGGCTGGGCCTGGCCTGGGTAGCGGGTTCAGGGTTGTGTCTTGTGATTGTGACATTGTCTACACTTACAATTGGCCATTGTAATCTGAATTGTAAAACAATCAACAGCTAAATCGTGGATCTAACGTATTTTGCTTCACATAATCCGAGAAAAGAACATAGTCAAGTCGTCTGGTGCAAATACTGTTCCACAAGTCAGTGCTTGTCCAGTGTTGTTTACAAGTTTACCGCCATGACAGTCAAAATTCAGAGGAACGGAAGTAATCAAACTATTGTAACAATCATTATAAATCCTATGTTGTGATCACTTCCATTTCCTTGTGAATACGAATAGTTTATTAAATCAACACATGAAATTAGGCCTAGAAGCATGTACATAATAATATCTACAGAAACAAATGTAATACGTATATAAGACACTAATATTAAAACTTTCAAAATAGCAGAGGCCTACCACACAAATCATGCATCCGGCGTAGCTCTAGTCTACCACTGTACAGTCTGTTTCACCAGATCCTGAGATCAAGTAGCCTTTTTCAATTTTCTTGGTCGCTGTTTAAATTTTTCAACAGAATTCTTCTCGGATCAGTTAAACAGCATTAGCATGATATTTTTATATATCCAGAGATAAATATATATATATTAACCAGAGATAAAATAGCTACTGCATATAGCAAAAAAAACCTCTGGAAAGCTTAGAAACCGAGTAATTACATAATGAGTGAGAGTATGTATAAAGAAGAAAGTAATAATATTAGTTACATTGAACATGTTACAAAAACAATCTAAAAATGCATTGACTGACGTCAGCTCGAAACACCCAAGATGATTAGAAGAATAACCAGCCGCACCAGTCGCTGATACCACAGTGGTGTTCCCCCGACGGTACCAGGTCACTTCGTACCATGTCCACTTCGTAACCTACCACTTCGTACCACAACAAATAATATACCTACCAGTTCGTACCACCTCTACCTACCAGTTCGTACCACCTTTACCTACCACTTCGTACCTACCACTTCGTACCATTTTTATTTCGCGAGATGGAGTCTATTAAAAATCTTATAATAATAATGACAGTAGATATATTATAACAATAACAATATTGAATATATATTTTCCAAACTCCGGCAGTAGATTCACGCTAGTTATACCTCCGTTTTATAGTTATCAATTCACGGGAATCTACATGAATTTGAATGGCCTGTGACATATTATAACTTAGACAGTTTTTAATAAAATATCAAGTGTGATATATCGTTGGAATCACGCTTACTTTATTACAATCACTTTGTTACAAAAACGTCGTATTTTCTCCTTTTACTGTGTTAGAGCTGAGTTGTGAAGGGAGCATCCTCTCTGAGAAGAGAGGGGGAGTACTCCTGCGACCACGTAGCTGATGACACATAAGGAGTTGTGAAGCTAGGAGTATCACCTCGCAGAAAAAAATGCATTAATAATGACTATAGTAGTGAATAGCAGTGAAAGGGTTAATCTTTGAGGTTCATTTCTCGAAATGTGGGGCCGGTTTTTATATGGCACATCACATATATATGACACTAATATTGAGCATGTTGTACTTTATAAACGTTTTATTATAATTTATACCACATGATTATCGGGAATAACTAACGGCTTAAACGTAATGTAAAAAAGATTAAAGATGGATGAGTGCCGAGCTCATCTGGTGATGTAAATACCATTTTTAAAATAATTAATAAATTAGGCCTCTAAATCGGTCTCTCTCTACATATCCAAAGGGTGCCAGCCGTGCGAGAGTTAACGGCTTAAGAGATGCAAAGGTGTGTTTTCATGAAAATCCCTGTGGCACTGATTATAGTAATGGGCTTGGACTGTTGACATTCTGAAGCCAAATACAGTGCGTCTGACATTTTATTAAATAACATTTCTATTTTGATACAGTCTGGGTTTTTTTCTGCTATCAGCTAGTAAGGAGTATATTATCAACTGTCAACTATCAACTATCAACTTATGAGTATAATATGTCTCATTGTTGAGATGATTTAAGCGCTACGTACAGTATCTACAAAACAGTAAATTATAAACATTTTATCAAGCGTGCGTTTTATCACTCGATTACAATTTCTTAATTATAAGCTGTTTCATAATAAAGTAAGACATGCTATCTTGTCTGTGGTTTATTCAACTTCATATAATAAACTGTTGTAGAGTTAGATCATGTAGAGGTTAAGTGACAGCTTAAAACCCTTAAATCGCTAAGCGCGACTATTGTAATGTTCACCCACTTGAAGTTGTAGGTTGCGGTAGGAAGACACAATTAACGTTAAGTGGGTGAACATTTAAAATATCTAATTTAGCGGTTGAGGAGATAACAGGTTAAGCTGTCATCAGCTTGCAAAGGTGAGTTGTGAATCCCTCCAACTGATACCCTACCTGTTAGGGATCAATATATATCTTTATTTATTTCAGTGACATACATAGTACAATGTCCAGCCAAAAATGGCTTACAAGTCACTCTAAATACAAAAATGCATCTGCGGGTGTTGGTGACAGTGTGGCCCGAAAAGCACGAGATGTCCGGTCGACGACGACTCAATGCTGGCCCAACGTCTACGACGTTGACCCACCACCGAACCAGCCCCGACCAAACACCCCTGCCTGACGGGAAAAGCGGCTCAATTTTACATAATCATCCACACTGAGGTGGGACCATCTGAAGACCACCAGCTCAGTGTAGATGACCTAATAAATCTGTTTACATATTTCAACGATTATTTGTCAATTTTAATAATTACAATAATTATAAACACTATTGTTATAATGCATGATATCTATCTCAAAACAACACGAGTAATTCATAATCGGAATAATTTCGATTTTCTCTCTTTCCATGCAGCCTCCACAAATTTTTTCAGAGGTTTCCAAAAATGTATAACTAAAAATAAAAATTTGTCAGCATTATTCAGTTCTAAAAAATTGTGATTGTTTTCAGTCACAGTTTGAAAAAGCGTTGTTCTAAAAGTGTCATATAGGGAACATATAAATAAAAAGTGAATTTCGTCTTCTTTCTCAGAAAGGTCACACATATTACATAAACGTTCTTCAACTCGTAAACTTCTAAATGTTTTTGGTACAGGATCTCGTATTCTTTTATAACGTCCAGTTTCTAAAGCTATAGGTAAAATGCCTGTGATCAATTGAATTAATAAACTTCTTCTTGGTTTTGAAATATATTGTTTAACGTGGCTCGAAACAATTAGTGTGGTTTTAAATGTGATATATCTACGTAATTTGGGTTTGTTGTGCGTATCAATCAACCAAGTTGTTTCCATCAGTTTAAATAATTTTGATTTTATCTCATTCAAATCATAACAATTAGTTTTCCATAAACTTTCATCATAAAGGGATAATCGTACTAGCAATTGTTTAAAGTTACTGCACCAATTGTTTTTATTTGTCATTGATAGATCAATATCTCGTTGAAAAACATGTCTGGTTATACTGGTATTAGGTAATTTCATCGTTCTATTCCAGAATCTAAAAGTACCTAAAAATTGTCTATATTTGACAGCAATCCAGCAATAGCTCCGAGCCATAGGTGTTGTGAGTGATAGCTGACGCTGTCATCGGCTTGCACGGGTGAAAGCTGTGATCTGAATTTTAAACACTTAGCAGGCCTACCTGTAACGTTAGTAATCATGTAGTAATCGATCTTTAAATATCAAATTTAAAAGATAAAGTCTTACACCTGTATATCGTTGACAAAATATGATGTAGGCTATTAAATAAAGTATTGATGTAATATATGATGAAATACACACAGAAATACATGACTTTGACAAATACATTTATGGTTCCTCCGACCCAAGCAATAAAGTAACACGTAATAATCAAACCAAACACACGTTGAAATGAAAAGGGCGGATTTATTATCTCGCCGGAAAATAATAATATTGGACAAGACCAGACGATTCATGTATAAATGAATCGTCTATACAATGTCATCAATGGATAGACAAAACCCATTCAAAATCAAAGGTATGTTTTGGTTACAACATAGATCAAAAGTTTTTAAATTTAACTGATAAAGTAGTCTGAATATATAACATAGATGTATGAGAAAACTGACAAGACTACAGTTGTATACTACAGCAAACTACAATATACATTACAACAAACGACAATATACACTTTAGAATATCAATGTAAATACTTTAATATTACAGGTACTATTATTATAGGTGTCAACCCAAGTGGGGGGTCAGATTCCGCCATAGCGCACTGGCAGAGTGGATACTCTGACAGTGCGCTCCCCCCAATTGGGTATCAAATGACCATTTATAAAACTAAAGGCATTTTTTCAAATTTATCCTCTGTGACAAACGTAACAAAGGTAACACAAAGGCCGACAAATATTAGATGACAGCATTCCATGATTGTCAACACTATAGGATTATATAAACAACAAAGGTAACACAAAGGCCGACAAATATTAGATGACAGCATTCCATGATTGTCAACACTATAGGATTATATAAACAAACAACTAGATTTGTAACACTTAAATGTAAAACAATGTGAAAATGGACGGATAAATCATATAATATTGCACACAAATAGCAACCGATCAAAATGTTTTATAATGAATTGCATTTTATTTGGCACATGCTGCAAAAAATTGGTAACACACATAAGACATATACAAGTATAGATTCCTTCATGCATATTAATTCCATACCCACTACAACGATATAGCCGAAATCACAAAGCAGCCCCAGCTGGACCCCGTATCAGCTGAAGTAGTAGCGAGTAATGGACTGTCTTCAGCAGATAAAACAACAGTTGGCACACTCCCAATTCATCCAGACAGAAGTCTAGGCAGTGGAACTGTCATCTTCACTTGGTCAAAGAATCCATGCCAAAGCACAATGTATTGTTTTTCACCATTTGGCGAATGCGTTAAATTAACATGGCCGACACAAGGGGCAGCCCCAGCTGGACCCCGAGTCAACCAAGAAGAATAGCAAGAGCCGACAATCAGCGACAGAATACAGAGCATCCAGACCCGTTACATCCACAGGCAAATACACCAGGCAGCCCCAGCTGGACCCTGAACACACCAAAGGAGTAGTAGCGTGTGCTTGACTGACAGTACAGATGGCCAAAGAAACATTCCAGTACTCTCACTCAGCTGCGTCTGACGAAAGTCTCAAAGAGTCACATTAATCTGATCAAAATTCTATGAGGCAGCCCCAGCTGAACCCCAAACTGACCAGTGAAAAAATCCCAAGTGTACATTCCCAAGAAGAATGATAATAAAATTGCTTAAGTATTATCTGCCCAATAACGAAGGTAATATGGTTCAAAGCAGACAAATATAAATACCACAAGATGGCAAGGAAACTAGAAATGTGGATTGATACGAATATATTTTTTATATGCCGAGGATTTCCATCTTCCAAAAGTCTGAATTTCAGCATCAGAACAACCGGCGGCGGCCGCAGATGTAGCTGCACCAATTCGAAAACTATGTCCTTTAAAGCGAGAAACATCCAAGGCCGAAAAACGAAGTGTATTATTCAAAACTTTAGATAATTCATGTCTAGAACAAGGCGACCCATTAGCCTTGCAAAATAGTGGGCCAGGTACAGAACCACGAACTGATAGAAAAGCAACTAGATTGCCAACAGGACAAATATTAGCTGGTTGAATAGCCGAAATTTCAATACCGGCTAATCTTTTTGTTATATTCCCCTCTCAGTAATTCAATTTGATTCTACATGATAGAATTTTGTCTTCTTTCCGGCAGAAGCTAACATCAGCCATCTGTACGACTGTGAGAATAATCAATATTGCGAGGAATCAACTCGCCCATTCGAAAGAACCCATGAAAAGCTATTAAAAATATGGCTTTGTACAAAAAGATATCATATGATAAATGAACCGCTAAATGTACATGGTGCAGCAGTGTGTGTAAAATTGAAGTTGTGATAGGCAATCGTGCATCAGGGCGAGATTTTTCACGTTGAATCCCAACGATTAGTTTTTTGACAATAAAGGATCTGCCTGGATCTGGAAAACCTTTTATTTTATTGATAAAACTGATAGCAGAGATGTAAGTGAGTATGGTAGAGGGGGCTAAATTGTGAGTATAAAGATTTCCAATAAAATTTGCAAGCAAGGCAGATGAAGTCGGAAGATATAATTGAGAAGGAAAAGTAATTGTTGAAAATTTTGAAAGTAGAGTGAGCGCTCTACAGTAGGTGGTGACTGATGATGCAGCAAGCGAATTTGACAGAATATGAGTCAGCACAGAAGTCAGGCCAGAAGCATCAGATGTGGTGGTATTGGGGTGGCATGTCTGTTTACCAAGGGATGATCTTGTAAAAATTTGTGAATCTGTAAACGAGAGAGATCGTCAGCTGCGATGTTAGAAGTACCTTTAATATGCTGAGCCGAGAACATGAGATTGTTGCGCATAGCAAAAACTACAAGTTGGCGAAACAGCCTCATAAGGCCAGGGTCACGTGATGTTTGTTTTTTAAGAATTTCAACTACAGCTAAATTGTCACAGAAAAAAGTTACATTCATATCTTTTAATTGTGTTCCCCACAAATGTACTGCCAGAACAATGGGAAAAAATTCTCGCACCGCGATGTTAAATTTTTTCCAAGTTGCAGGCCACGTTCCATAGGTCCAGCTGTTCCCCAGAATACATCCAAACTCAACATCACTGGCATCGGTATACATGGAAAGTGACTCGGAGTCAGACCAACGCCTCTTAACTAGCAACGAAACACCATTGAAATGTTTGAGAAATTCTTTCCAGGCTAGAAAATCTAATTTTGCTTCTGCTGTGATCCGACGTCAATGATGATTTTTTTGTAACCCGCGTGTTAAATCGATAACTCGTCTGAGAAAAGCACGTCCAGGGGCAACCACTTTACAAGCAAAATTAAGTAAGCCTATCAATGACTGAATTTCTTTTAAGGTAGCTTTGTTTCCGCCCAGGAATTGATCAATAACTGATCGCAAATTGGTCGATTTATCACTAGGGAGTCTGGCTTCCATTTTCATAGAGTCAAGAATAATGCCCACAAAATGATGAAGAATGAAGAGGGATCCCCCATTTCAAATACAGAGATTGGAAAAGTGGAAGTGGATTTTCTGATAAACATGGAAATACGAATAAAAAATCATCCTAAACATGACAGAGATGCAAATAAAACTTAAAAGCAGAACTAAAGCAGAACTAAATAATTCAAACAAAAAACAACTACTAGATGCCCCCATAGGGAGCGACCTGTCATAATAATACTTCCCTTGCCATGTAAAACCAAGCAGGTGAAAATCCTCCGGATGTACGGGGATTAGTCTGAAAGCAGAACGAATGTCTGACTTTGCAAGAAAACTACCTGCACCCAAATCTAAAATCAGGTCAATGGCATCATTCAAGGTTTGATAGTGAACGGTGGAAAATTCTGTTGGAATCGTATCATTGAGTGAATTGCCCTCCGGCGAGGACAAATTATGGATTAGCCGGAAAGTACCGTCTTTTTTAGGCACAAAAAAATGTGAAATTTTCAAAAAGGAGGTTTAAAAAATGGTCCCATTACTCGTCTTGAAGTAATTTCCTCGTCTAATTTTTCACAGAGAGCGACTGGATCACGTTCAGCAGATGTGTGATTTCCCACAAAATGTGCGGTATTCCGATCCAAATCAACATCTTGGCAGCCCAAATGAAAACCATATGTAAACCCCTCCCGTAAGCGAGAGCGCAGAGCTGAATTATATCCATCCAAATGATGGTCAATCTCGTTTATTTTGACTGGGGTGGGAAGACTTAAATCGTTGACAGGACATACCGGAATGGCTACCGGAGCAAGAGAAGCATCGATGCAGGAATCTGCAGCCTCTGCGGTGACAGAAACCTTGCCTTTTATAGGCCCAGCAATAGCCCTCGGCGCGGTCCGAACGCTGGCCCCGCTGTCCAGGTTCACCGGAGGGGCGCCTGCTCGAAAGGGCGTACGTGACTGGGAAGCAAATTGGAAAGGAGAAGGAGAGCGAGAGGCAAAACGGTTGATCGTGAAACCAACACTGCGTGGTTGACTCTGACCATGACAAAGCCCGAACCCAGAGCTCCATATTAAAATGATCCCATGGAATCGTAGGATTAGCTGCTTTTTGTAACCTAAAATTGGTGTCATAAGATCGCCAAGCTGTTGTTAGTGAAAAATTTGCAGCTAAATCTCTAACTACCTCTGCATATTTCATCATCGCAGGAACCTGCTGCGGCTGGGTACTTGACAAAATTGCAACAAAAATATGGAAGGCTGTCAACCATGAATTAATGTTAGATAAAGAAGCTGGTTTTAATTTTGGGGCCAGATTAAGCTGTGGATTTGTTGTAGAAGTGGAGTTAGCTGAAAAAGTTATATTAAATTCATCATTGTGTCTGCGGACTTCTGCTATCAGAAGGCCTAAGTCAATAAATTTCCCTGCCAACACATCATTTCTCACTTTATCCGCAACCGCAAAATCAATAGGGGCGGTTGAGCTGAAAAAAGGTAATAAAGCCTGCTCAGCCTGTGTACCTGAAATACCCGCCATGGTGTTTTGTATGGCCATCTTTAAGGGCTCGTCAGGTGTGTTAAGTACATTATCATTCATTATAGCACTAGTGGCTATATTTGGTTGTGGCCCAAGTTGTTTAATGACTTCTTTTGTCACAACAGCCACCAGAGATCCGATATCAGAAGAGACAGGAGAAGATTCAGAGCTACATGAGGCCAGGTTTTGGCCAACCTGATGATTGCGCCTCTGCCTATCAGCAAGGGAAGCCAATTGCGCTGCACTACATTCGCCATCATCAGACTCCGAATCCGAGGAACTAGCAATGGGTGCAGTACGTTTTCGACCTGATTTCTGTAACACTGTTGGTACCACCGAAGAGAGGGTAGCCGCTCTTCTCGGGCGTTTAGTGGGTAATTTCTTCCGCATCTACAATACAGAAACCGACTAAAATTAAAACACTAAGATACAACTGTTAAAGTGATAGGCAAAACACCAACAATATAAAATCTGAAACCAATGTAACAATTAACGCGCGATCCAGCACTAGAGACCAACAATTCATACCACTGCACCAATCAATGCGAGTCACAAACAATTATTAATAATATAAAATTTAATTTTAAAGCGAGGCTTTGAAACACGATCCCACAGCCACCATTTCAACGTGAATCACAAATTCAATAATAGTCTAAATCTAAAATTTAAATTCATAGCTTGGCTTAAACAACCTCTGGGACCTCAGTGCCGTATATATGAGGCTCAAACACCCGAGACCACAACACCCGTGTTGATGCAAGTCACAATTAATAACAGTATCGAAATTAAATTTCAAAGCGAGGCTCGACAACACAAGACCACCATACCCTATATATATGTGTACGCGTGACTCAAAAACCCGCGACCACAGCACCATGTCAACGCAACTCAAATCTTAATACTTGCATAGAAATTAAATTCAAAGCACGGCTCCAAAAAACCCTGAAACCGCAGCACCATTTGTCTACGCGTGGCTTGTCAAAAAATTATAAACAGCGATCAAACAAATTGAAAAAAAGGCTACTCCCAGGATCTGGTGAAACAGACTGTAGGCTTCAACTATTAATTGTCAATACATTGGAATTTATAGACCTGACCCTCACAGTGCATGTGCAGTGAGAAAGTGTGTCCTCAACATTGAAAAAAATATAATTAGACTGTAGGCTAGACATAATTCATATTGTACAAAATACATTCATCATCATAATTAAACAAAATTATTCTAAATTTTCCAATGAGCGTCAATTTTCATCCATTTGAATCATCATTCAGGTACGGTACGTGTGACTTCATGTTTGGATGAAACATGCATCTCTTAGTAGTAAGGCATTATTGATGTAATTTGTCAATATATTTATGTTTTTTGAAGTAAATAATCATAAAATTTAAGTACAAGTCTGGGATTGTTTAACAAATAAATGTCAATACCGCTTTGCAAGAAAACCATGCCTTCCTACCTTTTTGTGCCTCCAGAAATAATTACTTTTGTTTTTTCAGGTTTACAGTTATTTCTGTTTGTCACAATATTCCTTTAATTTAATAATACACATTTAAAGACATGTTTTTGATTAAGATAACAACAGAAAATGATCTGCATAAAGCAAGTGTGACAGTTTACAAGTACGGTACCAATTCCACAAGGTGCACAGCTATTATAAAATATATTAACAATATCATCAAAATGTAAACAGAATCAAAAGCTTTGGAGAAGTCGACAAAACAGCAGTCCAAAGATTTCCTAAGTAATTCATCAAATTTATTCAAAATACTTTTGATAACAAATAAGTGAACAACTGTTCTTCTTCCAGGACGAAAAGCAGTTTGATTATCAAATATTTGATGTGCATCTTTTATTAAATTAGAAGTTTCATCAATGCCTCTATAGTTATTATAAAATGGTCCCCACTTTTGTAGAGGGGCACCTCATATCTTATATTTCATTCTTCTGAAAAAAAATCCAGAATTTAATATTAAATTGAAAATCTTACAAATTGCCGGAACTATTGCCTAATTATGGAACCATATTGAAACATTTTATTTACTGTGAGATCCGAACCTGCTGATTTATTGTTTATAAGTATGGAAGGCCGAAACCGCCATATTAAAGAAACCATTGCAATACTTCTGTTTCATTGCAATGCTTTGTATCTTCATTGCGATGTTTTGCGTTTTCGTGGCATTGTTTTTCAAAAGCATTGGAATGCTTTATTTACATTCCATTTTGAAAAGCATTGCAATACTTTGCATTTTTATTGCAATGCTTCGCATTTTCATTGCAAAGATATTCAAAAGCATTGCACTGCTTTTCATTTCCATTGCAAGGTTTTTGAAAAGCATTGCAAATCTTTGCATTTCCGTTGCAATGCTTTTGAAAAGCATTGCAATGCTTTGCATTTTTATTGCAATGCTTCACGTTTTCATTGCAATGCTTTGCATTTTCATTGTAATGCTTTTCAAAAGCATTGCAATGCTTTCCATTTTCATTGCAATGCTTTGCGTTTTCATTGCAATGTTTCGCATTTTCATTGCAATGCTTTTCAAAAGCATTGCAAAGCTTTGCATTTCCATTGCAATGTTTTTGAAAAGCCTTGCAATGCTTTGCATTTTAAATGCAATGCTTTGCATTTCCATTGCAATGCTTTACATTTTCATTGCAATACTTTGTGTTTTCATCACAATGATTTGATAAGCATTGCAATGCCTTATATTTCCATTGCAATGCTTTACAGAAGCATAGCAATCCTCCACAATGCAATGTTTTTCAAATGCATGGCAATGGAAATGAAACTGGTGACCATGCCAACACAGTGATATGACCAGCCAATCACAAGGAGTGTTATAGTCTAGGCTAAGACTTACGCCACCTGTCATATACCAGCTTTACCTGTTGAGCTTGGAATTCAAAATAATACACAGGAAAATAAATATATTAAAGCGACACAATCAGGCTAAAATCATCAAAAAATCTGTATTTTTATTTTGGCTTTCTAATATGACCATAAGATGTGAACATGACCATGTATTAGTAATTCGTATTTTTTTCAAATTTTGTGTTGCGCATTTACAAGTTAAGCGTGAAATAAGGACAGAATTTAATTTCGGTCATGTATGTCTAAAATAAGAAATACAGGAGTAACTGATAAATGGGGCTTTCAACACACTTGCTACATCGCCACAGCAACCCAAAATTGAAAAGACATCCACAATTCTAGTCCATGGACATGTTCACATCTTATGGCTTTATTAAACAGCCAAAATAAAAATACTTCTTTTTTTGATGATTTTCAGCCTGATTGTATCACTTTAATACAGTCTTTAATACCATCCCACGCGAAATCAGGCGAAAAAAAAATATCAGAGAGGTTTTTATAGTAGTCTAATCTGTTGCAGTACATAGCTCAGAGATCAGGCTGATCCACGACTGCTTTGCAACGAGCAAGACGGGACTTTCCCCTCCGGACGGGACCTATAGATAGATCTAGTTGCAGTCATCCAAACGCTCGAGCAAGCACCATCTCCGTGCGCAAGCTGGTGAGTTACCTCAACTAGTTAGCCCTTCGGTAGGGCCAATTTCACAAAATTTGAAATGATATCAGCATTTTTGGGTCAAGAAAGCGACAGTTGAATAACAGAAACACTAATTACTCTTTCTAATGTTTTTACTATTTAGATACGTGGCAGACACCAAAGTCACCATCATAAGGTTTGCAATAGCGTTTCACACTTAAAAAGTAAAAATAATACCTCGAAATAATACCATTTTCAGGATCAGGATGGAAAGTTTTCTTGATGAATTTACATGTGTTTTTCAATAGTAATTTACCAAACATGCATAGGAATGACAAATGATTAATAAATGATAATTAGAGAAAAATGATTGATTTTTAATTTGACAAGTTGCTTTACATGCTCATTCCATTTAAAAATTCTTTTTTTTACATTTAAAATAACCCACTGCTATCGTGACCATTCCCGTCCTAAAAAATGAGTCACGATAGCAATGAGAAGCTGCGTCGCGTGGTGTTGACGTGTCAAATCTGATATTATTTTATCTATTTTGCTGCATATATATCATTTCTTGTACAGACACATTTGCCCGTCGTGCATGACGAAACGTCATGGCGCATTCATTTGTTCAAGTATGTTTACTTACAACAGGAATTTGTCAAATAATTTATATGTGATACACTCACTGTTATTGGCTGGCTAAGTAAAAAAGTTAGTCGACATGGTTACCATTTACATTAGAATGTTTTTCGAAAGCATTGCAATGGTTTTGAAAAGCATTGCAATGATTTCTCAAAACATTGCAATGGAAATGCAAAGCATTGCAAGAAGTATTGCAATGCTTTTGCAAAGCATTGCAATGCTTTTGAAAAGTATTGCACTAGATATGCAACGCATTGCAATGTAAATGAAAATAAAAATACAAAGCATTGCAATGAAACAGGAGTATTGCAATGGTTTATTTATTATGGTGGTTTCGGCCTTCCATATATATATCAGTTTATTTAGGAAATCATTATACACTGGCTGATGGCTCTTAAAGTTTTTTTCATTTCTTCATCAAGAGATTGATCAGACGCAGTAGTGCATAAATTCTCAAAATGTTCTAACCAAGTTGCTCCAACAATATCACTCACTGGATTCTGCTTTTTTGATTTCAACATTTCGACAAATTGCCCAAATTCTTGCGTATTTTTTATTGTAAATACATAATTTATGGTTTTTTTCAGTTTCTTTCTATTGCAATTCTTTCTATTTTTAGGTATTTTATAACCTTGCAACATTTATCGCCAGCAGATACCATAATATCTTTCACAGCATTATTTACCACATCTTGATTTTTCGATCTATTATATCATTCCTCCATATTGAAATTACAAAGCTTGTTTTGTACATTTTGATCAAGTAGTGCTAAAGGAAAGGTTGCTTTCCATCTTCTGACCATACAAATTTGTCATACAGTCACTCGTCTCGTTGTATTTACATCTCAAACCAAAAGGTTCAGTAAAAGAAAAATATTTTACTCCGTTGTACAATGATTTTAATATTATAGTATAGTCTATACAACTTAACACCCCATTATTGTCATTCCTCAAGGACTTAATGTATGACCAAAATGGTTTTAAGCTATAGTTTTCTAAAGCATCAGATAATTTACTACTTACCTGATATCGTTGTGATTTCTTCAAGTGGTAATTTGTGGATTTTTTTACATCTTGATATTTTTGCCAATCATTTATGTTACCTGTGAGTTTTGCTCTGTTATATAATTTCTGCTCACGTCTAACCAAAGATTTAGCCTTTTATCAAACAAAGGTAAATTGTGCCGGGTAGATTGCTGTTTAGATGGTACATATTTTGATAACATCGCCTGAACATAAAACTGAACATAAAATTCAATTAGTATTGACTGATCTTAGAGTATGTTTTTTCAGATAATCAAAGCTAAAGTTTGTTGTTTCCTTTTGGATCTGATCCTCGTCTCGCCTTAGAAAAAATATAAATCTTTCTAGGTTTAATTAGGTCTTGAATAGGCAGGACAGATGTCAGTGTCAATCACTGCCATGCCTTCATGATCTGACGTACCCGAGACCACGGCTACACTCTATAAGCTGCCACCGCGTGAAATGGCAGATACTTGTGTCTGGGTTACTAATCTCAAAGTGAGGCTATTAAGGTTTTGAAAATCAAATATTTCATATTATTTTGATAGATTAGTATATTTTAGGAGCGTCCCCAACGCAACGATTGTCAATATGTCATTTATCAACGTTTAATACGAGGTTTAAAATGCAACCTGTGCTGACAGAATTGGAAACGCCGTGGTTGACATCTGGTGGTCGATATAGTACCTGTACGGTGGGTGTGACGTCACTCGTTGAACTCATCTGGCTGTGGACCATTGATTCTGTAGTCTTACGTTACACGTCAATGCTGTGGACATACAGGACATACAGACTGTCTGTTGTCATGGTTGTAGGCTTGGCTACTTGTCAGATCAGGCTTATTTTTTCCAAATATTGTGTCTATGTCCTCTGTAGACCTAGTAGGCCTGTCTATGATTCAAATATTCTAGATGAGCTTTTTATTTGTAGCCTATAGACTAGACTATAGGCCTAGGCTAGACCTAACTAGAGAAACCACACTGCTTGCTAATTTTATAGGCAACCCTTCACCCCAGCGAAAAAGTCTGGGCATACCAAGCAAACACGAGGCGTTGGCCTAATGTTGGGCTTATGTTTGCTGGCTAGGCCTACATAACAGAGCCCACTTGATAAAGAAATATAGACTAGGCCTAACACTAAATTGAAAAAATGCCTATACTAGCCTATAGATTAGAAATGTAACGTTATTCCACATAAAAAAAAACTTAAACTGAGATATGTTTTAATCAGTTAAATAGTCTACTCTTTCTCTTGTAATAACTGGGCATTCGTAAATCTGGGGGGGGGGGGGGAGATAATATTTGTGAAGAAGATAACAAACGTACTATAGCCAATACACTTAATTTATATAGGCCCAATACTAGTGTAGTTTTTAATTCTAACTTGATTAGCATAGGAACTAACGTTACGTTACAGATCGAATAGCAACTTTTTATTGGTACACAAGTTGTACAGAGGAAGCATAGGCTCTAGGCCTAAAGTCTACATGTAGGGGAGAGTGGGGCAGGTTCTCACATCTAAGGCAATCTGCTTCATATTTCTGATTAATCCACTGAGTTCAATTGAATAACAGCTGTATCATAATATTATCATAGCATTATTTGTAATCAAACACAACAAACATTTTATTTGGGGAAATAAAGAGTAGTCTACTAGAGGCAAAATATTTGTTAGCCTTCGGTGTGTGAACACCACTGTGGGAATCTGCCCCAGTGCCTCAAGACATTGTAATAAACTTCGTTGAATTAGCAGTGCTGGATGTAGGCCTATTGAGGGTTCACACACCCATACTCTGGTCACACACATATCCTATTGGTCACACTCATCCTACTGGTCACACACTATCCTACCAGTCACACACCCATCCTGTTGGTCACACACCCATCCTACTGGTCACATACACATCCCATATGGTCACACATCCATCCTACTGGTCGCACACTCATCCTCCTGCTCACACACCCATTTTCTTGGTCATACACTAATCCTACTGGTCACACACCCATCCTCCTGGTCACACACGCATCCTACTGGTCACACACCCATCCTCCTGGTCACACACCCATCCTACTTGTCACACACACATTCTACTGGACACACGTCAATCCTACTGGTCACACACCCATAATACTTGTCACACACCCATCCTCCTGGTCACACACCCATCCTTCTGGTCACACACCCATCCTACCGGTCACACACCCATCCTACTGGTCACACATCCATCCTCCTGGTCACTCACCCATCCTACTGGTCACACACTATCCTATTATTGCGTAAGACTATCATAGGCCTATACATTTGTTATGCATGCAGGAAATTTTATGCATGTTGATACGTCCTCATAGTTATGACCTGTCGCACGTTCAAAAACTGTCATTTTTTATTTGATTTCAGTTTTTTTGGCACTGATGGAATATATGGAACTTATTCTGAACATTTGGAACGAGTAGTTTTAATTTTATCTACAAAATAATTCAAGAAAATGTCACAAATTGATTTTACTGCTGTGACTTCTGGCAGAGCAGGTGGTGGAATTATACGCAGAATGTTATTTATTATAGTTCCATAGGCGATGCGCATTGTCCGAATTGTCCGAAATGGCATCAGCTAAAAATTCGATTTTGCTTTAGTCATTATTCTTTACACAGGTGGCACTGATCGCACTATAACATTTCTTCTTCGCCCTTTAACGCTTCCTCATTGCCCTTTAATAGGCTTTCTCGTTGCCGTTTAATGCATCTTCATTGACCTTTAACACCCTCTCATTGCCCGTTAACAGCTCCTCATTGATCATTAAAGCTTTTTCTTCGCTCTTCAACACCTCTTCGTTGCCCTTTAACGCCTTCTCGTCGCCTGACCTTTTCACCTTGAGCATGTTTAATCATTTAAAACTAACATAATTAGATTATCCAGACAAAAGCATACTCAAACGAGGTATTATATTGCATGCTCCAATGTGTAGCATATATGTTGCAAATCATATATAAGAAGAAATTAATTTTACAATCAAAATCTTCTAGCTTTACGTGTCAAAATATTTTTCTTTACATGAAATTGACTTTGAAGATGCCCTTTAATCATCAAAACAATACCAGAATGGAATTTTCAATCAAAATTACACGCAAAAGACCTCGGAATTGACCTTTCGACCTTGAATATGAATTTGAATGACCATAATAATACCTTAAATGGATTTTCAAGTCAAAATCCTATGAAAAAGAGGTATTAGGCCCACACATGTTCCTTGTTTGACTTTGAAATTTACCTTTTGACCTTGAAAATGACCTAAAGTCATGAAAATAATATCAGAAATGGATTGCCCAGTCAAAATCACACAGAAATGAGGTACATGTATTCCAGTTGTTCCTAGCTTCATTTGTTGAGAAAGGTTAGGTCATTTTTATAAAAGCCCTAAAACTCGGCTTACTTGATGTCTGCCTAAGTATTCAAATCGCTGTTTTGCTCATTTAAGAAACTCGATATAAATTCTGTGTATTTAATTGTTACTATTCAAACTTCCATAACTTTCCAGGCTCTTTTGTCTCTACTTGAGACGATGAATAAACTTCATTGTCATTGTCATTGTCATTGTCATGACGTCATACATAAACATAAGACATATTTTTGTGAATTTAATGAAACCTGTGAATCATTATTCAATCTATGTCGGAAAAATGTCGAATATCTGTTAATGGGGATAAACCATGTCGAAATAACAAAAAAATACAATATTTTTCAAAAATCAATACAGTCATGAGCCGGATCGCTATAGGTAGAGTCAGGGTTTCCGTCAGGAATGTTTGAGAGGGGGGGGGGTCCAAAAGGGGTAGAGGGTCTGGGTTCCCGCCCAGGAGGAAAAAAATTGAGAACTTGAGATATTTGAGTGCTTTAAATGGCCTATTTTAAATGAAATGACAGCAAAATCTGGAATATATTGTCATTTTCTTTGCGAACCAGGGGGGATATCCCTCCCTGTGGTGCTGAGAGGGGGTGGGGGTCTGACCCCCCCCCCCCCCGCCCCTTAGCGGAAACCCTGCTCTATTTTATCGTACTCCTTGACCTCGAAAACATAGGTTTAGACACCTTATTTGTGCATCTACGACGATTAGTTTTTAAATTAAGGACACGAATACGATCTTTGAACAGAGCTGGTGACGTGTAACCTTGAACACGTTCAGTAAACAAACTAATTATGACGTCATTATTTTATTGTAAAAGAACAATAAAACGTTGCACAGCGTCTCTAAATATATAAATCACATGGACTGATATCCATTATTGCGATTTCTCGCTATAATTATAACGTAAACAAAACCTTTTGGTATGTGAACACACTATCACTTAACAAGACCTATATAAACGTAATACGATGTAATATACGTTTCTGCGCAATAAATCCTCCTACTACATCAAATTATAAAAATAACATGAAAATACATCTTCAAGATAACTTCATCACATTTTTGGCGCTTCCCAAATCCATTGTACAATGTATTTGTTTTATTAAATGCGCATCGTTAGCGTCAACACATCGATTAACTTGTAGGAGCTGCACACACAAAGGGCATATTTAGTGCATTTTCAGGAAAAGAGGTTGTACGGTTATAATGCCGTTACCATAGCAACGTCCCCGATTTTTTTTCACAACTATCCATTTCCTAGTTCAGACATATCAAGCAATCAAAAAAATATGGTTGTGCTTTGTTCTACCGTGGTGAGGGGTTACTCCTATTTCTAGGCCTCTTTTAAAGAATGGCCGCAGCACTATTAAATCATAGTTATGATCTAAAACACAAACACATGATCTCGTTATAGCTATGTAATTGTCTTCTTATTATATATAATTGAGTCAAACTTGAAAGTAAGTTTTTGCAGCCGGGATTTAAAAACTGAGAACTGAGCCACCCAGCCCAGGGAGAAGTGGACCACTGGTGGCCCAGTTCTACCCAAGGGTCGATTTTGAAGACGGTAGCTACTTTGGAAAACAAGGCAAGTAACAGTTAGATTATAGATTTGGTATGGCAGGGTCTGCACGTCCAGCACAGAAAGAAGTCGCACCAATCAGCGATTAGAATTATATGACATCCGGTCAAACACATTTCAGCTGATACTTATGTGTGCAGTTTTGCCCTTTTTAGATCACAACTCCCGCTAATACATTGTAATATCGCTCTTTCACCGCACTATAAAGTATTCTGTCAAAACTGAGTATTAGGCCCCTACTTACTATCATCAGATCATACTGATATTAATATTTTAAGTAGACGAGTCTGAATCTAGTAAGCTTAGGCCTAAGGTAAAGGAAAACGCTGCCCGGGGCCCGGAGCTCACCTGCTAACGCTGACTAGTATTATAAGTAGGCCTAGGCTATAGCCTAGATACGTCGTCGTCGCCGATATTATAACGACTATACGTATACCCGCCGTCAGATTAACTTGTATCGCATGTTTTTCGCCGATTTCAGTGGATTTTAGTCAATAAATAATCAACCGATTTTGATGAAATTTTGCAAGGACTATTTTCGAGTCACGCGGCGACTAGATCTACCGTGAAATTTTCATAAAAAAATATTAACGTTAACGTTAGTCTATGTAGTTCAAAAGTTAGACCATTTGACATGTAGTCTAGTAAATTTGAAATTACGACTTCCATCTATAAACCCATTAAACTGGTTAAATTAAAGTTTGTTTTTAACCCTGAATGGCATTACATGCCAGATGGTCTAACTTTTTAGCTAAACATTATTTTTCAATGGAAATTTCACGGTAGTCGCCGAGTGACTCGCAAATAGTCCATACAAAATTTTATGAAAATCGGTTGAGAATTGACTGAGAAATCGGCGAAAAACATGCGATACAAGTTAATCTGACGGCGGGTATAACGTGTTAACGAGTAGCGTTACTACTTACGGTATAACGTTAGAGTCTACCCGCCGTCAGATAGCGCCTGTTTTTCGCCAATTTCTCAGTCAATTCTCAACCGATTTTGATGAAATTTTGCAAAGACTATTTTCGAGTCACACCGTGACACGGCGACAACCGTGAAATTTTCTGTGGAATTTTCCGTGAAATTATAGTTCAAAAGTTAGACCATTTGACATGTAGTAAATTTGTAATTACAAAATTTACGACGCCCCTCTATAAACCCATTAAACTGGTTAACTTAAAGTTTGTTTTTAGCCTTGAATTGTATTACATGCCAGATGGTCTAGCTATACAATATTTCCCGATGAAAATTTCACGGCAATCGCCGCGCGACTCGAAAATAATCCTTGCTTTAATGAAGTTTAATGAAAATCGGTTGAGAATTGACTGGGAAATGGGCGAAGAACATGCGATACAAGTTAATCTGACGGCGGGTATATAGTCTATACCCTGGACCACATTCACCATTTTGGTAATTCTGTAGCGCATGTTTTTCGTAAGTAAAAAAAAAAACAGTTGGAAATTCAACACACAAAAGCTGTTCTAAAATTCAGCCTCAAAAATGGTCAATTCACCACAGAAAAAAGCATGAATCTATTTCTTTTCAACTGCTTTTATTTGTTCAGGATCTGCATGGAAACTCATGAAGATCATAATCTTTATAGGATACACAACCACTATGCAATATTTACCACATATGTACCAATAAGAGCAAATATGTTAATAGCGTTCATGCTAAAACAGACATACAAAAATCAGATCAGTATAAGAAAAGTAATGCATCATCTAGTTTGAAAACACATTTTTGTGATATTGGTATATGTACATACAATCTTAACAAGATTTATCCGTTGTTAGCCATAAAGTGTAGGTGATTATATATTAAATTTATACTACAAACCTTTCCTTCTACTCATTGATGATAACAGCAACTGAATCATTATGCTGCTTTTGGTAAAGATGATGTTGATGAAGATCTACAGATGACATGAATACGTCCCATTGTGGATGAGTCTGATACACATATAAAAAAAAGTCATCTATTAACAATAACAGAATAGACATAAATATTTAGAGATTTCTGCCTACAAAACTTCTCAGAAGAGATAACAATATTGATAGGATAATGGCAATTTATAAGTGATTCCAAGGACATTATCACAGTGCAATAGATTATTAAGGTAATAGTGTGTAGTTATGAATGGGGGGTGTTTATTGCTCAGTCAATAAAATTGAAAAAGCAAACTAGTGTTGAAAAAAAGCATTGAAGAGTGATATAGATTGGTAGTTTACAAGCTATTAACTTTTTTCTGATAAAAGTGTGCTGTGTACATGATCGCAGCGACGCCTAACGATTATCACGCACACCAGTGTACGAAATAAGTACATCTGCTGCGAAAGGGTTAAAGTGTCCCAAGGATGTGATTGTCTCAGTATGTAACGCTAGGCCTATTATATATCACAATAGTCTATGCCTGTGCCGGCTATGGTGCAAAAACGGAAAATTAAAAAAATGTCATTCTTTGTTCTTGAAAAACGGAACTCTGGGAAAAACACTGCGAAACTAGACTAACTAAGACCTAGGCTAGACTACATCCTTAAAAAACCTGAAATAATTTTTCAAAACTGAAAAAAATGACATGCTGTTGGAACTCGAAAAACTCTAAATGCCCTAAGTACGAAATGCTGTACGTTGTGGGGACGTTGAGTTCAAAAACTCCAACCCCCCCCCCCCCCCCCCCTAGTAATTGAATGATGCCCTAATTGGTTTGGCCGTGGGCTCTCTGGACATTGTCCATTTCATATTAGCAATATTAAAATATTAAAATTTATTATAAGCCTACTATTTCAATACGAATTATATAGGCCTAATTATGTATAACCATACAGTAGCCCCAGCGCCTCGTGCTTGACCGAGGACTGAAATCTTAGCTAACCATACAGTACGTATGTATGATAATACAATGATAACACAATGATAATATATGAAACACATATTTATAAACCCGCAGTCAGATTAACTTGTATCGCATGTTTTTCGCCGATTTCTCAGTCAGTTCTCCACCGATTTTGATTAAATTTCGCAAGGACTATTTTCGTGAAATTTTCATCAAAAAATATTATATAGTTCAAAAGTTAGACCATTTGACATGTAGTAAATTTGAAATTACGACGTTCCTCTATAAACCCATTAAACATGTCAAATTAAAGTTTGTTTTCAGCCGTGAATTGCATTACATACCAGATGGTCTAACTTTTTAGCTATACAATATTTTCCAATGAAAATTTCACGGTAGTCGCCGCATCACTCGAAAATACTCACTTGCAAAATTGCATCAATATCGGTTGAGAAGATATGCAAACGGTGTTCATCTGAGTGCGGTATTGAAAAATACAGCACTCGTCCAAGGAATAAGGTGTGAGCCTTTAGGCGAACACCTTATTCCTTGGACATGTGCTGTATTTTCCCATACCGCACGAAAATGAACACCGTTTGTATTTTCTCACACGATTGTCCAAAATTTTCAACGGCGCAAATAAGTGTACAGTTGACCGACATCACAAACGACCATAAGACCCGCCGCCCACCTGCTATACAGCATGCATGCATACAACATGTATAGGACTATATGTAGTACAGCAGAGTGCGGTATCGGCTGATCTCGCAATACGTCTCATAGTGTAAACAGGCTTGGGGCCAAAGTACTCAGTACTTCGGTACTTTGGTACTCGAGTACCGATTTTACAGTACTCGTCGGTACTCAGTACTCGTACTTTTAAAAAGTACTTGTACTCGTACTTGTACTCAAGTACTTTTAAAAATAAAAGTACTTTTATTGAGTACTTACGAGTACTTTACGAGTACTGGTCATCTCAAATTGATTCAAAATAGCTCACAGACAAATCCTAAATCATTAGTGCAGGATATGGAACATTCAGTTAATGATTTTTTTACCATCCGTTTAGCTATTATATTGAAAAATGATTTAATAAATACTTTGAAATTATTTCAAAACTAGTCCAATTACTTACATCAACTTTTAACAAAAGTGCACCTTTTTTTACAATAGCATGCAGCTAATTGCTTGTTCTGCCTCGTATATACTAGTATCCTCGTGTAGCTCACAAGATAATTAAATAACTATTCTTAAAAAAAGGCAAGAGACGTTTTTTTGGAAAACAGGAATATGTGTTGATATATAACATTTACAAGTGACTATACTATACGGTAGGACTAGTAATCATTGAAGGGGGGGGGGCGTGATTGTAACAATAATGTCGCGAGATTTAAGAATCACACTTACAACACCTCGTTCTTCGCAGCTAAGCCCCAGAAAAGATGAGACATTGAAACAATGGTGGTATAATGTTGGGCCAACGTTGAAGACTATGTACCAAGATTACTATTGGTTCAATTAAATATCGTTTTGTTGGGACGAGCGATCGGTAGTTTCATAATATCTGCACAATAATGGCCCAATTGCGTAGACACTTAGCCGACATTTCCCCAGCACCGGACAAATAATGTCACTTGGGTGAACAAGTAGTTTATAACTGTTATCATCTTTATAAAGCAGTTGAGACTCAGTGTGGACTAAAATATATTAAAACTGCCATAGCTCATACAGCTCTGTACCAATGTTGTGTAAATATATAACACGACCGCGACAACGCGACGTCTTATCTACAGAGACCTTACAATACCGGGCTAATGTCCACGATATTGGGCCAAGAATTAACCACAAGTACGTAGGATTAACACATGATATAACAGTACTGTTCAAACAAAGATGACCAAAGTAATTTCGACGGCAAACATCACCCTTTCACTGCGGGACACCACCATTTTTTGTATATCATTATTACAAATCATTTATAAACAAAAAAATAGATCGCTGTACATACTAAAAACAAGAAAAATAAAAGTAAACGAAATTATGCACAAGTTTACAAGACGTCAGGTGTCTAGCGTACTAAAATACCCTAAAATGTACAATATATATACATTGCGTCAGGTCACCAGTAAGCAGCAGGTAAGTCAAAAAATGTATTTTTTTTATTTGTCTGTTTTTTTAATATCGTGATTATGTAGCTTGTCATTTGAAGCTGGAAATTGAGTCAGCAATTAAAGCTACAAATTAGAGAAAAATATAATTGAACACGTTAGTGTCGCGTAAGGGTTAAAGGTGTGAGGTTACATAATGAGTCAATTGTAGGCCTACGGCGGCTTAAATATAACCCTCTCCTTCCCCGAAATGTGATGACGGACCGAGTATAAAAATAGATACAACACTTAGGTGCTTGTCTTATAAATTGCATACAAATATATTTCTAAACTAATAATAGGCTAATTTATCAGCCAGCGTATGCCCGGGCTGAATCTTGTACGGATATACATGTATTATGGTAATACATCTGATTTGACATCACAGTCACCAGCAACTAAAGTGTGCCTGTTATGGCAAAACAATTCTGCCGTGCAAAGCCAAAAGGCAGTTCTGTTCACTTTACAATTAAGCAGATACTGCCTTTTGGATTTTCAGGGTAGAGTTGTGATCCGTATACCTTTAATAGCCTTGATCTTTTCCATGACACAATGTGTGTTCAGGCTCATTTAAACGTGTATTACAGTGGCAGTCAAATGTTGGCGGCACTGGCCCAAAATTTTACCATCATTAGGACTACTGAAAGTTTTTAAACTAGCGTATTTTGCAACGTAAAGCTGTAGACACAAACAATTTGTATACTAGCATGTGCTTATTTTTTATTATGATTCGCAAATAGAAAGCCTACATGTAGCATACAATACGTTGTACACTGATTGGAAAATGCAATATCATACTATTGGCCGGGACATGGCATCATGCAATATCAATAATAGGCCTGTCCCATAAAATATTATTTTCACCACTCATAATCTCTATATGTGGCCCGACCTGACAAAATGAGTCGTCAGTCGCATATTTAAATATTAGAGTTATTAAGATATCCCGCACTTACACAAAATACCATTTAAAATGTTATATCACACAATTCTGTAGCGTGTTTAACTCCGAAAATATGACACGACAAACTCAGAAAAATATTACGTCTGAAATTACGTTTTTTTTGGAGAAAATGGCATTTGAAGTTCAAAAAGGCAATTTGGGCACTTTTGGAAAATACCACACACAATTGCATTCAAATAAACTGAATAGAAAAAATATTTTCTTTATAATCATTTGCCAAAGTGCGACCTAAAACTCATTTTATTCGCATCGGGTCACATATATCAACATGAAGAAACATGTATTATAATCAATTATTTATTTAATAAATTGCATGTAATTAATTAGAGTTTACAACGAAAGTACTCGGTACTTGTACTCAAGTACTTTTCAAAGTACTTGTACTTGTACTCAAGTACTTTTGAAAATCCAGTACTTGTACTTGTACTCGTCATTTTTTCAAGTACTTGTACTTGTACTCGAGTACTTTTGTCCAGTACTCGCCCACAAGCCTGAGTGTAAACACCACCAGTCAGTATGAGAATTGACTGAGAAATCAGCGAAAAACATGCGATACAAGTTAATCTGACAGCGGGTATAGTATTATTATGGAATAGGGCCTAGGCCTACCCAGGGGCACTATTGCATTCTGAGGAACCCATGTCCCGCATATTTTAACAGTCGACTATAACTGTAAGTCGCAATGTTACATATCCCATAGTAGTGTAGGCTCATATGTCACATATAACACTTTCGTGCATTTTGTCTGTTAAAATTGATTTTTTACTTGATTCTGACTCAAAATAATGTGAAGATCAAGACAAAAAGGGATTGCATTTTTTTATAGGTCGACAAAAATGTCCAAAATGGCGAAATCCAAGATGGCCACCAAAGTATATATAAATTAAAAAATTTACGAATAATTTTGCAACTACATTATGCTAGACACATAAATAATATGTCTATTCTTATGTTTTCAGGTATGAGAAAGCCAATTCTTTCATTTGTTATTAGAAAAAAATATTGTTAAGTTTATATTTATGCAAATATAAGCAAAAACAACCGGATTTCGCAGTGAAACTGCGGCTAACATCATTTTGGCTGATATTTTTTTTCTGTTTCGATTATGCATGGCTGGTTCACCTATGGTAATATCTGGGCGGATGTGGAGCTGTACCATGAAATTCAAAATGGCTGCCATGAAATCACTGAAGTTGTATTTTGAGCAACAAACATAATGTTTTATCAGGAACTACAATAAAACAAATCCTACCATCATTCGACATCATTAATATGCCTAAAATGCTACGCTAAGTTTTATTATATATATTCCCAAGTAAATTATCTACCAGCACATCTACTCAATCTACGTGTGTCAATCACCCGTAGACATAACCAACTGCATGATAGGTTAGAATATGTACCAATCGATCTATAGGGTGTAATTGTTCAAACACAATGAGGGTCCCCTTCCCGATGGGGGCTTTATAATGTCATTTCAATGTCAAATCAAATAAATCATAATAAATTATTTTCAATCTGGTATATTCCATGCATAATTCTGAATTGCAAGACGTCAACTGCGCAACTAACACTTCTGGAGGTCAAAAATGCTAAATGATGTCAGGTTACATACTATATTAGAAGAGTGGAAGAATAACTATATTATTTTTCATATTTAGATATTTACACAGTTCAACATATGCTTATATGTAATAATAACTGGGTGCTATAACTATATACATCATTTAGAAAAGGTCAACAACAAGGTCATACCATACAGTTTTTGTTTGTTTTTTTACATCCGTCTTCAAGCACCTGCACAATTTGATGCAAAAAAGTACTGTTTTACACATTAATGGAAAGGGGTATGCTAAAAAGATAAACATTTATATCAGTTCGGGTTCCAGAGTTGGCCTTTACAGTAATAAACAAATATCATAACAAGGACAACCTAAGGTTATTGCAAAATCCAATAATAGCAAATCGTACATAAAACAATTCTGACATCTAGTTTTCATACAAGTCTAACTATCCTCCTCAAAATATGTTTTATTCGTTTGTAGCATTCATTTCATTCTTGGCGCTAGGCCTATATTTCTCTTCCAATTTTGGTAAAGTTGAAACTGACATTGGTTATATGGTGATGGCAAAAGGCGGCAGTACCATCTGGATCTGAATTACTTTTAACAAGCATTTCGCACGAAAATACATAGTCCTATACTAGGCTATAGTATAGGGCCTACGTCTAAAGCATGGATGATCACTTGTGACGGTGATCTCAATATCAACACTCAACTTCATGACACCTGTCACTGTCGCAGCCGCAGGGACATGATGATGAGAAAAGACAGGTTGAGCATGTTGAATCTCACAGACCTGCAGACACAGGGTGACAGGGTGAGTAAATTAATCTCTATGACATGTATAAAGTAGATGTAACAGTGTTGAAACTGCCCAGCCCGGGGATCGAACCACCAACCCTGGCATCGTGATGCCTGAGGCTGAGCGCTACGCATCTAGCCAAAGAGTCGACTCCTTGGCCAGAGTAGTAATCACTCCAGTCCGTCATACACACACCCGGCTACATACTCCCCTCTCAAATATCTGCTCGTCCCCGAGCAGCCTTCAACACACTCGTGGGTTAACTTCTCCTGCCTGCCTTTTACCGCAACCCTATCCCCAGTGTTCTGTACTGAGCCTCTGAGGTCAGGCCTATTGGTACTGACTGCATTAGACTACCGACAAGGAGAACCGTTATTGGGCGCCAATGTAACAGTGTTGAAACTGCCCAGCTCGGGGACCGAACCACCAACCCTGGCATCGTGATGCCTGAGTGCTACGCATCTAGCCAAAGAGTCGACTCCTTGGCCAGAGTAGTACTAGTAATCACTCCAGTCCGTCATACACACACCCGGCTACATAGAGTACTAGTAGTAGTAAGCCTACTGAAATGAGGGTATAACTATCATGAGCTGAGACAGTTACTGAATTAGCCTATGCCTTAGGCTTTAATTATGCCATGCCCGGGGGCCGGGCCATGCCCATGCCCATGGGCTGGCCACGGGCGTTCTTAAAGTTAAGGAACTTTGGCAGCGTTCACTTCAAGTCCAGTCAGCTGGTTGACTATAGTATAGACTATTAATCCCCCCCTCCAGCCTGATACTCCAAAAAGGAGGTGCTGCTGGAGTACCAATTTAAAGTTCAAAAGGTTTAGGCCTAAGTTTAACGTTAACACAATAACATTAACAATGTCGATGGGTTGAATGGTTACTGAGTCTGAGTTAGACTTTAAACTTGTCTTAGTAGGCCTAGGCTAGCCCTAGTCTAGACCTCGTACTAACGTTATCACGTTAACTTAGTATATAGTTGATGGCAGCTCTTCAGAATCAGCCCGTGTGAAGTCCGGTGTGCCCCAGGGTACTGTTCTCGGACCCCTACTTTTTCTAACCTACATTAATGACCTCCCTTCCAGGGTCTCGTCACTCACAGGTTCGTCTCTTTGCAGATGCCTGTCTCCTGTATCGCCTGATAAAATGTCGGGCAGATCAGGAGAAACTGCAGAGTGACCTATTTGCGTTACAGGACTGGGCAGATCGATGGGGAATGTGCTTCAACCCCTGGAAATGCTCGGTCCTGAGGGTGTCCAGGCCAAAATAAAAAAACCTGGAATTCCAGTACACCCTGAAAGGTGAAACAATAGAAAATGTTTCATCAACACCCTATCTTGGTGTTTGCCTTAGCGAGACTCTGAAATGGGAAGCCCACATTAACAAAATCACTAGTAAAGCGAATTCCACCCTGGGCTTCCTTCGGAGGAACCTGAAGGCATGTCCCCCTAAATTAAGGGAGACTGCCCTTTTCTCCCTGGTCAGATCATCCTTAGAATATTCTTCAGCAGTTTGGGACCCCAGTGTGACATCTCTCATTCAGAACCTGGGCTGGACTGACTTGAAAACAAGACAAAAAAATTCTAGACTTTTATGTATGTTCAAATTTTAAATGAGTTAGTCGAAATTCCTATCAATGACCGTTTAATCCCAGCAGATAGAAGAACACGTGGTGGGCACAATCAGGCCTATAAACACATCAGAGCTAACACCACACTGGGACAAAATTCTTTTTGGCATCGAACAATCCCTGATTGGAATTCTCTTCTGGCAGCTGCCATAGAATCAAAAACTGTGGCAGCATTCAAGAGTCAGCTGGTCGACTAGATCTGCCAGCCTCTTTTCCCCCTCCAGCCTGATACTCCACAATGCAGGGCTGCTGGAGTATTCATTCTAAGTTCTAAGTTCTAACTTCAAGTTTAGCTTTAGGCCTACTCAGGCTACTGCTTTTACTTAAAATGGTGTGCAGTCACTAAGTTATAGGCTAGGTATACCAACTCATCCCCCGGCAGTCTATATCAGGGGATGAGTTGGTATGGGTGTTGGCGGGCTGAGTTGGTTATACTTATAAGTTATAGCTGTTGGAGGGCTGGGGATGAGTTGGTCATGTGTGTTGCACCTTTGCCTTGGAGATGAGTTGGTATAACTTGTCTTTAATGATATTTGATTATTTTTTATGATGATCACTTAAAATTTAAATGTAACATTATTTTAATGTAAGATTATCTGACTTGAAAATTTAATAAGTCAGTTATATTGTTATTTCGCCAGTCTATTGTTATAAATAGTTAATAATTCTTGATATATATTTTTATAGGCCTAGTTAACCCTTTAAGTCATTAGCACGGCTATGTAGCTTTTTAATATTAGCCAATTAATAAGTCAGTTATGTTGTTATTTCGCCAGTGTATTGTTATAAATAGTTAATAATTCTTGATATATAGTTTTATAATTAACCCTTTAACATGTTTAATGATGAGTTGGTATAACTTGTCTTTAATGATATTTGATTATTTTTTATGATGATCACTTAAAATTTAAATGTAACGTTATTTTAATGTAAGATTATCTGACTTGAAAATTTAATAAGTCAGTTATATTGTTATTTCGCCAGTCTATTGTTATAAATAGCTAATAATTCTTGATATATATTTTTATAGGCCTAGTTAACCCTTTAAGTCATTAGCACGGCTATGTAGCTTTTTTATATTAGCCAATTAATAAGTCAGTTATGTTGTTATTTCGCCAGTGTATTGTTATAAATAGTTAATAATTCTTGATATATAGTTTTATAATTAACCCTTTACCATGTTTAAGTCATTATCACGGCTTTGTAGGCTACCGATAGCTTTTTATTATTAGCTAATTAATAAGTCAGTTATGTTGTTATTTCCCCAGTCTATTGTTATACTTGTAAATCGAATTAATAATTCTTTATATATTTTTATAGTTTACCCTTTTAATCATCAGCACGGCTATGTAGCTTTTTAATATTAGCCAATTAATAAGTCAGTTATGTTGTTATTTCGCCAGTCTATTGTCAGTGATTGTTATAAATAGTTAATAATTCTTGATATATTCTTATACTAAGTTAGCCCTTTAATTAAGTCATTAGCACGGCTATGTAGCTTTTTAATATTAGCCAATTAATAAGTCAGTTATGTTGTTATTTCGCCAGTCTATTGTTATAAATAGTTAATCAGGGTTCGCACAGGCCTTGAAAACCCTTGAATAACCTTGAATTAAAAAAACAGTTTACAAGGCCTTGAAAAGCCTTGAATTTTAGAAAATATGAATAGCCTTGAAAAATGATTTTTGGGTTTGAGTTTGGGTTTGAGTTGTTTATTTTTAAAATATATTGTGGCTCATTTTTGTCTTTAAATAATTGATAAAGATATTCTTGCTATTATTACTACATGTATGTTGCTCGCGAGGCTGAACATTTTGCTGAAGGAAGGTGAAAATCATATAAAAAAATATTTTTTAACGAAAAATTGCCCATATTTTTGCATGGCCCCCTACTTCAGGTTTTGATTACGCCTTCAAAATACAAATATTGTATGTCCATGTTTTATGTGCCACCCATAAGTCTTATTCCTTGACAGATCGATCCTCTAGTACTGGTTCTGCAAAATAAAAAGTTTGACATCACTGGCAACATTTCTACCAAGGCACCAACAGTTTAAGTCAATTTTTGAGAAAACAACGTAGGATACATGAACAATTGCTGTTAATTAGGAAGACAACATGTCTTGAGTAGCTGTAATCAGTTTGACATCACATGTTGCACCGATGTTCAAATTATTACTCATAGATATGTTTGTCAAATGGAAGCACATTCAGAGGGCCCAGTAAACACAGTGACTTGTCTACCTGTTTGCTGAATGTTGTACCACTGTCTGTGACGCTGACCCAACATTAATACAACATTGGTTCAACATCAGATCATGTTTGCTGGGATACAATTGTTATTTTTAAGTTTTTAATGTAGCATTTAAAAGGTTTCTATTTCTATTTGCGCACTTGCGCAAGTACTTGCCAACTTGCGCACTCTTGCATACTTCCCTACTTGTGCAAGCACGTACGTACTTGCGTACTTATGTCCTCACACACTTGCATACTCAAGCACTTACGTAGGCCTACTCACACACTTGCGTACTCACGCACTTGCGCATTGACTTGCGTACATGCGCAAGCACTTACAGGGTTAGAAATTAATTTTCTGGAGCACTGGCCCAGCGGACCACCAGCCCCCAAAATCTGGTGGTCCTCTTCCATTTCTGGTGGCCCCGTCAAATTTAAAAAAAAAGTATCTGAATACACAACACTTTCACACAATTTTTGGCTGTGAAATTTTAGTGGCCTGCCACACCACTGCTACCCACTATTCTGAACAAAGAAATAAATTAATTACGATCTTTTAAACAATTTTGGTCAGGGAATTTCAGTGGCCTGTTGGACAACTGCTACCCAGTGTTCTGGTGGTCCTGCAGAATATTTGGTGGCCACGGGCCACCGGACCACCACTAATTTCAAACCCTGACTTACATATTTGCGCACTTGTGCAAGCACTTGCGTAAGTACTTTTACACTTGCGTGCTTCTTGCGCACTTATACAGCACTTGCGCGTATGCACTTCGCACTCACACATTTCCGCATGTAGGCTACTTGCGCACTCACACACTTGCACAAGTACTTATGCCCTTGAGCAAATACTTGCACACTGACTTGCGCTAGTACTTGGGCACTTTCTCACTTGCGTACTTGTGCTAATACTTATGCATTTGCACACTTTAAAAACATGTTAAACACTTCCAAAGGGCACTGCCCAGCAAACACAAAACATTTGTATAATATTTATACAATGTTGGACCAACGTCAAAGATGTTGGGCGGACATTGTATAAAATGTTATACAACTGTTTTATGTTTTCTGAGTGGGCTTTTGTACTTTTGAATAGACAGATATGATAGTCAAATGGAAGGATATTCAGTGAGCCCAGTAAACACATTGCCTTGGTTTTATAATACTGTATTACTTTCTGCGACGCAGTCCCAATATTAAAACAACATTGGGTCGACGTTCCGTGTTTGATAGAATTACAACCGTTATTTTAATTGTCAAATGTAGCACTTAAAAGGTTAGTACTGATTATAGTAAACACTCAATGTAGCATATAACATCAAGGGTGGGCATCCATTTGCAAGACTGACCCTGCATTAAAACAGAATTAGGCAAATGCAATTTAATTGAATTTAAAAGCAAATCTAGCATTGAAAGAAATAATAGAGCGATCCAGCTTGGACACACTGCCCGCATTTCAGCCTGAATCTATTCATGCAATTGCATGGATATCAGCCGACATGTAATGCTTTCATCTTCCATTCAAATGACATGAAAATTAAAAAAAACCTCGCCTTTAGATGTAGTTAGTACAGAATCTATTAATAGGTAAACATATCATACAAAGATGTGGTTAACGTGCTTGTGTGTGTGATTACATGGTACAAAAACAGATTTTAAAAATATTAAAAACTCAGAGAGTGATCAGCCTCTGAAGGAGAAAACTAAAATGACAATCCCTCATTCAATAGATTATCTTTCTTTAATCCAGTTAAACTATCCCGATTTCTTAAAAAAGATATAGCAAACAACCAAAATACCTCATGATCATTGTGCAGAGGTTTGAAGTAGATTTGATAAAAACTCAGGGAGGAATATTGCATTACATAGAATAATAATAAAAACTAGCCAGATCTAAGGCAAACTCAATACGTTTGGACCACTGGGTTAGAACATAATTATGGTGTGTCACTGTGATCAACATTATCAAATGCCTTGGAAAAATTCAAGAAAACCCCAATTACGCTATCACCGTTATCTAGAGCTGATCAATACAATTTTATGTATTAGAATAATCATGGCAGTGTTGGTTCCCATCCCTCCCCTAAATCCCATCTTGTAAGTTGTATATACCGGTATATAGGATTAGGATATCATGTTTGTTTATAAACTCAATCAGTCTATTATACATAAGTGTTTCAATATTTCAGAGAGTAATGGTAAAACAGACACAGGCCTATAATTATTTAACAGCATGTACTATTTACGCCTTAAATGAGTACGTGTATTACATGAGGATTCTTTAGTTCATCTGGGATCACCCCTTGTGTTATTGATACGTTTAATATATGTATAACTAATAACGGTTCACTAAACGCATTACATATACCAGGTATGTATTTTAACAACCTTAGCATGAACTCCATCCCGTCCTGGGCTAGCATTTTTATTTTTGAAACTTCAGAATAAGTAACATCTTTTAGAAAAATACTTCCTCTTATATTTTGTACTTCATGGACTGGGGCCGTCACGCGGTAATCAGACCATTGCATCAATGAAGGTGTGACATTTTACTTCCACAGGCCTCGGTTAACCTGCAAATAATTCACCATCCTTTTTGACGGTTCTTATCAGCGTTCGAAATAAGGGTTTAAAATGAGGTTGTCCATCGGACAATCAGGTCATATTTACAAGTTGTCCGCTGAAATTTCAGATTGTCCGCAAGTAATATATAGCTACGACCCAGCCTGTTGCCACAACTTTCTGAAAAGGGCCTTATTTCGAATGCTGCTTATGTGAGCACAGATATATAAAATGACCTGTTAAAAGTCATTGTGACTCATGATGACTATCGGAATATGTGGCAGAGACGCAAGTCATGAGTCTTGAACACTTGAGGTTGATGTATGGTTTATTTACAAGAGTGACATACTGCAGCGTTAACGATATATACAAAAGAAAAACACGCTCACAGCTTGGGCTCGACTTTATACAGTGAAAAACCACACCTCTCCTCTCCACAATATAGGCAGAGTCACTTCGATGATTCGCCCCTAAGCAAATTAATGGCTAGCGTCCGATCATTGTCATTGTGACTCAAGATGATTATCGGAATATGTGGCGGAGACGTAAGTCAGGAGTCTTGAACACTTGAGGTTGAGACATGGTGTATTTACAAGAGTGACATACTGCAGCGTTGACAATATAATACAAAAGAAAAACACCCTCTCAGCTTGGGCTCGACTTATACAGTGAAAAACCACACCTCTCCTCTCCACAATATAGGCAGAGTCACTTCGATGATTCGCCCCTGAGCAAATCAATGACTAGCATCCGATCACATGGTAGAACGCAGGCCAAGCCTTTGCTCAACCCAAATCCCATCTCTGACCAGGTATACATGTAAGACATTATTGAACTAGTCACGAATCAGTAACCAGTTACTGTCCTAGGCCAAATCAGAGGCACTATAGATTCAGAGAGTTCGAAGGAAGGTATATCGCCTAAACTCAATAGCTACATACCGTCCTTCGTCTCTCAATGATAGGCATAACATTATTATTTGAAACAGACGTTGACACGATGCCAGTCCATCTTCTAAGATGCTGGGCCGACAAGAGACAGTGTTGGCCCAATCATTATCAAAGCCACACACTTAAAAAATTGAAATGTCATTCCGAAAGTATAAGACCATTGACTCATTGGCTTTTGATCGGACATTAATAACTTCTGACCTTATTTCGAAACCTAAAGGTAATCTAGATGAGCTTGTCGACCAATACAACGCCACCTTAAGATACTCATTGGATACACACGCACCTCTGCAGAAAAATAAAGTGACGATAAAACGATCAGTTCCATGGTATAATGACAACATCAGGGCTGAAAAGATAAAAGAGGCGACAATGTGAGAGGCGCTGGCGACGTAGTGGTTTAACTGTACATCGTGAGATCTACAAAGCTCAGCGTAACCTGGTTAACCCGACTATTCACCAAGCCAAAGTAGACTTTTACTCAAGAAAAGTGAGTGAGTGTGGGAAGAACCAGCAAATGATGTTTAAAGTTGCAGACACGCTGTTTCAGCGAACAAAGAAACCGGAATTGCCAGACTGTGTTTCTGATCTAGAGCTAGCTAATAAGTTCAGTGAATATTTTATCAGTAAAATCTCTACCATTCGTCAAAATTTGGATGCATGTGCTCCTCATACAGCAGATTCAAACTCGGAGCATATGGAGGAATCCACCAATGCCTCTCTGACATCATTTACTCTGGCATCACCAGATGAAATTCGTAAAATTATACAGAGATCAGCATCAAAATCCTGCTCATCAGACCCAGTACAAACATGGCTGTTGATAGAACATTTGGTGGTTATGTTACCTGTAATCACAGACATTGTTAATTTATCACTTTCTACTGGCGTGTTTCCATATCAGACTAATATCTAACCTCAACTACTTGTCTAAACTCATCGAAAATGTTGTGGCTACACGATTATCAAATTACATGGATGAACACAATCTCTCCGAACCTATGCAATCTGCTTATAGATCAGGACACAGCACGGAAACTGCGTTATAGTGTGTGCAGAATAACATACAAAGGGCAATAGATGACCATAAGGCAGTGGCATTGGTTTTGCTCGATCTAAGCGCTGCCTTCAACACCATTGACCATAACATACTTCTGCATCGTCTCCAAAAAAGACTTGGTGTAAATGGTGTTGTACTCAAATGGTTTGAGTCGTATGTGAGAGACAGAAAGCAATGTATTTTTATTGTTGGCATCCAATCACCACCTGTTGAAGTCAAGTATGGGGTACCCCAGGGCTCTGTACTGGGCCCCAAGCTGTTCACCATACATTTTATATACCTCACCAATTGCTGACATCGCTCGTCGCTATGGCTTGAACATATTATCGTTCGGGGATCCTATTAAGGTTTGGTGTCCAACTCAACACATGGTAGAGACTGTTCATCACATTTATTAATTTGTCATATTCACATTCATATATCATGTCTCAGCTAACAGTATATTACATCATAGACCTATCTTTAGCGTCTATCTCAACAAAATCATCTTAATCTAAACTAATACATATAATAAACTCTCTCTCTGGTGTTCGCACAGTACCATTAGCTCAAAGGATAAAAACTAGGGCCAATAACCATAAAAGCGAGTAAAGTCCGTTTAAATGAGATAAAACTCTTCCTGACATAACATATAGTGAATCTAAGAAGTCAAATCACATTACACAAGTCATAAACATTAATCAAGTCCTTACAATAAAAAAATTAAAATAAACGGTTAAGTCAGGTAAGGCGATATCCAGCATATTTACCTAAGTAAACATGTTAAAAGTGAAGTAAAATAAAATATAATAATTATGACAACTGCGTATTAAATACCTCTTATCCTTCATAAATCTGTCTATATCCACAGTTCACCTTCACATAATCCACACAGCGTTCACACAGCGTTCATTAACAAAAAATTAAAAGTCCACCAATATTCGGTCAATGGTGTATCCACGTGTAAATTGTCCATTTATCATGTTTAAAGAAAACAATGATTTAATCTAGAAGAACAAAAAAAAACCGCGTATTTATATTCCGGAGACAGTCACATAAATCCATGATATGAGTGTCCGTATTGGAGTGTAAGATATGTCCTTATGCATGTAGGCCTACACTCTGTCCACAGCTGCTGATGCAGGTACACAAATAAAGCGCCGCTACACATGTCACTCGGGGGTCACTATACAGTAGTACCTTCAAGTCAGGGGGGTTGTAAATCCATTTGCGCGATATCCATGTGCTGTGGGGTGAGGATGAATATGGCTGCTGTATATATAGAAGTGGATACATGGGGTTGCACGTGGACCGGGGGGGTGGGGGTCGGAGGTAAATAGTTGACCAGCTGATTCCAAACATCTCACACAGCAATACACGACAAAATAAAAAAAAAACCTGATACATAAAACACTATATACCAATCACAAAAAAATCCAAGTGTCCTCACTATGTCCATGTACTTAGCGCAATCTTCGTCGTCGCGATGATCATATTAAAATCTCGACAGTCTCACTGCTGTTGCAGAGTTTGAGGCTGAGGCTCTCAACTGTCCGGAAAAATCACCGTCCTGCGAACGATGCACATGTTTGCCGTCATTCACGTGATCACGGGGGCTGTGGGGGTACTTCGGGGGGTGCCGTGAGAGTCCACATTCGTGACCGATCCTGAGACTGGTGTTGTCTGCTACTGCGTGTACAGTTTTTACAGGCCATGATTTCCACCTGCCTGTAATCTCCCGCCGTCTCAATCACCATCTTCTCCTTTCAGAATCTAAATCACTGCCGTCATACAGACTGAGAACTTCACAAATCCTGATCATTTCTAGGTTCGAACCCGGTTCTCCGCTAATTATCGTTCGGGGATTCTATTAAGGTTCGGGGTCCAACTCAACACATGGTAGAGACTGTTGATCACATTTATTAATTTGTCATATTCACATTCATATATCATGTCTCTTTTATCATATCAATTTCTCTACCCATCTATCAAATCTGCTAACATCCATCTATCCGTCAATCTGATTCTGTTTCTGTATCTAACCATTCATCTCGCGCCAAACACACAGTACCCCTTTTATACTGAGCGGGTTCGTGTGCAAAAACCGCAGGAGCCAATCCCTGTCCTTCCCTCCAAACGCATCCTGTTTGTCGGGGAGAATCCAGAGATTCTAGAATGATCGTTGTGTTTGTTGCACTACTAAAATATAAACCATTAAATAAATAAGACACTTAGAATTACGTCTTTACACAGACAGAAAGTTTAGTTACTGATAATATAACACTCTGAATTTAGACGAGTAAAATGACTTAATCAAGAAGTTATAATAAAAACACACGTCGCTCGCATGACATAAGTCAGTTAATTAAAGATAATAATATTATCACAAATATAAATCATAAAACAAGATCAGTTATCAAAATAATATAACAAGACAGATTTTTAGGTGTTAAAATGAAATGGTAACTCATAGGCTAAAACATTTTTTTATCTTAGAATATTAACACAAACACAGATTACTAACACTATAGAAAATATAATATAAAGACTTCTTTGTAGAAGACAGGGCAATCCCTTATCGGGAACTTCGGCCACAAGTATCCGAAAATAAGTTGTCCTCACGTAGGTCACACCGAGGTCACACAGATAGGGTTAACCATCTCATAGCTAGGGTCAATTAACAAGACGACAGTACATTTGTACGCCGATGACACTAAAATTTACATTGCTTTTGAGACATCTTCGAGCACAAGTCGCTATAGAAACCATCCAAGCATGTATTTGAGAAATCAGATCATGGATGCTGCTTAATAAACTTCAACTGAATGATAGCAAATTTGAATTTTTACTCATTCCTACTCCGCATTTGCGAAAGCTACTAACCACTCAATACATCAGCATTGGGGCTACAGATGTTCCAACTAGCCTAAGTGCACGGAATCTTAGAGTTATGTTTGATGAGCACATGAACTTAGAGAGCCACGTTAAAAATGTGCGATGTTTCCAACATCTCAAGTGGATAAGTGACATACGCAAGTATATCACAGCTGCTGCAGCCTAACAGCTTGTCCATGCGTTCGTGACATCCAGATTGGACAATGGAAATTCTCTACTATTTGGCCTCCCATCATCCGTGATCTACAAGTTGCAGATGGTTCAACATGCAGCTGCAAGAGTTATCACACTTACCCGGAAATGTGATTCTATCACGCCTGTTCTGAAAGAATTGCACTGGTTGCCTGTGCATAAGCGAATTATTTTCAAACTTTTAGCTCTGAGGTATCGCTCCATACGAGGTACTGCATCTCAATATCTGTCATCTCTACTGCGCAGTCATCAACCATCACGGGATCTGCGCTCCGCTTCCCAAGCGTTGTTAACTGTAGATAGGACCAGATTAGGCACGTATGGAAGTCGTGCATTCTCGGTGGCTGGTCCGGTCTTGTGGAATGAACTGCCGCATCAGTGTTTCTGACTCTGAGTCCGCCAATATGACGATTCTGACTCCAAACTTGGTGTTGGCTTCCAGTGAACGGCCGCCAAAGGCCTTCGCAACGCTAGGGGTCCGGGGGCATGCCGCCCGAGATTGTTTTTTATTACAGAGAAGGCTTTAGGTGGCTTTTAGTGATATCTAAAGGTACATTTCAAGTTCTGAAACAACTTATTTTTCACTAATGGAACAATGAAAAATATCTCTGGAAATGATTTCTGAACATTGTCGCCAGAATGTTTTTTCGTCAGGCCGGAAGGACGACATGACGACAGATCAGAAACACTGCGCATGCTATCAAGTGTGCTGAAACTGTATCATCATTCAAGTCACAATTGAAAAAAACATTTCTTCTGCCAAGCTTTTAATGTTGGATTTTAAACTATGACTAAACATACACACACACATGTGTTTCTTATTTTTGTTAATTCAACTTAATTATAGGAGACACTGACCTTAGCTTTGTAGCTATTTGTAAATCCTCGTTAAATAAATATGTTTAGAACAACTTAATTATAATATTATCTTTTTAGCTGGAGAGTAAATATATATTAAATATCACTGTTACGCGCCCATGAACGTCCTGCGGCCGGATTTAGGCTTCATAAATGCTATATTGATATTATTATTATATTATTGTTATTAATATTAATATTAATATTAATATTATTATTATTATTATTATTATTATTATTTTTATTATTATCATTATTATTATTATTATTATTATTATTATTATTATTATTATTATTATTATTATTATTATTATTATTATTATTATTATTATTATTATTATTATTATTATTATACCATCTGAATTGGGCACACAGCCTAGCCTACGTTGCTTACATCCTACGTTGGTACAATGCCGGTCCACCATCTCCAGATGCTGTGCCGGCGTCGAACCAACTACTTGCGCATGAGACAGCATTGCCCAATCGTTGTGCTATCTGTATCTGGCCAACTTCTTCAGGGATCGCTTGACTGCCTCTGTCTTGCAATAGGAACAAGGCGTTGGCCCAACATTGGGGCAACATTTACTAACTTGTCTTTCGTTTCTATATAATCCCTTTCGGACTGAGAGCTCGGAATGACCTCGGAGCAGGTCTTCCCTTCAACTGACCGTTCGAGCTCAGCAGAGCTGTCAAACGGTGGGTCGCCATCTGAATACCAGCTAATATCGTCAAAGCATGACGACAATCATTAATTTAGTTTCAACATATGGCCTTTGTATTTAGAAACATTGGAAGCCCTGCATTGGAATGATGAAAACGAGGCGGTAAGATATGAATATACCGTTATTAAAAAGGCCAAACACTTAACATTTCCCATGATAGACTAAATTTCAAACGTACAGGCCACAGAATCTATTCAGACAGACGAGACGAGGTCCATGACATGCGGCTGGCGTTTACGGGCCAATCAAAAAAGATGTTATCTCGTCTAGTGTGGGTGATGTATTATATATAGGCGACCCAGCAAACATGGGATGTTGATCCAATGTTGTTTTGATGTTGGACCAATATCGAAGATGGTGGGCGGTTCAATGTCTCGTGTTTAAAGGGGATGGCATTGTATACAATGGCGGGAGGACTACTACAATTCTGTGAAACGCAGTGACGTCACCGGAAACCGTTTTGAATGGGAACTCGGTGAAAATAAAGTTATATAAGACCCCCTCCCCCGTACTTCATTGTATTACGGCAAAACCATGGAATTGCGACATAACAGCTATTTTTTTAAAGCATGCAAACACAAGATTAACTCTGTTGTTAGACAAATAACATTTTTGCTCAAAATTTTTTGTATGAGTTTATTTATTCTGTCTAATATTAATAATATATATTCACAGCGCCACCTAGTGGTAATTTTTTACTATTTTTTTCCTACAAAATGATAGGTATTTTCAATGTTGATGAAAAATTATTATCTGAACTATTTTACTTAGTTTAAGGATACTAGGTGACCATGGGAAGGTATGCTTTGATGCTATGCAAAGAAAACAAAAAAATGTCTTGAACGTTTGGTTTATTCTGAGATTTAAGTGTCGTGATGTATGCAACGTTGCGTACATCACACAAAAATGTAATTTATTTTATTATGAAAACTTTTCGGTGAATATTCTCAATATATTTTTTATTAAAGTAACAAGTTTCCTATAACCCATATTATGTACAAATGCTATAACATTTGTATAATTAGTTAAGCTGGGAACTACCGCACAAAGATGAATTCGTGATGTACGCAACAGGATTGTGATGTACGCAACATGTAATTTCATTGAAAAGTATAAAACATAACAAACGTTTACAATGTTATTTAGGAGCGTCATAAAATTAATGTGATTCTCTTTAGAAGTATATTTGATTGCATAGACGTGTTAGAATATATCTTATTAGTGATAGAATAATTTTATATTTCAGAATATTTTTGGTATCATTTAATAATTTCATGTTAATCTGGGGTGAAACATGTGAAATGGCTAGATTTGATAAAAATCTTTTTTCATAGATTAATTGCATGTTAAATATTATGTTTGATAATTATGGTGTTATTAGAAGACCATAGAATATCCTAAATATATTTCCAGCAAAGACAAGCAAAAAAAAAAAATAGATTCAATATTAGCTAGCTTACATCTATATCTATTGTAAACATCAATTTATGTTGCAAAAAATGCACCCAACTATGAACTGTGTCTATTATAAGTATTATATTACACCAGCTGGGATTTATTATCACAAACATTTCATCCTTGTCATCCCAAACATGATTGCTGCTGTCTGTGAGTGTGATGGTGGCGGAAAATCTTTAACAATTCTTTCGCAGGGGTGATATGTAATTTAAACAGCGACCGATAGTTAACAGAATGCTGTTCTAGATATTGTCTAAACTGTTATCACAGAGAGTTCTATGTATTCCTATTAAAAGTTATCATTACTATTGATCATACAAATATTTTACATAATTTGAATGTTGAAAGGAGACATTGATTTCTAACCAATTTAAAAACACAGAAGATTACCGTATATATCGGAAATCTGGCCATTTATTTATGTAAACATTTAGATAAATGTATGTTTTACTATTATAATATATATATAATTTTGAAATGTGCTGTAGTTGTTATGGTGACATAACCATGTGCTAAATGTGTGGCAGTGTTTCCTGTTTTAAATTCATAACTATCATACACAATTTCAAATTAAAAGTGCATGAAAATATTCTACATTTCCAATTTAATTGCTCCTTTTTTTTGACATGGTGACAGACCGTTGCATACATCACTGTAAATATGTTGCATACATCACGCTTTATCAACAGTTTCCAGAAAAACAAGAAGCTAGGATCAAAATTATTCTATTTTTTAAGATAAATTGAGGGCATTAACTTGATCGAATAGAGAGTATATTAAAAAAAATATTACTGACAGGATAGAGGCTAAAGTTTTTCTAAAGTTCAACTAGTGTCACAACGATGTTGCATACATCACGATTGAATATTGCCGCCTGGCTACATCCCATGAATAGATTTTTCCACAATATGACCAATAGATACAACTAGAGTCAATGTGTGATTGTATGCATGGATCATATTAGGGGTTTCACTTTATATTTTATATTGGCAGCCAACACAAAAAATATAACTGCCACAATGTTGCATACATCACGATGGTTTTGCCCATTAGCTAGCTCGGTGACAACAATGGACGTCAAGGCTATTGAGTTTCACAGTGTGACACCACAAGGGTTGACTCTGATTAGAGTCCTGGATATTTCTCCTCTCCAGCAGCGTAACCATAAAGGTTGATAGCTATTAGATGTTGTGTCAATGGCTTTTGTAATTAAAGTTTCTGAATAGCTCCTCTGGGAAGTACACAGGTAGAGACTATGTATTTTGATGTGGTGGAACCCGTTTTTTTATATCTACAGCATCTTCCCCCGCAAGGTTCGCTACTCCTGAGACCTCGCTGTGTCAAGACTTGCTGCCGGGAAGATGATATACAGTAACTAAATCGTCTATAGGCTCAATCAGTTGGGCAACAGTTTTATTATCTTCACACCCGGTGATGTGCAAAACACAAATGTGGCCTGTCAACACTCCCAGCAAACACGAGACGTTGACCCCCTCCCCCATAGCTCATTGTATTAGCTAGCTCGGTGGCAACAATGGACGTCAAGGCTATTGAGTTTCACAGTGTGACACCACAAGGGTTGACTCTGATTAGAGTCCTGGATATTTCTCCCCTCCAGCAGTGTAACCATAAAGGCTGATAGCTATTAGATGTTGTGTCAACGGCTTTTGTAATTAAAGTTTCTAAATAGATCATCTGGACAGTAGCAGGTAGAGACAATGTATTTTGATGTGATATCTACAGCATCTTCCCTTGCAAGGTTCGCTGCTCCTGAGACCTCGCTGTGTCAAGACTTGCTGCCGGGAAGATGATCTACAGTAACTAAATCGTCTATAGACTCAATCAGTTGGGCAACAGTTTTAATATCTTCACACCCGGTGATGTGCAAAACACAAATTTGTGGCCTGTCAACACTCCCAGCAAACAAGAGATGTTGACCCAATGCTGGTCTAATTCTTAATCACCGTTTGCGACGCTGGCGCAGCATAAAACCAGCACTGGTTCAACGCCTCGTGTTTGCTGGGCTGCGGGTCAGGCAGTGCAAGCCTACACTGACCCAATGTTGGGCCAGTGTCGCCGTGCTGGCTAGTATCCATTCAACCGTAGTCAGTAGGCCTACTTCATGCTGGCTGTAATACCAGCACGATGCTTTGAACAAAAGCTGGGTTAATGTTGGTCCGCGGTCTGTGACGCTTGCCCACATTCAGCGTGGCGTCAAACACGACACGGTAACCCAATACTGGGCTAATGTTGGCTCAGCGTCGTAGACGTAGGCCAACACTAGCCCGACATTGGGTCAACGTCTCAAGTTTGACCGCCTGCATGATAGACTGAGAGAACAGAACGCACAGACACAAAACTGATGTGACATAAAAATGAGCGGTGAGAAGTAATCCTATATGTCTCCCCTTTTGTGTACAGAGGGGAGACATAATAATGTATTGTAATTACAATATACAATGTCGGCAATAATACTATTTAAAACATATCAGATTTTACATTGCTAAATGCCTAGCCCTAGGACACAAACTGTTCGTCACAACTGTAGTGTTGTTAGTGGATCACCATGATCACAGATCGGCGGCGTGAGCAGGAAAGACGCCTGGTATACACTGGTGCGGGTATCTATTGTCAAAGCTGCAGTTGTTGGTTAATTTAACCTTCAGCGGGCTATACTCCGGAGCAGGCAATACACCAGAAAATAATGTATTTGGGATATAGTTTAAAGGATCTCTATCACATTTAGCTATTTGATTTTAGGCAAGTGGGGGCCAATGTTAACTTAAAAATTATTAAAACTGTCAGATATAACGTTGCTGTCTGTAACAATTTTATTATTTAAATAGCAAATTTATTAGGCGTCAGTTTTTTTGTCTTGTCTATGACTTCTTTAATAACACTCCATGTCTTCCTCATGTTATTTTCATGTTGATTAAATAAATCAGCCTGATGGTAACTCTCTGTTCTTCGAACTAATGTATTTAGTAGACGTTTATTAATTTTTGTATGCAATGTCGTTGGTAAATGTTGGTTTTTTAATGAATGTTTTGTATAATTTGTTTTTCTTTTTAATAGAGATTTTTAAAGCTGGTGATAGCCGGGACTTCTTTGTGACCCTTTGTCCTGTAGTTTACTTTAACAACTTTTAATGGAAAACATCTGTCATATTCTTTGATGAAAATAGTGTGGAACATTGTACATGTATATGCATCCTGCCATTGTTCTGTGTGATCAGAGACCAATCATTTTCAATCAATTTGGATATAAAACTATATACATATTTCTCTTCGACATTTACTTTGAACAGGTGGCTCGTAAATTTTATTTTTGAACACTGCGAAAATAGGGAAATGATCAAAAATATCCGTGTATAATATGCCACTTAGAATACAAATACTCATGCTTATATCCTGTAATTAAAAACATACCGTGTATTGCTATTTGTATCAATTTTGTAATGAAGTAGTGTATCCCACAGAGCATGATTTTATATTTTTCAGAGTTTTCCGATTTTTAAAATTATTTTTCATTCACATTTTTATAAAACCGACAGAACCCAAACAAACTTTTTGTATACCTAAACACCCGCTAAAGGACGTTTGAATTTTCCTACAGCATTGGGGCACATGTTGATGCCGTTGGCCCAACTGTGAGCAGACAATCGGTGCTGCGGGAGAATCCCCCTGATCAACCCGATCCCCCCGATCCCAGAGCAATTAAGGGCGGCAGCTATTGATGTAACTATGTGGTTACTTTGATCATGCCGTCTGAGATGGTCAGTATTTACGGTCTATATGTGGTATGCTGTGAACAAACTTGTTATAGCAGATATAAAATCATTTTCGTCGTCAAAGTGATTATATGGCATACTATTCTGCATACAATAATTACATATCCAATTATTAAGTCTCCACCCAGACCTATTGTTTTAGTGCTGTCTATTATTGTTATTATTAATATTATTATTATTCTTCAACAATTTGACGATGTGAACGCTCTCCAGGTGCAATTTTTATTCGATTTTTACGAATTTTCTCAGCACCCTTTGATGGATTATCCTGCTTAAGTTCGAAAATCAGCTAATTTCCATATATCCAAGATAGCAGCCATGGGCTAATTTGCTTATTCAAGATCGACGTCCGACGTGAACGCTCTCCAGTCGCCAATATTCATCCGAGCTTCGCGATTTTTTTCTGAACACCCTCTGGTGGATTTTTCTGCTCAGTTTAAAAATCGATTTTTTTTCTGAACACCCTCTGATTGATTATCCTGTTCAAGTTCGAAAATAAGTCAATTTGCATATCCAAGATACCCGTTGTTGGCTAATTTGCATATTCAAGATCGACGTAAACGCTCTCCAGTCGTCAATATTCATTCGATCTTCGTTTTTTTTTCTGAACACCCTCTGATGGATCATCCTGCTTACGTTCGAAAATCAGCTAATTTGCATATCCAAGATGGCCGCCATGGGCTAATTTGCATATTCTAGATCGACGTGAACGCTCTCCAGCCGTCAATATGCATCCGATCTTCGCGATTTTTTTTTCTGAACAGCTTCTGATTGATTATCCTACTCATTTTTGAAAATCAGCTAATTTGCATATCCAAGATGGCCGCTATGGGCTAATTTGCATATTCAAGATCGATGTCCGACATAAACGCTATATTTATCCAATCTTCTAGAATTTTTTTCTCAACATGCTCTGATATCCCATCTTCCCTTGGCCAGGCTCACGCGAGTGCATACCGCAGGAGCCTGGCTGTATCGAGTACTACAATCAGTTATTTTGTCTACGTGGTCATCTTGGGGGTGTGTCTGAGATTCAAACCTCATTGGATGTTTCAATAGACAAAAGACAATAATTTATTCATAGGATCTGTTATTTACCAGACATGTACAAATAAAGCCAGGTGGGCTTAATGACAATATTATACAGTGTTATTATATACATGAATTAATTGATTTTTGTATAATACTGATATATGTGCAAAAGTTTTTCAATTCCAACATGTTCGAGGTATTCATTAATTTATCAAATGTGAAAGCCGATAGACGAATCGTATGATGTCTTTTAATTAATTGGCTTCGAAGAGTGTTGAAATTTGAGCCATTCATAATAAAATGAAACTCGTCTCCCAGCTCACTCACACACCAGTTATACTTTCTTTGTTCTCCGGGTATACCTCTATGACATCCGGTTTCAACTGGAAGGTTGTGGTTTCTGCAACGGAATCTCGCAAGTAATCGTCTGTTATTGTAGGTCAATGTTGTCAAATAGCTTTCAATTTTGGGGTTTGATTTAAAGATTCTGTAGTTTAAACACTTGCTGCTTTGTTGGATTTCTGCTGCCCATTTTTGTCTAAACTGATCGAGTAATCTTTGTTTGATTTGTTGTTTGAAGCATTCCTTACTGCAAGGGATGACTTGACTTTCCCATATACCAGGGAAACTACAATCTTCCGGAATCGTTTTAACACAATTGAGCCAAGGCGATTTATACACACTTTCTCTGTTTAATTTGTATAACAGTTTGTACATTAAGTTTGAAATTTTAGTTTTCTCAGTGTCTTGAGAAATGTTGGCCCAGAACATAATCATTCTTGTTTGGGCGGATAGAATTACCGGATATTCACCTAGCTCACCATATACCATGTTTGAACATGTTGTCTTGTTTACTAATAATATATATTTACAGAATCTTAGATGGAGATTTTCAATTATTACTGTTCCTTCATGAGCCCAAATTTCACTACCATATAAGAGCACAGGCTTTACAAGTGTATCAAATAGGTGTATCAAAATATCTACTAGTAATTGCAATTGTCTGCCTCTGCGTAGCAGTGCAAACATCGCTCTGGTACCTTTGTTATACAATAGTTTTTTTGCTTTAGTGAATTTACCGTTGAAATTGAAAATAAGGCCTAAGTATTTATATTGGTCGGTTACTTCTAATTGTGTTTCACCAAATTGAAATTTAGGGATGTTTCGTGTTCTCCCTCTTGAGAAAATAGTTATCTTGGTTTTGGATACGTTAATATTTAGTTTGCAGAGATCGCAGTAGTTTTTCATTAGGGTGATTGATTTCTGTAAATCTTCTGCCGATTCAGCAACTAGCACAGTGTCATCTGCGTGAAGTAATACATACAGTTTCAGGTATTTCAATAAAGATTCGTCTAGTCTATCTTTGGTCATTTTATTCACAACAGTCAACCCCTTGTGTGCATCTTGTAAAAAAAGTTGCAGGTCACCAAGGTATATAGAAAACAACAAGGGAGATAAATTTTCGCCTTGTCTTACCCCAACAAGACACGGAAATGTATCAGAAATCTGACCATCACTGGTAACACACGATTTTGCTGTTTTATACATGTTATGGACTAAAATGAAAATTGTCCCCGATATATTGGATTCGAGCAGCTTATGCCATAACTTAGTGCGAGATATACTATCAAAAACTTTTTTTACGTTTATGATTATATAAGTCAATTAATGTCTTAATAGCAAACATGTGGTTAGTCGTTGAAAAACCAGCCCTAAATCCTGCTTGCTCGGGCCCGATAATATTATTAATAAAAACAAAAAGTGTCAGTCTGTGATTAATAAGATTGGAAAAAAGTTTACCAAGGCAACTTAATAATGCTATTCCGCGGTAATTGCTGGGGTCTGTATCGACACCTGAAGTTAAAAAAGTTTAGGTAACATTGTAGTGATTTGTCGTGGTGACTTTTTCAGGAATTCATTTAAAATCTGGTCAGTTCCGGGACTTTTATTATTTTTTAATTTTGCGATTAACTTAGTTACTTCTTTTGTTGTGAAAGGGTCATTAAGTAGAGGGTCTGAGTCGTTAAAGTCAAGGGTGGGGACGTTTTGATTGTCATGACTGTAATTTAGGTTTTCAAAGTGTTCCTTAAATATCTCAAGAGAAACTTTAGCAGTCGTTTTTGAGTTATTTTTGTTGTTAATGATATTCCAGTAATCGCGCGGGTTTTCAGATTTTAAATTTCGTATTTTATGTATAACTTGCTGTTTATATTTCCTAACTGCTTTGTTGATTTCGTTTTTGTAGTCTTTGCCTGTTTGTCGTAGCTGTTGCAAGTTATTGTTATTTCTTAGGCAATGACATCAGCGTGAGATTCCGAGCTTATCTACCTATCTGATCTATCATACCAACGGAAACAAGCAGGCTATGCTCTCAGTCAACTGTCAACGCTTGCCTGGCGAGCCTGGCCAATTTCATTTATGGCCCGGTATTGGCCAAAGTTCTTAGTCACGTGACCATCATGACTGTGCTATTGAGGCCGGTGGATAATTTTCTGGGTCAAGTCATAGGATCCTATAATGCGTCAGAGGTGAAATACAATACTGTGAACAACTCTCATCCGGGGAAGTGACCTTTCAAAAATGTCTGAATTCGGGGATTACCCTATTTTCATCTAAAAATAGCAACAAGTCACAAACATTCGCCACTGGGGCATACCAGAGGCTACATGAAGCTCGGCCACGGCCGCGTAGTGTGACTCTGGGAACCAGAGTACTTTCAACGCCTGGTTAAGGGCTCTCTGATTGGCCGGTCTTGCGACGCGCGACATTCAAGGTATCTGGCTATTTAAAATAGTTGGACTGTATGCTCGATAAAGCAAGGTATCGCACTGCGTGCTCGTGGGTAAGATAACTTGTTGTGGAAGATGTGATATCCTGGCTGAGTTCGAAAATCAGCTAATTTGCATATCCAAGATGGCCGCAATAGACTTATTTGCATATTCAAGATCGACGTAAACGCTCTCCAGTCGTCAATACTCATCTGATTTTCGCGATTTTTTTTCTGAACTCTTTTTGGTGGAGCATTCGAACAGTTTAAAACAGTTTATGTGAGGCATACCTACATGTATTGAATTGTCCATAATGATGACGACAATATCATCCAAATAAAATGAACCTGTTTGGCCAGAGCAAACTGGAAACTGATAGTAAATTGACTTTTTGTTTTCTTTATTATATTCAAATCTTTTAATTTATAGAATGGTTAAAATATGTGGGTACATGTAGGTGCAAGAGGAACTCCCCATGATTCACCCAGATGGAGGGGGGTCACAATGACCAGTGACCATCCCATCTCCACGTGTCGCTGACCTTTTTCACCTTTTTGCGATAAAGATGCGAGTTCATTAAGTTGGTTGACAGTGTGTCTTTAGCCAGCAAACACGTTAAGCTAAATCAATGATGTCCCAATGCTGGTCCATCGTCTGCAACCCTGGCCTATTTATAAGCCAACACCGGCCCAACACATCATGTTGAAATTGTATAGGATTACAGGTCTCAGGTGTGTTCCAAATATTTTTTTAAAAAACCCTTGAGAGTACTGATCTGGAAGTCCTGAATATTTCCTATAATATTGGCTTTACACACATAGATTTGAGTTCATTGCACCACATGAACTTGTTAGTGATACCACTTTACATTACTTACAAGTGTGTACAGTGCACTTTTTGCTACGTTATAGAAATAATGTACTGTTGTGGGATACGCTAATTTACAGAAGAATGTTCAACATCAAAATTGATTTATTAATATCAGTGGTCTGGGCTAAAAGAAAAGCTCAAACAATTGTTTTGGCGTTCGTGACAGGCAGTTTCGACAAAATATCGTCCACTTGGCCGGTTTGTGGTACAGATAGCGGCAAAATTACAAGGTTAACATGATATTCCTCAGAAAATTTCGCTCCTAAGGGAAAACAATTATCTTAGAAACGTGAAATTTGTTGTCAAAGCGGCACCACTTCTACATTATTTTCTTACAGTTTTATCCACTTCTACACATTTGGAATGCTTGCTCGTTCACCCTGGTTGTACAATACTAGTATCACCAACTCAGTCTGTCACCAGGCATTGAACAGATGTTGGTTCACCGTCTACTACGCTGCCCAACATCACAGCAACACCCTTGGATCCTAGCGGGCAGTAATATTCGGTAGACGGTAGACCAACACCACAGTAACTTACTTTATATTATTTCAACTTCGCTTTTTCAGTCCAGTGTTAGTTCAGTTTCGCAGACGGTGGCCCAGCAAGAAACAACATTGGTTCTACGTGTCGACATGTGTATGTCAACCCCGGCAAACACGAGACGCCGACTTATTGACAATGCTGTCTCGCTGCTGTACTTGGCCGGCGTCGCGGACATTCTCCCAGCGTTAAACCAACATCGGATCAACTACCGATTTTGACGGAATAACGAAGTCATACTACACTGTACATTACAGTGTTGACAGCATTTCAAAGGAAAACAGTTTGTCATGAAGATATCTCCAACACCTACAATTTGTATTGCTTCCATATCAATACCATTGATCCATATGATGTAACTCAAGGTCAAGTTCAAGGATTGGGGACCTTGACCTATTTGTCAAAGTCACAGAGCTTTCATATTCGCGCAATTGATAAAACTTAAGTATTATTCTGACTTATAAAACTCTAGGTCAAGTTTGTGATCTTGATCTATTATTGTTATCAAACTTTGTCATCACAACATCTAAGAAAACTTGGTCGAGGGGAGATAAGTTATAGTACATGATGTAATAAATAAGGCATATATAGTCGACGCCTATGCGTCGAATTCCCCTTCTAGTTATAATCAAAATAAGGGTAACATGCGATTCAAGACTCGAACATTGTCATAATATTGGTCTATAATATTGACAATTTAACCATTATATGTAATATCTCAGTGAGACATTCTCACTCAGGGAGACCCCAGTATTCCACCAATTAGCTGTAAATTAAAGGGAGGGTGTTAAGGTTTTAAAATATAGTTTTGGCCATTATTTTGGCTTAATTATACTATTCAAAGTACATCCCAAAATAAAGCATCATTGAATTTTTAATATATGCCACGAAAAAGTGCATTTGAAGTAGGCCAAATGGATCTCATATTGAGGGTCATAAAAAACGCTCCCACTATCAGCAGCTGCCGTGTGACGTCACACGGTGAAGTCGTATGCCTACAGCAGTCCACTTGCACTGATCCTATAGTGATCCCGCAGTCACTACCACGTTGTACAGCGTCTTGTTCAAGGATTGTCCTACAAATTTTTAACGTCATCTTTGTTTAAATTGTTTCATGCCAAAACGTTGCGTCTCCGGTTTGTGTAACAATACAAATGAAGATGTTACAGCACTAATACATGGCCAAAAGATTCCCAAATCGCACGCAAGTGGGATCGTTTTGTGAAACTCGACAGAGCTAACTGGAAGCATGGTAATCCCGCATATGTTCTGTGTGGTGTTCACTTCAGACAACTTAATGATTTCATATCTTATGGTCAGTGGAGACATACATTCAGTCAGTTTTCACTCCCGGCCTACCCGGGGTAAATGTCCCAGAATATATCTAGATCAAACGTCTAGTTCTAACCGTTAGGCCTACTGCTACCAGGGCTGATGATGACGATGATGATTCAACACCCCCATAACCACTTATTACTACCAGAACGCATAGCAATCACGACTGTTTTCAATTTCAGCTACTTAACTTTTATACACGTAGAATTGTGGTTCACACCTGTGATACCAGATTGCATTATTCAGATACATTATTATATAAATGATAATTTTTTGAATAAAACTGTTCATGAAAACTCAGCCCCACGGGGAACAAAAATAATTCATATTAGGTGATCAGGCCTACATACTGACTTACCCAGGGTTGTCACCAAAAACTTGGAAGAATTAGTAAGACTAGCCAAACGGCGCTGAAAACAAAATTAATATGTTTATTTACAATATTTCAAACTCTCGCCTGATAAAAGTCAATAAGAGCGCCGTTGGGGTTAAATTCCATAATTTTGAGAATTATTTTGTAAATAATTCAATGAATAAATACGACCGAACTTCCCATAACATTGTTCTGAGACGTCGAACGCAGATGGTTTAACCATCAACATGCCACACTTTTTAATGAGAAAAAGAAAATTCCTGTGACGTATAGACATAAACCAGGGAATTACCATGATCACATCGCCTACCCAGCAAACACAAAAACTTTTGTAGACCTATAACACTTGTACAATGCTGGAACAACGTCGGAGCCGTTGGGCCAGAGTTGTACAAATGTTATACAAATGTTTTGTGTTTGCTGGGTAACCACATTGGTCCAGCATTGGCGGTGATGGGGATTTAGACAAATTTGTTGTGTCCGAGCCGTTACGCTTCGCAACTCGCATCAGATCCGGCGAAAGGGGGGCATGGGGTCATTAGCATTGATGGCAGGGCGGTTAACGAGGATGCGCGTTGTTTGAATACAATGTCGATCTTTGATGGAAGTGAAGAGAGAAATTCTTAAATTCGACGTTTTCGAAGCAGACCTTCTTTCTGATTCTATTTTCCTTGTTTTAACTTTCGTTAATAGGCTACCAAATATCATCAAAATCGTTTGAGAATTTTGACCGAGTCAGAGTGAGTTGACGGGGGAGTTCACAGGTTCACTACTCTCTGAGAAATCGGATAAATCTCCATCGCTAGTTGTAGCCATTTTGACGGAGACCTCTTCATGACTTCAACGTGTGACGTCCCAGGCTGTTCGGTAGTTTCCGTGACCGTTACAGAATCCGAAGTGACTTCGGCTCGAAAAATCTAACAAAAACATTTTTTTTACCAATAATAAAAAAAATTAAGTAAAAATTAAATTAGCTTTTTTAATTAATAGGATATGTTCCATTTATTGATGCTCACCCAACCTTAACCTTAACACCCTCCCTTTAAATGACGGAATATATTGCTGGTGCCAGTGTACAATCACAATCATTCAGTTTAGAAGTTACCTAATTGTTCCACTTCACTACAATGTCTCACGAGCTCTACTCAGTTATAAGTTGTTATATACATGTACATGTGTTATATACTGTATAACAGACCATGGAGTTACTTAGAACGAGTTAGTATATGATTATCAAACGGTGTGTCATGACCATCTAAATACCGGTAGGCCTGCTTTATACACATACAATCAAATGTAGAAAGTAGGTCACGATTGTCGACATCTGGCCGGTAGGGATGACAGCAGCAGACAATTAATGATCAGGGTTGTGACCCGATGCGGTCTGCCTAATACTGTTCTGGAAAGCCAAAGAGCAGTAACTGCCTTTTGACTTGGCAGTATTACATTGTTAGGAGAACATTACAACGTGATGTAGTCGGTACGAGTTGCAGGCACACAGTTTTATTTAAGAATTCATTTATTTGGAAAAATAAACCTTATAAATGATGACATGTCACGTGTAGGCCCCCATCGATTTTTCAGTTCAATGATATCTCTTAAAACATGTTCTTATAAAAATTCGAAATTATTCCTGTAATCATATATATAATAAATAACATATGTTATAATATATGATCCATTCTAGCGGGTTGTTCTGTCTGCTGTGTGCATTGTAGCAGCGTAGAATATGACCACATGGGTGTCCAGAGCGCGGAGTCAACGCCCGCGATGCGCCCGCTGCCCTCGCGACAGGAAAAAATAAAATATGAGACCTTCCAAGGTAAATTGTTGGACTATTTACCCCATTATTTATAACGATGGCACATTGGTACAGTTGACAAATTTTGGTTCAGATTTGTGTGTGTCCGTCCCCCCCCCCCAACCCCCAGTCCCCCCTTGGAATAACCACTGGACCAAGAAAATTCTGTTATGACCCTCTGACCCTGTGCACCCTTCGTCTTAGGCTGGATGAAGGATCCCAAATAAGTTACATAGATTCTATGCTGGCTCAATGTCGGGCCACCGTCTGCGACGCTGTCCCATCATTGAACCAACTTAGAATCAATGTATCCTGTTTGGTGGGATAACTCGGGATGGAATTCCACTTGTTCCATATCGACCTCAAATCAAGTTGTGATACTTCACTATAGATCACAAAATACTGTTGGATAGCCGGTTGTAGTAATGTTATTACAACGTTGCAGTATATGTATGTAGTTTAGGTCTTCTAAGTTGCCACACTCTACATGCTCTAAAGATGGATCTACAGATGGATAATAATAAGCTCAAAATTGGGGTACAGTAATAGTCGGTCTTGGGTACTTTGTTGTCTTCTGTCTATTTGCAACTACTTTAAAGTATCGCGAAAAAACGTAGGATAATGATGTATTAGGGCTGCTGTGGATTTCACGGCTGAGTAAGAAGCATTAAAAGTTGATATTTTACAACTCCGTGACGATTTTGTTAGGCCTATTTAAGGCAGAAGAATAGAAATTGAAGAATAAAGACTTCGTGAAAATTCCTGGCTAACTGGGGCCTATTGAAAATTCCCAGAATAAATAATAAGTGCACCTCTACTCTCGTAATATTAACATTGTAGTCTTGTAAAAATGTTTTTGCCCCCATCTGGGGAGGGTCATTAGGGATCTGTTCCGTCTGTTGGATGCTGTGTACGGCATTGTATGGGAGCACGAGTCTACAGCAATCATCCAAGGGCAGCTGCAGCCTCCTCGTATCTGGCTATAATCTTCGGGCGGATTGCCAGTGGCGTACCCTGGTTCCTCCGCTCAACAGCGGAGCCAATGCAGCACCCGCATCAGTGCTGGCGCTGATGTAGGCCGTGGTAGCCTCAAATAACCGGCAATAGCGTGTTTGGCATTAGGTCTCTCACGTGGGATGAATGGAGTTACCCAGAGGGAGTGATCCTTCCTATTGTTACTCTGGGGACTATCCGACCCGAGGATAGCCGAGCTGCGCAAAATGCCACAGAGTTTCATCATTAAATTGTACAGCGAAACTCAAGTCTCCGGCCGTCTGGGCATGTCTGTGGGTATATCCCCTAGACATGCCCAGAACCCCTTATCGGGCGAGCGAAGGAAAACGCTCTCTATAACCCACCATGCCCTATCACCCCCACCCTCACATCATCATCTGTACATCATTCATCTCATTAATTGACTACAACGTTTTTATCGTATTATAATGTCACTTAAAAGACCTTTTGTGCCGAAAAGTGACGTAAAGCAATGATTTACTACTACTACTACTACCTGTAAAAATGATCTTTTGTCAAGCATTTTTCATTATGCGCAGTGGGCCTACTTCAGAATGTGTGTAAAATCAGCAAAATGTATGATGGGAATCGAACATATAATATAAATTCCAATGATGGATAAGATATAAATATATAGTACTGGCCTATACATATTTTATTTTCATGCTAATGCATTTTAGAGCATAGATATACATTCTCTGACACACCTGTAGCTGATATTTTGCTACGCTGTTGACAAGCGTCAAGGCCCCTGGGCTTCTTGTATTTACAATAGCTATAAATAGACATCTTTGGGGAGATTGATATTCCGCTTACAACGCTATCATCAGAATAGCGTTGGCTTAACTGAGCCGACGCCTCTCTTGATTTCTCAAATCTTGCTTTTCACCCATATCATCAATGAACAGTCATCATAAATGTGATAAATGGAGCAGTTTTCCAATTGTTAGCAGTTGCTAAAGTTTTTCTAATAACCAATGTGATACACCACTGCAGCCCCAACCTAATGTCTGATGAAATCTTGCGATCATCTAGATATTAAAAGCGAGTTGTCAAGGTCTATTCACCGAACGCATGTGTTTCGCCCATGAATTGTGTGTCATTTTGCTGATGACAGTGATAGCGATCGTCACGTTTCCGTCATCTTTAAATATGATTACTTACCTATAATTATGTTTTAACTTTCACAGTGAAGCCGACCACATGTACTTTCTGTCATGGCCATACAGCGCCTGAGATAGTATGCTTGCCTGTTCTGTGAAACGCAGTGACGTCACCGGAAACTGTTTTGAATGGCAACTCGGTGAAAATAAAGTGTATTAGCCAGCTCGGTGAAAATTTTGGAGGGCAAGGCTATTAAGCTCCACAGAATGCAGTCGTGGCCATGGATAGCCTCCAGCCAGCTGTTGTGCGCACAGCCGTGGTGGCATGCTTTGACGTCTCACACACATAAATACCCCTACTATAGACTCACATACATGTAGTCTTGTATCGCCCATATATATTCGAACCTCTCAAAATCTAGCGAATGCATTAGATATGCCCTGTTGCAAGCCAGCATTATCATGATTAGGAACTATATGCCTTGAAGTTTTTGGAACAGGAATCACAACCAAATTTGAATAAATTTGTTAAAAAATATGGTGACGGCCAAGCGGTTTCTCGCGCATTTGTCAGGATGCCACAGATAAAGAAGAGGGGTCATTCGAGTCACCAACTCCGCCGTCGACATAGAACGGCGGTTTTGATAGTTAGATCAGTCCGACACCACCGGCAATTAACGCCGTAAATTGTAATTGTAAATATAGTAAATATAGTGCTGTAATTTAATCTGAGATAGTAATTTCCCCTACTTCAGAGCAAAGATAAAATAAGGTAACCCAGACCCGACACAAAGAAACAATCAGCGGAATTTATCCTAGGTCAAAATGTATCGGATTTAGTTAAAATAGATCTAAAATCAAACTAAAGGAGAGCTGACTTAGGATAGAATGAACATACAAAATAACTTTATTTGCATAACATGTACATACCATTCTGTAATGTTTTCTATATGCTAAGCATAAATACCATTTCTGTGTCTATCTTCTATGTGAGACACAATTCACCATTAACTTTATGACAATACACTCACTGATTAGAACTTTATTCTAATCTACTATAACCTTACATATTAAATTGTCCCTTTATATATACTTTGTGGAAGGGACACAAAATACCACACAATCCTCACATGTACCCCTATGCATGTACACATAAAACACTCATGAACATAATTTCACCCAAATAATAAGTGAACCACACCACGAACCCACTCACATCTTATGTAATTATACTCTCCGCCTCGAATATACCTACTACTGTATCACTCTCTCTGATTATCTATCTGTCCCTGGTTCTTTCCTCTCATTATTTCTGTTCGCAGAACCCAGGTACTTGACCTCAACTCCTGCCTATTTATCCTACTCTGAACATATGCACTGATAAAATTCCGCCCCGAATATACCTATTACAGTATCACCCTGCTATCTAGATTATCTAATTATCTGATATTTTGGCCAAGGCTGCCCTGGATAAGACAAAACAGTTTTATTATATACCATATACTGAGTTCAAGTACAACATCTCTGTCCACCTTGATGACATTTTGCAAGGTGAATGGAACATCAATGTCACCAGCAAATTGTTCGAGGTACAACCGATCATCAAGCGATCTTTTACACCAATGGAACGCCGAAGAGATGACATTGTCTTATGCAGGGCCAGAATTGGCCATGCCTATTTCACAAACGGATATTTATTGAGAGGAGAATTGCGACCAATGTGCTGCAATACTCGTCTCACTGTAAGACATGTCCTTCTCAGTTGTGCGAAATATGCGCATATCAGAAGGAAATATTTTGCATTTAATTCCCCATTTGAACTATTTAGGGACACCCCTGCAGGTTTTATTATTCAGTTCCTACGGGAATGTAACCTATATTATATGTTTTAATTATTATACTGAGACTTGTAGTTTTTACACAATCACTCCAATTTCATGGAGATATATTGACTTGATAAGTCATATTTTACATTATTTATACTGACATTTTTATACTCATTAAACTGTGTTGTAGTGCAGGCGCTACAACATGTCATCAAACTCGTTACATATATAGGTGCCAGGAGCATCGTCATATTATCATATCAAACATTTTAAACTGAATATTTTAGTGCGAACATCAACATGCTTTTATTAGCTTTGCCTTTTCTTTACCACTTTAACTATGCAATATGGGATATTGCAATACCAGGAATTTTCACTTAAATGGCCATACTGGCCGAAAAGTGAAGTAAAGCAGACATTTTACTTACTTATCTAGATTATCTGAATTTACACTTCCTGGCAGCACATTATCTCCCCACTAGACCCCCTTACACATATCAGGTACACAACCTTAGCTTCTATCCATTATCTTACTCTCCACTTATGCACTCATAAAGATCTACCCCAAATATACCTACTACCACTACTGTATCACCCTGCCTTGGTTTCAGCTGCTATTCTAGATTCCCTAAATCTACCACTAGATTCTCCCCTTCCACTTCCACCATTATAATAAAACATAAGGCCATTCTTACCCTGAACTATACATACATAATTAATAATAAAAACTCTCTCAACACTATAACCTCAAAGCCATGTTCGAGTTCATAATAACCACCAGCAGTAATAACCACTATAGCTATAGCACATGATACAAGATAATTCTCTCATTCAACCCCACTAACTGTACCTGAAACAGTCAAAGATTAGCTTAACTAATAGTACAGTAATAACCACTATAGCTAGGAGACATGGTATAAGACCATTCTCTGACTCAACCAGACTAGCCTCTAATCTAACCCTAACTTTATTCACCCTAATAGCTAAAGATGAGCTCAACTGATAGTAGTAATAACTACTATAGCTATCAGACATGGTAGAAGACCATCCTGTAACTCAGCCCGACTGAGTATATCCTGTCTAAAGGTAACCTAACTAAATGATGAGGGAATGGAGGGAAACATTGGCTTGGCTTACCAGATATGCAGTAACTGATTCTGGCTTGTAGTGATACTAGGAGCTGGCTTGTGATGAACTGTAATATGATTATTGATGTATGCTAAGTGTGTCTGTCTACTAACTAATCTGCTACCAGGATGGCTCTTAACTGTCTTGTCTCTAAATCATTGTGTATGTTGTGTGTGTGGGGTACTGGGATGATTGCTAGTAGTAGTACTTTTCGCCCCCATCTGGGGAGGGTCATTAGGGATCTGTTTCGTCTGTTGGATGCTGTGTAAGGCATTGTACGGAAGCACTAGTCTACAGCAATCATCCAAGGGCAGCTGCAACCTCCTCGTACCTGGCCATAATCTTCGGGCGGATTGCCAGTGGCGTACCCCGGTTCCTCCGCTCAACAGCGGATCCAATGCCGGTCCCTGATGTAGGCTGGCACTGATGTAGGCTGTGGTAGCCTTAAATAACCGGCAATTATATGAACACATTTACACAATAATTAAGTATCCAGTTGATAAAGAAGTACTGGAATCGTTCGTGGAGAAGTGGGTCACTTACGAAAAGAAAAGTTTACTCGATGCCTAACACTGCTTATTGCCCCAGTTCTCCCTGTACTTCCTAAATTTATAATACATTCACTTACTCAATAATCACCACTATATAATCATGGATAAAAAAATGGATTATACATGCAGATGAAGAAGGTAGCAAGGGTGATCTGAACACAATCAATATGATATACTAGTCTATACAGTCATATTAAACTTGATTTATATCACTATACTCTAGGCCTACTAGTATCTGTAATTTATTTCTGGAAGAGGATGCTACAAATGAAGATCCCGCGTCTGATTTTAAGATGAGACCAGACGCAACCTGGTCAAACTTTTCACTTAAATTTCTCTTATCACTTCAAATTCCTTTGGGTAATGATCTAAAATCAGGGATACCTGCGCACTAGCCAGGTAACACGAGGCTAGTGGAATATTGTAAGGGCTACTGGATTTTCCTTACAAATACATAGTAAAAGATGGTAGGGGCTAGTCGGATTTCGCTCTGGGCTAGTGAAACCTTTAGTTGAATTTGCACCCCTGAAAATAACCTCTGGGGACATCCCCATCGACACACGACGTTGTTGCTATGTTGAATCAACGCCAGTGACGTTGATTCAACGTTGCAGAAACGTCGTGTGCCCAGTGAGATATTATGCTACTACTGACACATCAACACCCATTGCCCATACTCCGATATAGATAATTAAACACAGACCTGATAAAATACTCAAGAACAAGACTGTTATGTCTTATGTCTTCTTTCAGTCATAGTATACCATAATAAGTCATATATACATTTCAGATCAAAATCTGATATTATATTAAATCTTAATTTTCAAAAATCACATGAAACCCAGGGCGTAACAATATATCTGTAATATTTCAACCCAAGACTGCTGGAAATTGTCACATTTTTTAAAAAGATCGTAACTCTTACTTTTTAATGATGTGCGCATATTAATGTGTGTGGTGAGACCTAAAGCGCATGATCAAGCATTTTGTTATTACTGTACAATTATTAACTCATGGGACACGGGTGGACGACGCCAGTGTGAGGAGCGCGCAGCGCTGGGCCCTGATCGAAATTACCATCGATACACTGGTCTCAACCTTAACTCGACGAGGCCGCCATTAACGTGATCGCCTAGTCACATTGAGAAGGGAGAAACAATTATGTTTCTCTGAAAACCTCACACGGGAACAGCGGGGTTCGAACCCGGCACGCATGCATGACTGGCGAGGCAGTCAGGCGCTCTAGCCATTGCGCCACGTCCCTTTCTCTGGACAACGCCAGTAAAGATAATCTGATATTTATTCGGTGTGTATATTTTGACTGGTATACCATACATGGTTTTGTATAATTCTCAGATCTCTGTATGAGACATGTCCATAATCATTTTAGCGACATAAAGACAATTTGCCGCTGTATCACTAACCCACCACATAAAATAGACGTAATTATATTCAATACTATCAAGAAAAGGTAAAATCTGTTTCACCCACTTAATTTGTATGTGAAAGAGTCTGCGTCCGAATGGCTGAGCGTATAATAACTGTTGTTTTTGCAGCAGACAGATAAGAAAGAAATAGTAAATTTACCCCCACATATTTTTGGGGGATTGTCAATTAATCATTAATATAAATCATTTTGCGATATTTCGTACATGTTCGTTTTTATTAATTGCAAGATAGGGTAGATAAAGCGTACAAAAGGCGATGCAAACATTACATGGTATAAAGCAACATCCATTCATGTCAGTCAAATCTCAACATTGAAGAGTAATTGCATCCAGTTTTTATCGAAACGCATGTACCAATGTGATACAGGGTTGTTAGAAAACATTGCAGATACTGTATTGGACTCCCGGTACTGGTGGTGTTTGTGTTATAATATTACTAGTAGACCTATTTTCACAGGACGTAGGCCGTTACATATGATAACAGCTCTTTAAATTCACGTGATAATGCCACTAGAAGAAGGTTCTCTTTGCCATGCAGCCAGTTGTAAATACTCTCAGAGTGCGAATTATCCTAGCAATATTATCGATTTCACAATATTGATATAATTTAAACAGCTGATGGTGCCAGCTAGTTTTATGTTATGAATAAAATCGGAATGAGTCTCAGTTTTGTGATGATTATGGGATTGATTTTATGTCTTAGATTTCTATTCCAGCCACTGTATTATAGTCAGTTTGTTAAATTTTAATTTAGTTATAACGAGTGTAACAAACAAATAAGCTGTAGACGTAATGTGAATTTCTTTCTGTGAGATAAAGCGCAGTTTAGTTGTGGTGAGAGCGTAAGTAAAAACTGTAAAAACAATTAACAAGCGGTTTACATGGTAAAGAATACCAAACACTCATAGGGTCATACATATTTCTATCAAAATTTGAAAATGCGACACAGCCCTCGCATTATTATTTACATTCAAAATGTTTAATTACAATTTAAATATACCAGTATAAATCGAGATATCACGTGGTCATTTAGCTTCCTTTAAATGCGCCCAACTGTACGTCAGCCTCCACCCACTATGTGGGCAGGTGGTGGAGACTTACTGTTTTAGTGAGCTGTCTATTGTTGTTATTATTATTATTACGTCTCCACCCACTATGTGGTGGAGACTTTTTGTTTTAGTGCTGTCTATTGTTATTATTATTATTATTATTATTATTATTATTATTATTATTATTATTATTATTATTATTATTATTATTATTATTATTATTATTATTATTATTATTATTATTATTATTATTATTATTATTATTATTATTATTATTATTATTATTTTTATTATTATTATTATTATTATTATTATTATTATTATTATTATTATATAACTTTTTCCACACGGTCCGCCGCCGCCGCCGCAGTTATTTGTTTTTAAGATAGCTACTAATCTATCAACTTCTGCATCCTCATACTTTACATAACCATGACATACCACTGGGAAATTGTTTTGGTGACATTTTGATCCCCATATCATCAACCCTTTAATGGCCACTAACGAAGAAATGCTCGTTAGGGCGTTTCAGGAAAAAAATGTCATCAGATCTTCTTTTAATTTGGCAAATATGTTCAGCTATGTCAGCCAATGACCTGATTAACTTTTGGGATCAAACAATTTCAAAATGCCCGTTTATTTTGTAATATTTACTTAACTCAAGACCATGAATATAAAAAAAATGTAATGTCTCACACAAGGATAACCCATGACAAATTTCACACTAAAAAATCCAAAATGGCTGCCAGTCGGCCTTTTTTGTATCTCGGAAATCTTGCATGATAGCTGATCTATGAATTTCTGCTTCCTCATACTTCACATAGCCATCATATACCACAATTTTAAAGTAGTGGTCGAGCGACAACGAAGGGCTGCTTTCGTGTTCGTTTCCGAACAACTCTTTCCAGTTATTATTATTATTATTATTATTCCACAATTTGACGACGTGAACGCTCTCCAGTGCTAATATTCATCCGATCTTCACGCATTTTTTTTAACACCCTCTGATGGATTATCCTGCTTAAGTATGAAAATCAGCTAATTTGCATATATCCAAGATGGCAGACATGAGCTAATTTGCATATTCAAGATCCATGTAAAGCGTGAACAGTCGCCAGTATTCATCCGATATTCCTGATTTTTTTAACACCCTCTGATGGATTATCCTGCTTAAGTTCGAAAATCAGCTAAATGTAATTTGCATATCCAAGATCGACGTGAACGCTCTCCAGTCGCCAATATTTATCTGATCTTCGCGAATTTATTTTTAACATCCTCTGATGGATTATCCTGCTTAAGTATGAAAATCAGCTAATTTGCATATATCCAAGACGGCAGACATGAGCTAATTTGCATATTCAAGATCCATGTAAAGCGTGAACAGTCGCCAGTATTCATCCGATATTCCTGATTTTTTTAACACCCCTCTGATGGATTATCCTGCTTAAGTTCGAAAGTCAGCTGAATGTAATTTGCATATCCAAGATCGACGTGAACGCTCTCCAGTCGCCAATATTTATCTGATCTTCGCGAATTTATTTTTAACATCCTCTGATGGATTATCCTGCTTAAGTTCGAAAATCAGCTAATTTGCATATTATTGATGGCCGCCATGAGCTATTTTGCATATCCAAGATCGAAATAAACGCTCTCCAGTCGTCAATATTTATCCTATCTGCGTGAATTTTTTTCTGAACACCCTCTGATGAATTATCCTGGTTTAGGACGAAAAACAAGATGGCAGCCATGGCACTCCTGTCATATAGCCCCATTTGTTAACTTTTAATTGTGTAAGGTGGATCCTTTTTAGCAACTTTGCACGAAAATAAGCTAGGATAACAATTTTTGGTATGTGGGTTACTTCCAGGTGGATAATAGACAGGTTAAAATATTTTTAATCGAAATTCAATATGCAAGGTCGCAGAGGAGAAAATGATGATGTTACGGCGTTGGGCCGTGGGGCCGTCCGTGAACATTTCGTTTCCGGAGCATATCTCTGAAAGTACTTGTCCGATTGTCTTCAAATTTTACACACAACACCTCAAGGGGGTCTAGTTGTGCCTTTTGGGGTATATGAACTTTGACCTACTTTTAGTTCAGAACTATGACCTATTTAGACGTTTTGAGACACACTTCGTTTCCGGAGCAGATCTCGAAAAGTACTGGGCCGATTACAGTCATATTGCACATACATGTTCTCTAAGGTCCCTAGTTGTGCCTTTTTAGGTTTTTGGACCTTGACCTTAAAGTTGACCCAGCACTTTGACCTAATTTATAACATCGGTAAATCCGACTGGATTATTTTGCTTAATATCATGAAAACCGCTCAATATAGCTACACCATTACTATAAAACAAATTGTAAGGTTTCAGGAGAGGATGCATCTTGAAAAATTTCAAGTCGATAAAATTCAAAATGGCCGCCTATCGGCCATTATTCACATCGACAGGCCTGGTATTGCGGAATATCATGAAAACCGCTCAAGATAGCTACACCATTACTATAAAACAAATTGTAAGGTTTCAAGGAAGGATGCATTTTGAAAAAATTCAACTTGATCAAGTGCAAAATGGCCGCCTATTGGCCATTATTCACCTCGACAGGCCTGATATTGGGTAAACCATGCTAGATAGCTAAACCATTACTATAGAACAAAATGTGAGATTTCAGGAGAGGATGCATCTTGAAAAAATTCGCCTTGAACAAATTCAAAATGGCCGCCTTTCGGCCATTATTCACTTTCACATGGCCGTTATTTGGTAAACCGTGCTAGATGGCTAGACCATTACTATAAAACGAAATATGAGATTTCAGATGAGGATGCACCTTGAAAAATGTTGACTTATTCAAATTCAAAATGGCCGCCTTTTCGGCCATTATTCATTTTCACATTGCCGATATTTGGTAAACCGTGCTAGATGGCCAGACCATTACTATAAAGCAAAATGTGAGTTTTCGGGGGAGGATGCACCCTGAAATTTTTTAACTCACGAATTCAAAATGGCCGAAAATCGGCATTATTTACTTCGATAGGCCTGATATCAGGTAGACCATTACTATAAAACAAAATGTGACGTTTCCGGAGAGGATGCCTTTAAAAACTTTCGACTCAATCAAATTCAAAATGGCCGCCTATCGGCCGCTATTAACTTTCACATCGCTGATATTTGGTAGACCGTGTTAGGTAGCTAGACCATTACTATAAAACAAAATATGAGATTTCAGGAGAGGATGCATCTTGAAAAAATTTGACTCGTTCAAATTTAAAATGGCCGCCTATCGGCCATTATTCACTTTCACATTTATTTATCACCGTTATTTAGTAAACCGTACTAGATTGCTAAACCATTACTATAAAACATAATATGAGATTTCAGGAGAGGATGCATCTTGAAAAATTTCGACTTGATCAAATTCAAAATGGCTGCCTTTGGGCCATTATTCACTTTCACATGGCCGTTATTTGGTAAACCGTGCTAGATGGCTAGACCATTACTATAAAACAAAGTGTGAAATTTCAGGAGAGGATGCATCTTGAAAAATTTAGACTCGATCAAACTCAAAATAGCCGCCTGCCTATCGGCCATTATTTACTTTCACATGCCCAATATTTTTAAAACTGTGTTAGATGCTATTCCATTACTATAAAAAAAAATGTGAGGTTTCGGGGGACGATGCACCCTGGAATTTTTTAACTAGTCTATCGAATTAAAAAGGACCGTAAATCAGCCAATATTTACCTTGATTGGCCTAATATCGGGTAAACCGTGCCAGATAGGTAGACCATTACCGGGATACTGATTAGGATCATTAATTTCAATGGAGGTTTGCAATCTCTGACAGACTGTCTAGTTCTTATCTTCCTCTTAGACTGAGTCTCTTAGACCTAGTTGTCTTGTGTCTTGATTTTTGACCTAGCTACTACATTCTTAACCTTACACAAAATTGCTTAAATCAAATTCTAATTCGGAGCGGGAGCTCCTGGACTTACATAGTCTTGTTCATATTTGCTATGCAAATGTAAGTTCTAGTTATTATTATTATTATTCAACAATTTGACGACGTAAACGCTCTCCAGTCGCCAATATTATTCCGATCTTCGCGAATTTTTTTCTGAACACCCTTCGATGGATTATCCTGTTTGATTTCGAAAATCAGCTAATTTGCATATCCAAGATGGCCGCCATGGGCTAATTTGCATACCCGGTATCCAAGATCGACGTAAACGCTCTCAAGTCAACAATATTCATTCGATCTTCGCGAATTTTTTTCTGGATATAGGCCTAATCTGATAGATTGTTGAGTTTGAAAATCATCTAATTTGCTACGCATATATCCAAGATGGCCGCCATGGGCTGAGTTGCATATTCAAGATCGACGTAAAAGCTCTCCAGTCGCCAATATTCATCCGATCTTCGCGATTTTTGGGTTGTTCTGTTTGAGTTCGAAAAATCATCTAATTTGCATGTATCAAAAATGGCCGCCATGGTCTAATTTGCATATGATCCAAGCCAATATTCATCTGATCTTCGCGAATTGAAAATTGAAAAATTGAAAATTCAGTATTATCTATATTTATTTCATCGAAATATGATATTCTGGCCGTTCTCATGGATTAGATATAACAAATGACATTGATTTTGTGTTTTTATGTTCATTATTAGTGATAATATAGCGGAAGCTTGATTTTGGCTTATCAGTGGCGGCCATCTTGTATTTTTCATTAATGGGCAAAGGAAAAAAAATGGAAACAGTTTTTATTTGCTCAGTTGGGATATATAGATGTGAGAAATCATCATCAATCAAAATCAACATGAACATGACGCAGAATTTTGATATGCCACATAGCAACATGTACTATTATGTTAGAATGTATAGGCCTATCACCAGAGAGTATCCCCAGCAAACACGAGACGTTAAAACCCAATGTTTGTTTTGCAGATATTGTCCCAACATTAAATGAACATTAGTCCAACGTCTTTCTAAAAATAATGGCATAATGATAAGTAGTGCGACTGAGCAATGAAAAAAGGTTGTGCTTGTCTTTCTTCAACAACTCTTTTTAAAATATCTAACCCAATCTATACACAATACTCTGACGTCGGCCCAGTTTTGAAACAATGTTAGGCCAATGGATCTTGTTTCCCGCTATAACTGAACTGCATGCCCGTCTCATCAAACACCACACGTTCATCCAATGTTTGCTTGAAATTTTCAATCGTTTGCGACGCCGGCCAAACTTTAAGCCAACATTAAGTCTCGTGTTCGCTGCATTGTCATGTCAATACCAAGCACTACCAACATGGTCAATACCAGTGTGCGTCACCAAGCGTCACACCAATCACACCCATACATGTAGATGTAAGTATCAACTATACATGTTTTGACTGTGGAATGTGAGACACCAGACAAAAACACATGATCATGATATGGGTAAAAATATCACAACATGGAACATATGGACAGCGACGTACAACCTGGCCCAACATTATTTCAACATTGGGCCAGCGACGTAGACGACGGATCAATGTTAGCCCAACATTGGATTAACGCCCCGTGTTGGGTTGGTCTAATCTTGTCTTGATTTAATATGCGGCAATCACGAGAGTTAGATCCAATTTTTGCTCCATGTTTGACCAGTCACGCGAGACGGTGGTCCTAACATTAACCTTACACTGAATCAAATTATCTTGTTTGAATTGATGGGTACGTGGTCACAAGCCAGATTTAGGAATTTATGCCATGATCTTTATTTCCTAAATGATTTTTTTTAGAACAAGTTGGTGATTTTTTACCAATTAACTTGAGTTTGCCTGGAGCATGATTATATTAGTCACTGTGACCAGGTGACAGTGCACACGCATCATACTCACAAGTATAATGGCACAGTTCTGTTAGTTTTGTACGTCAGCTGAAATACATGTAGAGCGGTATACGTTATACGACCCCTCCCCCACTATTTAGCTCTCTATATGACTCAACTGAATGTAAAACATGCTAAGAGTTAAATAGATCTGAAGCTCGTGATACTGAATCAGTATCGTAATACATTACGGTATCGTACTCAAGAGTTACTTCTCACCACCGAAGTGGTCCTCACAGATAAATTTGGCATTTGTGCAAGACATTGTAACTCCACCTGGTACAACCAAGGTATGTACATGTGTCTGTAACACCACTTATTGGAAAAACGGGGGACCTATGACCTATCATCTTGTATATATACAGTCTACAAGTTAGACATTATATAGCAAGTGCGTTGATGCTTTCTGATTTGTTGAGGGCTAGACATTTTTGAGAGATTTTAGATGAACGAGGGTAATTTCGTCACCTTGGTATTGAGAGGCAGTTTTAAAAGTGGCACACACCGCCAACGTACCAAGCTGGCGATTTAGAAGACACTATAAGTATTTATCTGGGAAAGCCCTAAAAACACATCACATATCACGTATTTAATGAACGTTTTTCCCAGCTAATACGAACTGTTAGCCCAGAGTTGTTTCAAAATGATGTAGAGTCCTTTTGGTGGCAGACAGTGTGTTTTATTTATACATGCAGGCCTATGTAATGTAACACATGTATGTCAATCTGTACCTACGGTATTCTGTCTGTCTGAAAAACAGGTTGTGGGAACGTAAATAATTGTGTATGTGTCAAGTATTTGGTGCTATAATAGGCGTATATGGTAATGATCAAATATATTTCAACATTTTTGAATCGGTCATATCTATTTCGTAGGTGATTGCCATTTATATCTTAGCTTTATAGTTTTATAGAGATTATGTAGGCCTACACACCAAGACATTAAAACTGTATCTCACAGTCAAATGTCTGACCTTGAACGACTAACAGTGGTGAGTCGCAGAAACAAATGCTGGGCCTTTGTTGTCCTAATGTTGACCCGCCGCCACACACAATGATAAATATAGGACCTCTCTTGCTTCCTGAGTAGGCCTACCAATGCTGATTTAATGTTGGCCCACCGTTAGACGGTGGGCCAACATTAAATCAGCATTGGTAGGCCTACTATCACAAAAAATGCCTGATAAAACGTCCCAAACACGGGACGTTAACCCTTTCCTCTTTAATGTTGACCCACCGTCTGCGACCCCGGCCCAACATTGAAACCACATTTGATTAACGCCCTGGGGTGTGATTAGAAACAGGACATATGATGCTGGACCTTGTCTTCTACACCCCTTCTTTCTTCACTCTCTATTGATGTAGTGTGGTCATCCGTCACCATGTTCGTGTTGTTTATGCAGTTTTCGTGATATACCAGATAAAAAACAACTAGTGTATATTTGTAAAAAGATTGAGAGATAACAATCAAGGTATACTTTTTATGAACTAGAATTTATTAACATCTCCAGAGTACCTGACCAGGAAGTTCATTCTATTGTCGCCAAATGCCATTTCGTTTTCATCACAAAAGACAGGACGTCAAACCACATTTATTGGTTATAGCACTCGTCTTCGGGCCATTTCTAGGAATGAGTATTTAATCGATCAAATAACATATTCAGGTTGGGCCTTCAGGTGACCTTATACGCCCAACCATGATCGGTTAGTATCAACCGATATTTATTTAGTTTAGAAATTATTCGATATAGAGTGGTTACATGGGTAACGAAATAAATAAGTATGGCTCATTTTTTCGATTTGAAGGCTGGATCGCCATGGAGATTTTCCTGTGATCTGTGAATCGCTAGCGCATAAGTGAATGAAGATAACCCAATTAAAAAATCACTTGTGAGTTATCAAATACAATTTTTAAATATTTTATTTTGAAGGACTGTCGTATTTTCTTTTTATTAATTTGTATTTCAATACCTAGTAATCTCATTTGTTGCATGTATGATGTATGTTTCTCTGTATCAAGATAACTTGTTTGATCGTGTTGTATGTATTATCATTATTATTTCTTGTTGATTGCTATTCTGCTCTTCCTAATAGATTTTTACCACACTCAAGCTTGCATATGTATTTGTTACTGCAACCTGCACATACATTTACACAGTCTTCCTGTTGTTTTACAACATGGACATGCACTTATAGACAGGTCACTTCAGGGCAGTCGATCCTTGAGAATGGGTGACTCAAAACAATCCCAAAGTTCCCTTTCTGGATTGTGGTCACAAGCACATTGTATTCCGTTTATATGACTTAATTGAACGGTCACTACAACAATGTGTGTCACTTCTCGGTCGATGTTCACGAGGAAATCAGATCAAAACCGCAAATCACAGGAAACAAGACTATTGCACTTGAATAGTCACATCCCTGTATCTGTTGTAAACAAAGTGGGGCCATTTTATTTATTAAAATACTAGTCATCAAAATCAGAATGTATACTTAATGTAATGTCAGTTAAGCTTTTGTGTATTTTGTTTTATTTTTGGAATTTACATTTAATTTAAAGCGCTGAATTAAAAAAAGAAAAATTTCACTCTCTTGAAGTTGTGTCTCGCTACCGCGACCCACAACTTCAAGTGGGTGAAAATTACCCATATTAATTTTGTATAATTTAAGATCAAATATTTTCAAATCTTGATGTTTAGACACACATTTTGTCCCCAATAACAGGGGATTATTCGGCTAATAAAACAGATTATAAAACGACTATAGTCGTGCTTAATAGCGCTGTTAGAATAAAGAGGAACGGACTATAAAAAGAACAGAACTTAAGATATGCTTTAATTCGGACTTTCAGATAGATATCAGGTTCTTACACCGCAAAAACAGTATGATTCTCATTTCTGACAGCACATGACGCAAACGACCCGGGCTCTATACCTGCGTTCAGAAAAAAATATGGGACTATATTTCTCTCGTCTTCATGTGAATATGTGGACTCCTCGAGTAAGGTATATCGACTTTAATTTTTCGAAGCTTCAAGCGTCTAGGGAACAGACATTTACTATCCCGTGTGTGCGCAATCAGACTGATAAATTTGATATGTTTAGTTTACTTCACGAGGCGCAGTACAGATATATGTGGACAGACACCCGCATCACTGTGCATGTTTGTGTGCGAGGCCTCCCCTATAAAAACTTTAAATTTCCATTGCGTGCACCTCTGGTCTCAGACAGTAACCCTGGTAATATTGTTACGCGCATCAATAATTCCAGCATTTTTTGATTCCATGTCGCACGGTTAAAGTATGTGTAGAGTTGACACAGTGCAGCTATAATAATTGTTGTGCTGGTGAAAACACGGTGGCCCGATATCAAACCAACGCTGTGTCGGCTGCTTATATTGACCCTGTGCTTTTTCAATGATTGGGCACCGCTGGGCCGATATTAAAACAGCCTACATGTAGATTCATGGCCTCATGTTTACCGGGATGTTGGACAGTGTATCCAGCAAACATGACACTCAACCAATGGCGGTTTAATGCTGGTCCGCTGTCTGCAACATTAATACAACCTTGAGTCAACGTTTTTGGTAGATGTCATGACGTGGTCGGCCACACTTGGCGAATGATATATTTATTATGCCTGGTGTCCTCCATATATAAATTATATATGGAGGACACCATACATGTGTAGCCTAACCGAGCATCAGTTAATTACATTATATTATAATGTAATTAACTGATGCTTGGTTACACATGTTCATCTGATGTGGACATTTTGCACTTGCAAGACAAATAATTCATGGCTGATGTGTCGCATAAATCTAGTTAATGTTTAATTAATAGCTAGTGTTGGTGCACAGATTGAATTTAAAACGTTACCCCCAAGTAGTTTACGTAATTTTTTAATCAGTGATGTACTACTTTGTGAAATTTTGTTGTGTCTCGTAGAAAAAATAATGGAAATCTCACATTTTCTACTATTTGAAGCATATATATGTCAATTATTATTAACATTACATGCTTAAATACAAAATGACGATTTTCTTCAATTTATGATTCACTTCAGTGATGACATAATTTGATCTCGTTTTAATTATATTGATATTAATACCTGAGTCCTCAACTCGAAGACGACATCATAAAAACCTTGTCCTTTATGCCCAGTTGTTGGCGTGGAAAGGGATTGCCACTCTATCTGATATCAGCAGCGTGTATAGGAAAAGGGAAGGAGCTTCGTGTACACACATGTACAAAGATATACGGGTGACTGTCATCCATGCATGCAAGGAATATATAAGACATATATTCCTTGATGCATGTAAGTCGCTATGGACATCAACATACAGCTCTATCGCACACAAGCGGTGTAACTGAAAAAACACATGCTATTTTAGACTCTACGATTTTTATTTTGTGTGTCGGGTCATATAGGCCTATGTGTCTGTAATCATTAATTAATTAATTAATTAAAATATATTTATACAGGGTGTATACATATTAGCAAAGATGCTATTTTTAAAATATGTGCCCTGTCATACATTCAATACAATACATTTCTAAAATAACATATTGACCGATAAATCATTTTGAACAGGAAAGTAAACAGAAGTTGTTTAAAATAGTCGTCGTGAATATTATTTCACTGCAACGCCATTATTTAAATTGAATGCTTGGGTGGGATGAGCAAGGAGCCTTAGTTAGTATGAGTAACAGTTTGCCTGCAATGTAAACGCCTACCCCGTTTGTTCACTGGTGTAGCTTTACGTGCGCAAGACAGCTTCCGGAGATCAGTTGATCCTTTAACTGTCAGCTGTAAATTAATTTATTTACCACAACCCTTTATGACAAACAAACCCTGTCACTCACTTCTATGTCCCATACATATGCTCGCTGGACAACTGCCATTATATTATACACGTATAGCAGAGGTAACCTTCCACATGCACACCCTGGCCAATAACACGCGACGAAATCAGATCCCGACATTTTATTTTGTTGTAATTTAAATGGGGGTATGCTAAATACTTGGGACTATATGTTCTATTGCTGACAGACTATGCTGAGGCTGTGACTATATACACGGCAAACTGTACGCTCTGCATACCGGAACTGGGTCTAACCCTTGACGTACCAACCCTTGACGTCCTAGTATATATCCTTTATTGACACAAACAAATTATTTTAAAATTAATTTAATATTAAAAAATATCCACCTATTTGAATGTGTGCGTCGCCAGCGCTACATTCCTTCAGCTTTGTCGCCTGTTGAGAAATCTGCCTGTCGTCGAGTCTACGCTAACGCCAGCTGACTCCTCCGCTAACACACTCTCTGCCGAGTTTAGAGCTTCAATGGTTGATTTTCTCGGTAAACTGAGAAGAGAACTAGGACTAATTGATCCGTGACACTGACGGCTGCTTTCTATGTGAGTAATAGATGTTGGGGCTGTTGTGGATTTTGGCACATTCGTGACCACATCTGCCGCTTGCCAGCCAGTCACTTGACGTCAGCCTTACGTTATTCTGCAACATATATAGTTTGATCTAACCAGTACTGACCACGTAATTGATATTGCTTGTTCGGCTTCAGTGTAGGCCCTATACCATTGAATATCCAGGGATATCGCACTGTGACATATACAAAGTACGTTTTTCATATTGATTAAAGGGACTGGCCCAGGCTAAAATCATCAAAAAATCGGTGATTTTATTTCGGGTTCCTAATATGACCATATGATGTAAACATGTACATAGACTAGAACTGCAAATTTTTATACTTTTTGTGCTGCGCATTCATCAGTTAGACTAGATATAGAGACGAAATTCCCGCGTTTCCTATTTTTGACATGGTTGTCAATAATTAGAAATCAGGAATTTCGTCTCTATATCTAGCCTAACTGGTGAATGCGCAGCACAAAAATTATAAAAATTTGCAGTTCTAGTCTATGTACATGTTTACATCATATGGTCATATTAAGAACCCGAAATAAAATCACCGATTTTATGATGATTTTAGCGTGGGCCAGTCCCTTTAAATATCACTGGCATTTGGATTTATGATTCTTCACACTACGAGATAGATGTATGTATCACCCCTGTATAATCGCTTTCATTTCAGAAAAATATTACATATTTTTATCTCACTACGAAGCTTAGTTTTTTATCAAACATTCATTTTAGTACAACTGTATCTGTGGTAATACCAGATCTATATTATTTACGATCTCTAGTATTTTCACTCAAATATATGTTGTCATGTTTCTTGCATTAATTTCACCATCATAAACTATCAAGTGGTGTGCGATACGCAAACCTACGCTATACGTAGTGATCTAGAATTGATTAGACATTTCACATTCACACTGCTTTCTATCGGATTAGAATAATTGTAATAAGGGGATGGCTGTTTTTAGTCAGATTCTGCACGGAGTTCGAATCAGGTAAAACGACTGATATGAAAAATATTAGGCGAGTTTGACGTATAATTTTCTAGCATACATGGGCCAGCGTCTGCAACGCCGGCCAGCATGAAAACAACATTAGTTGAGCACCGTCTTGTGTTTGCTGGGTCATTGTGCAGGATGCAAATAAAACTGAATGTAAAATGAAACATAAAACACAAAATTTTGAACCCATGGTGGTAAGAGTTAGAGCACCGTGTGCGACGCTGCATGGTTTAACAATACAGGTAGAAGAGACTATGGTTTCCCAGCAGACACAATACGTTAACTCCATGTTAGTTTAACGTTGGCACACTGTCTACGACGTTAGACAAACGTTAAACCGACATTGAATCAACGTCTTGTGTTTGCTGGGTTAACATTACACAGTCACCAGCTAGTAGTGTCAATGTATCGTGTCTACCAGTTGGGGGGAATTTGTATCTAGCTCACTTCAGTATCAACGTCACCTTACCTCAGATGCATGGACTTGTTTAAATCATCTGTCAGTGTGTGAAAACTATATGTCTACACCCCAGAAAATATTTTTTTTTTAATTTGGGTCTTACGTCAAACAAGATTGGCCAACATTGAAACATCATTAAGACAACTTTTCTGGGACATGAACATATTTCAGCAGTTAAATGCAGGTATGATCCATGTGGCATCACATATTATGATATATTTATAATTTATTTTTTCACTTTTAATTTGCTTTGTTGCAGAAACAGCAGCAAGAAAAACGATGAACTCAGACGTGATATCGTCAAGGCTAAGGCAGAGAAGAACATGCATTGTTTAATTGTAACCACTTTGTAATACGTGAAATATAACTAAGAGAGCAACCATCTAGACCCAAGTTATGGCCGGTAAACTGAAGGCGTTACAGGCGTGGTGTAAACGTCAATGTGAAGGCTACAGAGATGTCAACATTACCAACATGACGTCTTCGTGGAAGAGTGGACTTGCCTTCTGTGCCATCATCCACAGATACTGCCCAGATCTCATGTCAGTAACACGCTATTTAACCACAAATATCACATTTTTGCACTGCTTTATTTTGAAAAAAACATTTTGAATCATTTCGAATGACTGCCTAACTCACTTTGCGGCAGACCCTGTCACACTTACCGCCATTTTATTAACACATCAAGCTGTGTAAAAATGACACTCGCGTCGCGTACCGGATAACTCGGGTGCCATGAAACGGAGACTTATATTTTGAGTGCCTTCTTCAGCTTGCGAAATCAATGTCAAAATAATTGTATTAAAACTATTCCATTAAAAAATACAGGTCTATACATGTGTCAGAGTCTTGCGATGTCATCAGTGTATCCAAATCAATGACTGCCTAACTCACTTTGCGGCAGACCCTGTCACACTTACCGCCATTTTATTAACACATCAAGCTGTGTAAAAATGACACTCGCGTCGCGTACCGAATAACTCGGGTGCCATGAAACAGAGACTTATATTTTGAGTGCCTTCTTCAGCTTGCGAAATCAATGTCAAAATAATTGTATTAAAACTATTCCATTTAAAAATACAGGTCTATACATGTGTCAGAGTCTTGCGATGTCATCAGTGTATCCAAATCAATGTGCCTTTTCTGGTCACTTTGTCTCTCAGCACAGTACTTTAACCCTTTTCTTTCTTATCCATGCCCGTAGGGGAAGGAGGAGTTTAGTTGTGCGGGGATTCAGTCAGGCGTCACACTTTTTGTGGGCGCAAAAACTAGTTGTCAAATTAAAAAAAAAATTAAATTCACATGGGATGTGCAAGTGAGTTTTCAACCCTTGGCCAGTTGGGCCTGAAGGGGCATTGTCGTCCCCTCCTGCGCCGCCCCGCCAGTTTTGGCAATTGCTCCAACATGGTCCAACAGATTGAGTTATAATTAAGTTTTCACCCACAATGTGGTGGTGGAGACTTTTTGTTTTTGCTGAGTCTGCCCGCCGCCGCATTTTGTTTCTGCTCTCACTTGAACACCCCTGCTCGGATTATTTGCAAATATTTGCAGTATTCAAACTGGCCCTGGGGAATTTGCTCGCGAAAAAAAATGTATTTGAATTATATCTGATCAAATACATAAAATACATGAATCAAATACAAATACAGGCGTCTCTAAAAATTCAAATAGAAATACGCAAAATTCAAATACAAACAGGCAAATACAAATACGTATTCGACCCCATCCCTGGCTAGAGCATTACCTAATTATTATAAAAGAATTAAAAAATTAAAATTATTATCAATTAAAAAATATAGCCTACCTGTAGATAAAAATATATACATACATGTATAGGCCAACACATTTATTTTTAATGTTTTTTTTTTCTGTTTGCATTTTAAATATATATAACTAACTAACTAATTAACTAAATACTGATTTTGAAATATAATGGATTTTAAAATCAGTTGTTAATCAGTTGTTTTTCATGACCAAAAAATGTGTCAAAAATTACTCCGTGGGCAACTATACATGCGAAAATTTTATGCAGCAGTCCCAGTAAATTTAAAAAAAATGTATATTTTCTTTTTTTTTAGTTTTGTGGTGTCTTTCTATTTGCGTTTTGAAGATAGTTAGCTAACTGATTTTGTAATATTTATAATGGCTTTTAGTACCAGCTGTTCATCAGATGTTTTTTTGTTTGAAAAACGTGCCAGATATTACTTAGTGGGCAGCCACTTATTCTGCAAATTGTATGCAGCAGTGTAACGGTTAATATCTGCAAAACTGTGCCAGATAGCTAGACCATTACTATATTATATATTACTATACTCCTTGAAAAACATCTATCACGAGGGTAGGGCAAGGGATTATGGTGGTCGTCTGGCCTCTTGTTAGTCTATGTCTTGCAAAGGTTTATAAATGACTTTTCTGTGTGACTTGCTGTATACTTTGTGAGCGGTAGCACTTTTGTTTATCTTGAATTATGAGAGCAGTTCACATATCAAAAAAAAAAGTATTGGCAGTAATTCCTAGATGGTTAAAGGGTTAATTACATGTCTGATATTTCATCTCAGTAATGTAATTGTCAGTGGCAGATCCGGGGGGGGGGGGCGCAGGAGGCGCGCACCCTCAACCCCCCGCCCCAAAACCCCGGGCGCCCCCCCTTTTTTCAGATCCTGGATCCGCCACTGATTGTTTAAATTCAAGCACAGATTTTCCATTCCTCGTGTGTATTTTTCAGAGATTATGATTCTTTGCGAAAAGAAGACGTTTATGAAAACAATAAATTGGTAAGTGAATGGAAATAATTGCATGGTTATTCATTGTAATGTATTAGTGGCATAATAAATGAATGATAAATGTACAAATAGTATTTAGCTCCCGCCGTCACCGTAGGTGAGACGGAGGGAGCTATGGATTCCGCCTCCGTTTTTTTTTGGCCTCTTCTTTTGCCTATAACTTTGTAAGAAAATAAGCTAGGATAACAATTTTTGGTATGTGGGTTACTTCCAGGTGGCTAATGGACAGGTTAAAATATTTTTTATCTGAATTCAATACGCAAGGTCTCAGAGGAGAAAATGATGATGTTACGGCGTTGGGCCGTCCGTTAACAATTCGTTTCCGGAGCATAACTCTGAAAGTACTTGTCCGATTGTCTTCAAATTTTACACACAACACCCCTAGGGGGTCTAGTTGTGCTTTTTGGGGTATTTGAACTTTGACCTACTTTTGGTTCAGAACTATGACCTATTTAGACGTTTTGACGCGCACTTCGTTTCCGGAGCAGATCTCGAAAAGTACTGGGCCGATGACAGTCATATTGCACATGCATGTTCTCTAAGGTCCCTAGTTGTGCCTTTTCAGGTTTTTGAACCTTGACCTTGAAGTTGACCCAGCACTTTGACCTAATTTATAACATCGGTAAATCCGACTGAAAGATTTTGCGGAATATCATGAAAACCGCTCAGGATAGCTACACCATTACTATAAAACAAATTGTGAGGTTTCAGGAGAGGATGCATCTTGAAAAATTTCAAGTCGATAAAATTAAAAATGGCCGCCTATCGGCCATTATTCACCTCGACAGGCCTGATATTGCGGAATATCATGAAAACCGCTCAAGATAGCTACACCATTAATATCAAATAAATTGTAAGGTGTCAGGAGAGGATGCACCTTGAAAAATTTCAAGTTGATAAAATTCAAAATGGCCGCCTATCGGCCATTATTCACCTCGACAGGCCTGATATTGTGGAATATCAGGAAAACCGCTCAAGATATCTACACCATTACTATAAAACAAATTGTAAGGTTTCAGGAGAGGATGCATTTTGAAAAAATTCAACTCGTCCAAGTTCAAAATGGCCGCCAATCGGCCATTATTCACTTTCACATGGCCGTTATTTGGTAAACCGTGCTAGATGGCTAGACCATTACTATAAAACAAAATGTGAGATTTCAAGAGAGGATGCATCTTGAAAAATTTTGACTTGATCAAATTTAAAATGGCTTCCTATCGGTCGTTATTCACATTCACATGGTCGATATTTGGTAAACCGTGCTAGATGGCTAGACCATTACTATAGACGAAATGTGAGATTTCAGCTGCGGATGCATCTTGGAAAATTTCGACTTGATCAAATTCAAAATGGCCGCCTTTAGGCCATTATTCACTTTCACATGGCCGTTATTTGGTAAACCGTGCTAGATGGCTAGATCATTACTATAAAACAAAATGTGAGATTTCATGAGAGGATGCATCTTGAAAAATTTAGACTCGATCAAATTCAAAATGGCCGCCTATTGGCCATTATTCACTTTCACATGGCCGATATTTGGTAAACCGTGCTAGATGGCTAGACGAATACTATAGATTGAAATGTGAGATTTCAGCTGAGGATGCATCTTGAAAAATTCTGACACGATCAAATTCAAAATGGCCCCCTATCGGCCATTATTCACTTTCACATGCTCAATATTTTGCAAACTGTGTTAGATGCTAGTCCATTGCTATAAAACAAAATTTGTGGTTTCGGGTTAGGATGCACCCTTAAATTTAACTAGTTTATATCGAATTCAAAGTGACCATAAATCAGCTATTAGTTACCTCGATTGGCCTGATATCGGGTAAACCGTGCCAGATAGGTTGACCATTACCAGGATACTGATTAGGATCATTAATTTCAATGGAGGTTTGCAATCTCTGACAGACTGTCTAGTTCTTATCTTACTCTTAGACTGAGCTTCTTAGACCTAGTTGTCTTGCGTCTTGATTTTTGACCTAGCCTAGGACTACATTAATAACTCTATACAAAACTGCTTAAATCAAATTCTAATTCGGAGCGGGAGCTCCTGAACTTATGTAGTCTTGTTGTAATTGTTATACGTTGAATTTGTTTTGGAGTTGTACGAGATAATCTCACATGTGTTGATTGTAACTATTTATGATTTAGTTTGATTAACAAGATAAGATATTTTTTCTTGAAGATTATACCTTCAGTGAAAATAAATTTGCATCAAGGGCTGTAAATGTGATGTAAATCCAATTGATATTATTGACAACCATACTCTTCATGCTGTAGGCATTTGAAGTGGCTCACCAAAAACTGGGAATTGCTGAGCTTCTTGACGCTGAAGATATGGTGGCTATGCCGGTGCCTGACAAACTCTGTATAATCACTTATGTCTCACAATATTTGAACTACTTCAGAGACAAAGAACCAGGTAAGACGAATAAATACTACCCATTAGTCATAATTAGCACCTCTGATTATATTAATCAGAATGATATATCATCCTTTTTAATAACTGCATTAAAAATTGTCCTGCTGAATTATCAGTGTTGAATAGAAATTTTATTTGTTCATTTAACGCTGCAATTGCTAACCCAATTTCAATTATTTTCATTACCATTTTATATTATTTGAAACTTGTTTGGAAATGTGTATAAATGGATCCAGCATGACAAGGGTTAATTACATAAAGTGGTTACCAGTAGATGTTTTGTTGTTGTTTAAGTGATATGTTATTTATTTATTCCAGTTGGTGGTCCAGGAGTTAAAGGTAAAAATGCTATGAAGCGACCTGTACCCTCCCAACCCACACCAGCATCTGATAATAAAAAACAAAATGGAGAATCATATGCCAACCAGTCAAAGGTAACACTACAGATTTATTACATAAGTGTAATATTTCTTCTTAATTGTGTGATTATGTTCACCAGTATTGTTTTTGCAAGTTTTTAACCTTGTTGTGTCACATGCTAATGTAGTGGTAGTATTTCTCAAAGCTAATTGTAAGCCTATCCCTAGCTATAAATAATGTTTTATATTCTAAACACTTCTAACTATTTTTTCTCACTCACTGCTAATTGTAACAATCCTCAATGAAACCTCCATTGTATTTGTCCCAGAGCACAATGTAACTTCACATTGCTAATGTTATGAAAATTTAACCTAAAATTATTTTGTTGTGTTTTATTTTGTTGAAATCTCACTTTTAATCAGCTTGCTTTTAATTCAATTTTTCTTATAAAAAAGTAAAGGGTCTGCATAAGAGGTTTTATCATCAGGCAGATGCAAAGCTGTTTGTTACTTTTGTCTATTAAGTTAGTCATACTGTTTTATTTAATATAATGATGCATGCTGTTACCACACAAATTTTACGCACCTAATAGTATGAAAATAGCACTACTCTTTTTAAAAATATTATTGTATATAAGTCCAGAATTCTCCCCCCCCCCCCCCCCAATTCTACCATTTTGTGAAATTGGGCACAAAGTTGAAAATGTATAATAAGGTTGTCATTAACGAAACAAGTTTATTAGAGTAGTTTTGGAAAAAATTGGTGTGTGAAATATATGTCCATAGTCACAGTCATCTACAATATTTGAAAAATAGCGATAGACACGCCATCTTAGCAGTCATTGAGTTTGCACATTAATTCAAATACCCTTGACCCATACTTATATTTTCACACATGTCCCTATCATTTAGCTATGCTTAGTCTACACGTAACAGTCATGGGGACAAACGATCCGAAGAAAAACACCTTAAAGTAAAGAAAACTTTGGCCAAACTAAGACTGACTGGTGACTGACTCAGAAGTTAAAGGAGGGTTGGCAATTATTAGAGTACTTTGGGATCGCCGGGATTGTATCCAAATCAGGGGGGGGGGGGGGTGTGCGTTTATTGGTATATGGGCGTTTATTAGAATAAAAAAGGTACATTTATTGTAATTTCTTGTAAGTTATATATAAGAAAAGCTAAGAAGCTGATCTCTTGTAAATTATAAGAAAAGCTAAGAAGCTGATTTCCTAATCGCCGTTTTGTACTGTCGAGTATCTTTGGTTAAAGAGGCAACGAGAATTTTATTTTGTGATTAACTAATCCTCTTGTGTGACGGTATGAGCCACTCTGAGGACTACTTGTACAATATTTTTTGAACAACCAATAAATTAATTATGCACATTTGAAGGGTCATGCCTTCTCATACACCATGTGGCAGAAATATTTTTGAAGACGACTTCTACATAATTATATTGAAGTCAATAATATATTTTTAATATGATACAAATTGAAATGTCCTTTTCTGGCTGTAATATGTTTTCTAAGATTTTAAAGAAAGTCTCATACAACACATTAGCTCCAATGAGATGATAGATGACACTCCTATGTCGGTCACACAGGTGAACTGACCATTTAAAATTTGCATGCCATCCTTTCGTTTCACAGCTAACACAATAATTGTACTCATGGAGCGTTTTTTCATTCTGGTGAGTGTTCGGTACCTGTATTAGAGTAGTGACAGAGAATTTCCTGGGTTATCATGGTTATGGTACACATACATGCACATACATGTATATCATGGATTATCATCGATTAGCACTCCTTAAATCATTTTATCGCGAGATGCCAATTATTTATGATTTTATTGTTGTTCTTTTATGTTAATACCTTTGTCATAACCTCTTTAATTAACAATAATTAGTGTAACACAGTATTGCTTCTTATCCAAGTAATTTTTTTAGTTTTATATAAAGAAATGTTGTTTTTGTTAGGGGCCGTCACATAAATTCACAAACTTCAAAAATACATTTTGTATAGGTCGATGGTGGTATGCACCTCAATATGTTTTCGCAAATTAAAAAAAATCTCTGCAGCCGATTTTCGTAGAATTTAATTTGCTTTTTGTTATATTTTTTGTTATGCCATCACTTGACAATTGTCATTGTCAGCTGATTTTTTATTTGTTGCACTGCCATCTCTTGACAATTGTCATTGTCAACTTTTTTTTTATCCCCCGCCGGTAGGAGAAGGCTGATTTTAGCTGCACCAGGATTCCATCCATCTTCAGGCATCATTGTTTTTTTGTGGGCTCAAAAACTAGTAGTCAATTTTTTTGGAATTTTAAAATCACATGCCTAGCAACATGGCTTTGTGCAAGTGATTTTTTAAAGGTGCTACCCAAATTCAAAATGGCCGCCAGAGGTCAGCTCCAAAATAACATACGGGTGCAAAAACTCTAAAACTTAGTCAAAAAATTAAAGTCAGAAATTATACAAATTTTATTCCTCACGATATGGAAATGTGCAGGTGATTTTTTCAAGGTTTTATTGAAATTCAAAATGGCTGCCACAGATCAACCTCAATTTTATGTGGGTTCAAAAAATCAAAAACTTAGTCAGAAATTATTCAAATTTTACAATCACATTCCCCACGATATGGAAATGTGCAGGTGATTTTTTCAAGGTTTTACTGAAATTCGAAATGGCCGCCACGGATCAAGCATAATTTTTTGTGGGTTCAAAAAATCAAAAACTCAGTCAGGAATTATTCAAATTTTACAATCACATACCCCTCAATATGGAGATGTGCAGAGTTTTTTTTTAAGGTTTTGCTGAAATTCGAAATGGTCGCCAGGGATCAACTTCATATTTTTTTGTGGATGCAAAATCTCAAAAAGCTTTTGATTAAATACTTCCCATTTGTGATGGATAGCTGTATAAAATATCTATATTATTTGCTGTAGTTATTACATGTAACATTAGGCCTAGTATTTTTAGCACTGCTGTGGAGGGAAATGATCAAATTAGCAATCATTCATTCTGCCACCTTTGAAAATCATAATTGCAAACAACATCCACACAAGAGAGGCTCAATATGTACTGATTGAAACATTCACAGATTTATTGTAAGATAATTAAAAAGAAAGGCATAATTGTATTAATTGTATTCAGCAGTTCGATTAATTTCTGCTGAATTGTGTCTACACAAAAAAGTGTTAAAAATTAAGAATACCTCATGCTTGGTACAGGCCTGGATTTTGATAGGTTTGAGCATTTTCTGTTGAATTAATTTTAGTCGAAATATACCATATGGTGCTTATTACTATATCATATGGCCTTTATATATACAAATGACATGATTACTTAGAGAGTGGATCTATAACAACTTTAGGTGACAAAGTTGCAAGTTTACTGGACATCAAAATTTTTAACTAGACAAGAATGTTTCAGTGATTAAGATTGCACTTCCTTGCCGTTGCTGATATTTTTCCAATGACTAAGATCCATAAATGTTATCCGACAGGTCCGCAGGTGACTGTCAATTTTAATCAGACATTACAAATTGAATCAAGGTACGGTTGGATGGTCGGACTTTAATTTTATTGTTGCTCTCCTACAGTTACTTTTTTTAAATAGCTACTAATCTATGAACTTAGTGGCCATTTTGAATTTGAAACAAAGCAAATAGCTGGACCATGAATATAGAACAAAATGTAAGGTATCACACAAGGAAAACACATGACAAATTTTGCAGAAATAAAATAAAAAATGGCTGAAAGGCGACCATTTTTAATCGTTTTTACCCCTCGGTGGGGTACTGTCGCTGTCTCCGCCGCCTGATGCAGTCTTTTGGCTACTACACCAACATGGTGCAATTAACAGATTGAATTCATAATTCATACAAACATTCTTCAACCCCTCCGACAAATTTTGGTTTATCTATTTTAAAAAATCGTGATTATTTTTCATCTTGATTTTATGATTGATCTTCTATTATTGGCATAACATATTGGAATCAGTTGTGTAATAATTTTATCATTGATCTTCTATTATTGGCATAACGTATTGGAAGCATTTTAAGTCACTGCATTGGCGAGGGGTGTTTGAATGCTTGCACTGTATTTTTCCTCATTATTTCTATAAATTTGCATTAATAACTACGGCCACTAACAAAAAAATACTCGTTAGCGCTTTTCAAGAAAAAGCTTCCATCAGATCTTTTTTCAATTTGGCAAATATGCTTAGCTATGTCAGTTAATGACCTAATTAACTTTTGCGAATGAACAATTTAAAAATGTCCACTTAGAGGCCATTCTGGAATTGAGTAATATTCAATACATGTACATAGAATCCAAAATGGCTGACTGTCGGCCATTTTTAGCTCCCGCCGTCACCGTAGGTGAGACGGAGGGAGCTATGGATTCTACCTTCGTTTTTTTTTTGCCTCTTCTTTTGCCTATAACTTTGTAAGAAAATAAGCTAGGATAACAATTTTTGGTATGTGGGTTACTTCCAGGTGGATAATGGACAGGTTAAAATATTTTTAATCTGAATTCAATACGCGAGGTCGCAGAGGAGAAAATGATGATGTTACGGCGTTGGGCCGTTGGGCCGTCTGTAAACAATTCGTTTCCGGAGCATATCTCTGAAAGTACTTGTCCGATTGTCTTCAAATTTCACACACAACACCCCTAGGGGGTCTAGTTGTGCCTTTTGGGGTATTTGAACTTTGACCTACTTCTATTTCAGAACTAAGACCTATTTAGACGTTTTGACGCGCACTTCGTTTCCGGAGCAGATCTCGAAAAGTACTGGGCCGATGACAGTCATATTGCACATACATGTTCTCTAAGGTCCCTAGTTGTGCCTTTTCAGGTTTTTGGACCTTGACCTTGAAGTTGACCCAGCACTTTGACCTAATTTATAACATCAGTAAATCCGACTGAAAGATTTTGCGGAATATCATAAAAACCGCTCAAGATAGCTACACCATTACTATAAAACAAATTATGAGGTTTCAGGAGAGGATGCATCTTGAAAAATTTCAATCCGATAAAATTAAAAATGGCCGCCTATCGGCCATTATTCACCTCGACAGGCCTGATATTGCGGAATATCATGAAAACCGCTCAAGATAGCTACACCATTAATATCAAACAAATTGTAAGGTTTCAGGAGAGGATGCATCTTGAAAAATTTCAAGTTGATAAAATTCAAAATGGCCGCCTATCGGCCATTATTCACCACAACAGGCCTGATATTGTGGAATATCATGAAAACCGCTCAAGATATCTACACCATTACTATAAAACAAATTGTAAGGTTTCAGGAGAGGATGCATTTTGAAAAAATTCAACTGGTCCAAGTTCAAAATGGCCGCTAATCGGCCATTATTCACTTTCACATGGCCGTTATTTGGTAAACCGTGCTAGATGGCTAGACCATTACTATAAAACAAAATGTGTGATTTCAGGAGAGGATGCATCTTAAAAAAATTTGACTTGATAAATTTCAAAATGGCGGCTTATCGGCCATTATTCACTTTCACGTGGCCGTTATTTGGTCAACCGTGCTAGATGGCTAGACCATTACTGTAAAAGGAAATGTGAGATTTCAGATGAGGATGCATCTTGAAAAAATTTGACTTGATCAAATTTAAAATAGCCGCCTTTTCGGCCATTATTCATTTTCACATGGCTGATATTTGGTAAACCGTGCTAGATGGCTAGACCATTACCTGATTACTATAAAACAAAGTGTGAGTTTTCGGGGGAGGATGCACCCTGAAAATTTTTAACTTACGAATTCAAAATGGCCGACAATCAGCATTATTCACCTCTATAGGCCTGATATCAGGTAAGCCGTGCTAGATAGCTAGACCATTACTATAAAACAAAATGTGACGTTTCGAGAGAGGATGCCTTTTAAAAACTTTCGACTCAATTGAATTCAAAATGGCCGCCTATCGGCCACTATTTACTTTCACATTGCTGATATTTGGTAAACCGTGTTAGATAGCTGGACCATTACTATAAAACAAAATGTGAGATTACAAGAGAGGATGCATCTTGAAAAAAATTGACTTGATCAAATTCAAAATGGCCGCCTATCGGCCATTATTTACTTTCACATAGCCGGTTTTTGGTAACCGTACTAGACGGCTAGACCATTACTATAAAACAAAATGTGAGATTTCAGGAGAGGATGCATCTTGGAAAATTTTGACGATCAAATTCAAAATGGCCTCCTATCGGCCATTATTCACTTTCACATGGGCGATATTTGGTAAACCGTGCTAGATGGCTAGACCATTACTATAGAATGAAATGTGAGATTTCAGCTGAGGATGCATCTTGAAAAATTCTGACTCGATCAAATTTAAAATGGCCCCCTATCGGCCATTATTTACTTTCACATGCCCAATATTTTGCAAACTGTGTTAGATGTTAGTCCATTACTATAAAACAAAATTTGAGGTTTCGGGGGAGTATGCACCCTAAGTTTTTAACTGATTTATATCAAATTCAAAATGACCGCTATTAGTTAACTCGATTGGCCTGATATCGGGTAAACCGTGCCAGATAGGTTGACCATTACTGGGATACTGATCAGGATCATTAATTTCAATGGAGGTTTGCAATCTCTGACAGACTGTCTAGTTCTTATCTCACTCTTAGACTGGGCTTCTTAGACCTAGTTGTCTTGCGTCTTGATTTTTGACCTAGCCTAGGACTACATTAATAACCCTACACAAAATTGCTTAAATCAAATTCTAATTCGGAGCGGGAGCTCCTGGACTTATGTAGTCTTGTTAGTACCGTATTTCGCAGGGTATAGTACGCACCTGTGTATAGTACGCAGGTACCAATATTTGTACCAAAAAACACAGATAATACGCACCGGTGGATAGTACGCACCAGGGTGGTGAGTATCTACACAGTCTGTCTGGGGTGTGTGTGTGTGTGGTATGTCTTTATTACTCAAGGCATTCAGAATGTGGTTCAACTCAGCTGGTGACATAAGGATATAATTGATTCGCTAATAAAGATTATATAAAATAATTGAAATGATTTGATGAAAAGAAATATTATAAACTATATAAGATTATAAAATTAGGAAGAACTATCTGAGTACAATACTACATGTATTATATTTATTTTTGTTTTAGTGTTGATTTAAACAAAAATGATCACGATATAACATTTTAGCGCCACCTGGTGAAAGCAGTTATAGTCAGATAAGTTTTACTAATTATCTCTGAAGTATTGCATGATAGCTAAATCGGTAATATGAAAGAAAATGTTCGGTGTCACTCAAGGACAACACATGGCCATTTCGGATTTTTGTTTCAATTTTTCTCATTACATGTATCTCAGATTAATCCTTGTATGACAAACTGTCCTGTGTTATAAGGCTAATTCTTGACCAAAGTTTGCTGATCTATACCAATTTTAAAATGGCTGACTTGTGGTAAAGGAGGTCTGCTTTCGTGTTCGTTTCCGCACATGTCCTTCTAGTTCTAGTTATTCTTATAACATATTATGTTTGTTGATAATGACAAAGAATCGGTTGAATTAATCCTACTGAGATTAGGCACATATAATTTCTTAGATGTCTGTATACACCAACCTTTTTAGACTCAATTGAAATGCGGTAGTTAGAGGTAAATTGTTGAGGTATGGCACAGCATATTATTATCACAATATTTTTGTCTGTAATCCCACCCGTCAATATTTGACTAATTGCTACCGAAAACTGACCAATTGCTCATACAAATTTAAATTAGGACTGTTACGATATCCAATTTTCAAAGTATTTTTAACAGTACATGTACACTGATTTGTGCTAACTTCTGCTTTCCATTCTTTTACAGATTATGTTTCATGATACACATGTATTTGCATGTGTCATGATACGCATGTATTTGCAAAAATAAATGTTTCTGGTCATACTCTGTGTTAGATTGTTTAGTTATAAATCAAGTTGATGTTCTTCAGAATATTTGCTACCTTATGACCTTATACTTAATATGTTTATAATATTCAGTTTTCCTTCATGAATCATAAATTAGTGTTGTTTGTGCACTGTGTGAGCTCTGTTATTTTTGTCTAATTTTTCGCTGTTTGCGGTCTGGCATGGTTTGATTTTCACAAACTTTCACAGTATCGGGTCTAGTTCAGAAAGCATTGACACTTCAAATCTGGTGTTGTACTGGCAATGTATTGCTGTCTATTTTTCAAATATATGATGTATAATTTCCAAAACATATATTTTTGAGTTTTATACTAAAAACAATAAAAAATAGAATGATTTTTTATATTACTCTGTGGTGATCATTTTAACACTGATCTGTTTTTAGTTTGATAAGAAACAATTCTTAGTATCGTTTTGCTTTTGTATCAACTGATTAAAAAACTCATGAATAAGAATACATGTACTCATATTTATGTTCATTTTAAAAACGGTTTGTTTGGATTACAGGTAGTGGGACCTTCAGCTGCCAAACGGATTACTTTAGATGACAAATGTAGCCTGTGTAAACAGAAAGTGTATGTCCTGGAGCGACACATGGACGGAAACCGCCTGTATCATAGACGATGTTTCCGGGAGGAACAAAGGTCCTCTATCTCTCCCACTAATAAAGTGCTGCACCCATTCTCACACTCAAGTGAGTTCAGCAATCGCAAATCTATTCACGGAGATCCCAAAACTGCCAGAAATGCCACAACATCTTCGTCTTCTCAAATACCCAATTTTCAGAGCAGTTACAGACCATATAGTGCTAAGTCAAATGAAGCAAGAACTTCTGCTGACACTAAGCCTGCTACAAATACGCGAACTATCAATGTTCCCACTTCAGGATATCTTCCCATCACAACTTCTTCACAAACTGCATCGTCAAATACATCACTGGTGAAGATGCTGCAAGCCTCAGCGAAACCATATAAATCTCCCCTGTCAAACACATCGTCTGTTGGTGAAAATGTTAGTAAATTTGAAAATAGTGAAACGTCTAAACTGGTGCTAAATGATCCATCACAACCATTGACATCAACATCCAAAAAGGTAATTCACAAAATGGATGTTGATGTAACAAATGGTAACTCTGTTGGAACAGGAGCCATTGATGTTCCTTCACTGGCAAAGCCATCAGTTACTTTTCAAACTAAGAATGATAATTCAAGAACAAACAATTTCACCAGTAAAGCAAAAGTTAACTCTCAGAAGGTGAACCTTTCTAATAGCAGTACATCATCAGATAACAGTAATTTAATGCTTTCTGGATTACTACAAAGCTTAAGCAAAGTTCGAGAGCAGCAAAAGATAACTGACACTGAGTACAGTGTTTTACATCCCAATGAAAGATCTGAGGTTTCAATGTCTCAAAAATCAATACTAAAGCATGATGCCTCAGCAATGGTAAGCCCTACCAAATCAATTCTGAAAACTAGTGATGAGGAAAATACACCTCCACGAAAGAAGTCACTTTCTGAAAGTCCTACCAGGTCTATACTTAGAGAAGGTGCTATAGAAATTGATACACCAAAGCCAATTCTCAAACATAAAGATACAGCAGATGAACGTCCTGTAGCAAAAGAAAGAAAGAGCCGGACAGGAAAGCCATTTCTGAAATCACCAGGTTATTCATTTGAGAATACACCACGAATGACAGACCGTAGTCATAGTCCTTCTAAATCAATTTTAAAAACTCACAATTTCTCAACAACAACTGATCATGCAACAGATAGTAAAAGCCGGAAACCTATTTTAAAGTCAAGTTTAGATGAGGAAGTAAGTAATGGCACACCACAACACAAGTCCATTCTTAGGAGTAGCGAGGAATGCGCAGAAAAAACTATTTCTGAAAAAAGAAACGAGTTTCGTTCATCATCACCTAGATCAATCTTAAAAAGAAGCAGTGAATCAGAAGAACCTCCCATATCATTAGATTGTGAGAACAAAGAGAGTCACAAGTCAATTCTGAAACATATTCCTACTAGTGAAAGTACAAGCCACCTTTCACCCTCCAAATCTATTCTCAAAGTGGGCAGTCCACCAACAGCTGATTCAAGTGTTAACCATTTTGCTCTGGCCAGTAGGTATGGAGTAAAGCCTCAACCCGACCTGTTTACTAGGGAAGTGAAACTAGAAATAGACATCAAAAAGGGGCAAGTGTCTGAAAACAATGAAGCTGCTAAAGGTAATAGTATGAATTCAAATATACATCACGATACACCAAAAGATTTGAACAAAGTGCACCATGGCAATAGATTCAGTGCATTCAATTTAATGGATTCCATGGATTTAAAAGTAACAAAGGATGAAAAAGGTACAGTAACCAATAAACCGGCGTGGCAAGTTGAGATGGAAGCTAGACAAGGTATTAAACAAAAAACAGTCCCACCAATATCAAAAGTTGATCATTCAAGTAAAAATACTTCTAAAGATACACAAATATCAGAAGCTTCTAAATCAACAAATAAACCCGAATGGCAACTGGAGGCAGAAAAACGGCAGAAATTGAGGGCTGGCAAATATGCTGATCCTGAAAAATTCAGGCTAAACGTCCCTACAACAGGTATTAGTATAGACAAATCGCGGAGGAAAGACTCTCCTCGCCGTAGAGGCAAGGATAGCCCTGGAAGCACCCCAGGATGCAGTCCTAGAGCAAGCCCTTATAACAGTCCTCGTGCCAGTCCTCGTGTGCCTCGTAAGGAAACAAAAGAACTGATAAGTAATAAGTCTGCAGTATCTGATAGTCCAGAACAAGTGCCCAACAAACCAGGGAAACCTCCAACACCTAAGAAGCGTATGTCTTTGGAATCAACTGAACAACTTGCAGAATGGCAAATTGAGTTTGAAAAAAGGAAAGCTGTATGCAATGGTGCAGAAGATATAAAAAAAGATGGAATAAATGCGCAATTTCTCCCCTCTTACGGTGGCCTTGACATGGTGAATATGGTGAGAAAGCAGAAAAGTCCTGCAAAAGAAACTGAAGTTGGGAAATTTTTCCCAGACAAAGCTAAAAAGGAAAAAGCTAATGCTCCTCCTCGTCCTGTAACTTTACCAACATCACAGAAAAAGGATAACCCAACCGCTGTTAGTGAGAAAAAGTCACCGGTACGTCCAGACCGTCCACCTCCCCCCAAAATTGGAACTCCTAGTCCCACATTAAGCTCCAAATTGTCTGACCAAAAACCTAAAACGGTACATAGTCCAATTCATCCTCAGCCATTTACCAGTCCATCTAATCAGACACAGTATGAATTGCCCGAGACCTCAGTCGGATTGAAGAGAAAAGTTATTCAGCCAGGCACAAGATTCAGTTTTAACAGCAATGACTTTGAAGTTCAGAAGAATAATTCTGAGTATGCAGAAATCCCTGGGGGAGATATAATGCCATCACCAGTGCCTCCATCCCGACCATCTCGCAGCTGGATACAAAACAGACCTCTTCCAACTATTCCTCATTGCAATACACCAAAGCGAAGGGTCAGTATTTTTGTTTTTCTAGAATACATTTGCCCAAATTAATCACGTATGTTGCTAATTTCAAGAAAACTTGATAATGGTATATTAGAGCGATAACTTGAGAAGTTGTTTAATGTATCCTCCTCAAATTAGTCATGAATGCATGTTGCAAATGAACAGTTCTGTGACAAATTTGAAAATCTTTTTTAATACCGGTATTGAATTTTACATCATGAATCATAAGCTTATTGTAAAATGCAGTTCGAAAAATTAATTTGCAAGTAATAAGTTTTGAAAGGTCATATTTGTATAATTACTGTATTACTATAATTGAAGATTAGCAATAGCCATACACATTACATACTCCATTGACTTTGTTGCTGTTTCCTTACAATCCATTATTTAGCTGATGTACTAGTATTAGCACCATCCCTCTATCCACTGATATTTTCCAACTTCACCCTGTTTGTGGATTTTTTGAGGTTTAAGGAATGAACACATAAAGTCAGTGCCGGTACATGTATTGCAATAATATTGTAAACTATCCTAGTTCCTTTTCATTTGCTTTTTCTCATATGATACATAGTGAGTCAATGCAATGTTTGTACTCGCTAGTCTTATCTCATACAGGTAAATGCAGAAATCCGAATGTCTACAGTAGAAATTATAGCCCGTCTTGAAGACATTGATGCTCAGTTGCAAGAGTTGGAAGGTGAAGGTCGAATAATTGAAGAAGCTATAAGAGATGGTAAGTTAAGATAGGAATAATATTGGGGGGCTATAGTATGTACATTTAATGCATATCTGCTGTCTATCTGTAATTTCTTCACCTAAATTTTATAAATCTGGGGTTTTTAATTCAAAACAAGTGGAGTAAAAAATGTATTTGGCATTGATGTGATTTTGACTTACATACTTTTATTTTATTAAAAAATTGTTGATAGAATTTCTTACCTCAGTACTTCAAGAATGTAAGATGTATATCATACAAAGCCACATAACATGCCCAGAAATTATCAGACCTATATCTTATCAGAATATGATATAAAAATATTCTCATAGTATTTTTCCATTTTGAAATGTTTTATATCTTTATCTACTGGAGTATATTATCAAATTCGTCATTTTTTCAGCCTCCAGTGCTATTGAGACAGATGTATCAGATGAGGATGATTTGATGATTCAATGGTTTGATTTGGTGAATCAGAAGAATGAGCTGATCAGAAATGAATCAGATCTAATGTACAGGTATATACTCCAGTGAGGTGTGCCCGATTAGTGTATCAAATATACATTATTTTGTTATGTTTTAATCCAAGTCTGTCACATCATATTTGTAATTACATGTATATCATGGTTGCCTATGATTCATAAAAATCTTTTGTAAGATATTTATCTCGTACCGATGATTGTGAAGTACATTCATTGTAATTTCATTTTAGGATAAATAATATTGTGAGGTAGGATAATATAAAAAAGATGATGTCACTTGCATTCAGTGGCAAAAACAAATGGTTTAATGTGTCTTAAAAAACATATAATGCACCAACACATTGAACCTAAGATTAATGCTGTGATAGCTTTTTTGACGTTGTTCCAACTTTAAACCAATATTAGTTCAACATCCAATGTGCTGAAAACTTCAATTTCATTTGTTCCCATAGACAAAGACAGCAGGAACTAGAAGACGTACATGAAGAACTGGAGTATGATTTACGCTGCCTGATGGAAATACCTGGTTTGTTGTTAAAAAAATTAAATCTGAAATAATAGTGTATATCGTAGTACATGTACATCTTATTTCTCTGTTCCCCTCTTTCTTATTACATATTTTTTTTACATATAGGTTAATATATATTATTAGAAAATAAATTGTATGTATGTAGCACATATTAAAACATGTCAGATTAAAAACTAAACATTAATGTACATCATTACTACTGTCACATGATTTTTTAAAGTTCTTGACTACCATAATTGTGGAGAAAATCCTTTTGTTTTAGAAAACGAAAAGACAAGTTCGGACAAAATTCGAGAAGAATCATTACTAAAAGAATTGATTGAAACAGTATCTCTAAGAAACAATATCGTAGACAGCATGGAAGAAGATCGAATCAGGTGTGTATGACAATTAAACCCTCCTAACACTGAAGAATTTCTCAATGTTTTCATTCACTTCTAGATTTGATTTGCTGCTGCATTTCCCACTTCAAGGTGGATGAAAATATCTAGATTTTATCAAATACCCAAGTGTCAAGCCAAGAAAAGTTAAAAATGTGATGGATTTTTATCTTGGGCTGGAGGTTATTGCGTCATGTCGGATATCTGTCCAGCTGTACAGATGTCTGTGCTCGGTTTCGTTTCCATAGCATATCTCAGAAACCCATGGGGGATTTATTTCATATTGCACACACACATTCCTTAGGGCTGTAGATGTGCGTTTTGGGGGTTATGACCTTGACCTAATCTTTTACTATATCTCCTGGGCAAAATAGTTTTATTTATCTGGGGGGGGGGGGGTAGGTGGGTGGGGGCATATGCTGATATTATTGCCTTTAATATGATTAATAGCTGGAAAACCATGCCAGATCGTTAGACCATTACTATGTACCTATTACACAAAATGTGTCGTCTCATGTTGGAATATGCCCTAGAAAATTTCAATGTCAAAATGGCAGACTTGTGGATATTATTGACTTTGATATGCGCAATATCTGTGAAGCCGTACCAGATAGCTGGATCATTACTATAAAGCAAAATGTGCAGTTCCAGGTAGTGATATATGCCCTGAAAAATGGACAACTGTCAGCCATTATTAACTTTAATATGCCAGATATCTCGCAAACCGTGCCAGATATCTTGACCATTGCTATGAAACAAAATGTGACTTGCAACAAAACAGTTGTGATTACTGTTATATTATCAGATATTCCAGTCAGAAAACGGGAGACATAAAACACACGATAATTTTGATTTTAAACTATTATAATTATGATCTTTCTGGTACTAATTGAATGCAATTTTTTTTTTAATTCAATTTGTATGTGTTTTAAATCTTATATTTAATCATGCTTATCATGTACCTTTGGAGAGTCGCTCAGGTGGTCTGCTTGTCAAGGTTTTACTGTATATAATGCATGTAATTGTTTATATATATGTAATTGTTTATATATTAGCCAATCTAGAAAAAATATCATAGAAATGTCTTTTTGTGCTTAGAACAGAATCTACTGTGAATGGTATTTTTCATTAAATGATGCTCTAAAATGATCTAGCCTATTTCACAGGGTATGTATTGTGTTTTTGTTCGCTGTAGATATATACAAGAAGATTCTGAAATAGCTGAAATGATGGAATTAAAAGGTGAGAAAATATGCAGAGCCGAAGATTAGGATATGCAAATGTGTGTCCTTTGGATATTTATCTCGCTAATTAGGCCTTATTTTAATATATATGTATAATCAATTCTTAAAAAATACTGTAAAACATTGAGACACAAACCAATGTATTTCATGATCACGCTGTAGAAGATTATCTAATCCAGTGGTTCTGTGCCTAGACTTTCAAGTTAGGACACAAGATTCAGGATATGGGAGAGAAGGAGAGAGAGTAATTGAGTGAGTGACAATCATAGCGAGAAAGTAGGCCTATACCTCCCATCCCACAAAATAATTATCACAGGAGGATATATATAAAAATTTCAACTATTTACCTTGGTATTAAAGTTGCATGTTTTTTGTAATTGAGGCCACAGTTTTTTTATTAATTGGTTCTCAAGAATTTTTGTTCAAGATTCAGAGCGGACGGTCGGAAAAAATGAAATCTTTTTTATTTGATTTTGTAACGGTAAACTTACACAAAAAACACTTTTTAGCTCATCCGGCCTTTATGCCTAGATGAGCTTATGCCATACTGTTGCGTCTGTCGTTTGTTGTCTGTCTTCTGTCCACAATTGACAAGAAATGCTTCTCCTTCCTCAATTCTTATCCGATTTCAATTCTGTTTGGTTTGTTTGAAAGAGCTTGGGCCTGTGCATTAAACTTCCTCGCGGATTTGAGAAATTTTAATTATTAATTAACTAATTACCTAATTAAGACCTAATTAGGGCACTCTGTCCACCATTCACAAGAAATGCTTCTCCTCAATTTTTATCTGATTTTAATTCTGTTTGATGTGTTGAAAAGAGCTTGGGCCTGCGCAATAAACTTCATCACAGATTTGAGAATTTTTTAATTAATAATCAACATATAACCTAATTAAGACTCAATCAGGGCACTCTATTCTGTCCACAATTCACAAGAAGTGCTTCGCCTCCCTCAATTCTTACCCGATTTCCATTTTGTTAGCTCCCGCCGTCACCGTAGGTGAGCGAAGGGAGCTATGGATTCTACCTCCGTTTTTTTTTGGCCTCTTCTTTTGCCTATAACTTTGTGAGAAAATAAGCTAGGATAACAATTTTTGGTATGTGGGTTACTTCCAGGTGGCTAATGGACGGGTTAAAATATTTTAAATCTGAATTCAATACGCAAGGTTGCAGAGGAGAAAATGATGATGTGACGGCGTTGGGCCGTTGGGCCGTCCGTAAACAATTCGTTTCCGGAGCATATCTCTGAAAGTACTTGTCCGATTGTCTTCAAATTTTACACACAACACCCCTAGGGGGTCTAGTTGTGCCTTTTGGGGTATTTGAACTTTGACCTACTTCTGGTTCAGAACTATGACCTATTTAGACGTTTTGACGCGCACTTCGTTTCCGGAGCAGATCTTGAAAAGTACTGGGCCGATGACAGTCATATTGCACATACATGTTCTCTAAGGTCCCTAGTTGTGCCTTTTCAGGTTTTTGGACCTTGACCTTGAAGTTGACCCAGCACTTTGACCTAATTTATAACATCGGTAAATCCGACTGAAAGATTTTGCGGAATATCATGAAAACCGCTCAAGATAGCTACACCATTACTATAAAACAAATTGTGAGGTTTCAGGAGAGGATGCATCTTGAGAAATTTCAAGTCGATAAAATTAAAAATGGCCGCCTATCGGCCATTATTCACCTCGACAGGCCTGATATTGCGGAATATCATGAAAACCGCTCAAGATAGCTACACCATTAATATCAAATAAATTGTAAGGTTTCAGGAGAGGATGCATCCTGAAAAATTTGAAGTTAATAAAATTCAAAATGGCCGCCTATCAGCCATTATTCACCTCGACAGGCCTGATATTGTGGAATATCATGAAAACCGCTCAAGATATCTACACCATTACAATGAAACAAATTGTAAGGCTTCAGGAGAGGATGTATTTTGAAAAAATTCATTTTGTCAAAGTTCAAAATGGCCGCCAATCAGCCATTATTCACTTTCACATGGCCGTTATTTGGTAAACCGTGCTAGATGGCTAGACCATTACTATAAAACAAAATGTGTGATTTCAGGAGAGGATGCATCTTGAAAAAATTCGACTCGATAAAATTCAAAATGGCCGCTTATCGGCCATTATTCACTTTCACATGGCCGTTATTTGGTCAACCGTGCTAGATGGCTAGACCATTACTGTAAAACGAAATGTGAGATTTCAGATGAGGAGGCATCTTGAAAAAAATTGACTTGATCAAAATCAAAATGGCCGCCTATCGGCCATTATTCACTTTCACATAGCTGGTTTTTAGTAACCGTACTAGATGGCTAGACCATTACTATAAACCAAAATGTGAGATTTCAGGAGAGGATGCATCTTGACAAATTTTGACTTGATCAAATTCAAAATGGCCTCCTATCGGCCATTATTCACTTTCACATGGGCGATATTTGGTAAACCGTGCTAGATGGCTAGACCATTACTATAGAATGAAATGTGAGATTTCAGCTGAGGATGCATCTTGGAAAATTTTGACTTGATCAAATTCAAAATGGCCGCCTTTAGGCCATTATTCACTTTCACATGGCCGATATTTGGTAAACCATGCTAGATAGCTAGACGATTACTATAGAATGAAATGTGAGATTTCAGCTGAGGATGCATCTTGAAAAATTCTGACTCGATCAAATTCAAAATGGCCCCCTATCGGCCATTATTTACTTTCACATGCCCAATATTTTGCAAACTGTGTTAGATGTTAGTCCATTACTATAAAACAAAATTTGAGGTTTCGGCGGAGGATGCACCCTAAGTTTTTAACTAATTTATATCGAATTCAAAATGATCGTAAATCAGCTATTAGTTAACTCGATTGGCCTGATATCGGGTAAACCATGCCAGATAGGTAGACCATTACTGGGATACTGATTAGGATCATTAATTTCAATGGAGGTTTGCAATCTCTGACAGACTGTCTAGTTCTTATCTTACTCTTAGACTGGGCTTCTTAGACCTAGTTGTCTTGCGTCTTTATTTTTGACCTAGACTAGGACTACATTAATAACCCTATACAAAATTGCTTAAGTCAAATTCTAATTCGGAGCGGGAGCTCCTGGACTTATGTAGTCTTGTTTAATTTATTTGAAAGAGCTCATGCATGTGCATAGAACTGCCTCATGGATTTAAGAAATTTTAATTCGCAATCAACTTGACCTAATTAAGTATGATCTTCTGTGCCATTGATACTCTAGTTTATAGTTTTTACCCTTTTAATTTTAAAAAACATAATTTTTAAAACATAATTATTTCAATTGATATCAATAAATAACGGGTCGGCGGTAAAATAAAATAAAAAAAAGACAAAAAATTTCAGTTTTATTTTTTTATTGATTTTCCATTATCGTGACTTGGCGGTCTCTTGAGAACCAATTAATCAACAAACTCTCGCCTTATGCCCAGTAAGTTAAATGTCTATATGTGAAATTATTTTACAGGATTAGAAATTAACTTTCTGGAGCACTGGCCCAGAGGACCACCAGCCCCAAAAAATCTGGTGGCCCTCTGCCATTTCTGGTCAGAACATTTTAGTGGCCTGCCAGATCACTGCTACCCAGTGTTCTTAATAAAGAGACAAATATTTACAATCTTTTAAACAATTTTGAGCACGAAAATTTTAGTTGTCTGTCAGACCACTGTTACCCATTGTTCTGGTGGTATATTTGGTGGCCTCCGGTAATTTAGAACCTTTGTTTAACAAAAATGTTCCTGCCCTGAATGTAGATGGCTATGCAGGTTGGCTTCATTGATAATTTGTTATATTTGCAGGCTAAGCAGACCCCCCCCCCCCCCCCTTATCAGTGTTAATGATGTACATGAAGCCCTCACTTCAAATTAATACAGAAGAGGTCCACCAGGGACCTTGTTTCTTGCAAGACCTGATTGTTTTGACAATGAAAAAAGTTCATAAAATATGCATATTTTATGAATTGGCTAGTCTAGAGATAAATACTGCACATATATAATTTTATGTGACCCTCAGACGTTATTAGTATGTGTTCTATAAAAAATTGTCCCATCGAGTTGTATTCTCAGCAAAAAAAAAGAACTTGTCAACATGCTTGAGTCTTATACTTGCAAATCTTAAGCTTGTTAGTGACTACAAATATTAGCCCCCGGATTCTATCAGAAAAAAAGTGGTTACCTGGTGCCAAAAAGAGGCAGAGAATTTTTAATGAAAAAGGTCACATCTGCAAAAGACATTGCACCCCATTTGTTATTTAAATTTATTAACAGTTGGCATTTTATTTTCTGGTGATCTAATTGAGCTAGAAGTTTTTGAGCTAGATGTATTAACAAATCAAAGAGACATGTATGTTGGTTAAAAATCGAGGCTTTACAAATAGTGCTAATCTTAAAATGTATGTGTCTAACCTGTTTTAAACACAGTTTATGATTCTAACATTAGGAGGAATTCCCTCACCTGGAAAAGACTACCCCGCACCGGTCAGCAGGTTTGACAGAAGTTGACAATGTCTTCACTTTTGTGTCTAATAATATAAAAACTGGATTATCACAGACTTCATTTTGTCCTTAGTATATATCAAAACATGAGATCGTCACGTTATCAACATTTCACAAAATGGCACAAAGGGGGAGCTGAAGAAAAAAAATGCTACCAGTACAAAACATGGTTACCGTTAGCTACCTTTGCTGAGGCCAAGCTAAAAACTAGGTAGATTCATATCTATGGGACTAAATTTGTTCCTTCGTCTCCCAGTCATATTTTTTTATATTTTTTCATTATTTGCACATAGGCATGAATCCATATTTAATATAATATATAAATTCAATAGCAACAAATTCCATTTATTATCATTGCACTGTACATGTATACTAAAAGCAAGGAATTTATAATTTGTATAACCTCCTGACAAAAGTATTTTAGTTAACATCGGTTGAAACTCGTCTAATACATGTATAATCTAATGTTTGTTACACAGGATTTAGCAGGAGAAATTCTTCAGAAACAGATGTGATTGAAAAATATGAAAAGAAAACGAAGAAAAACAGCAAACGCAAAGATAAGAAGTATAAACAGAGAAGCATTGATATTCCGGAATATAACCACAAAAGTAATACAGAATCAAAAGAAAAACGTAGATAGCATAAAATTGCTTATCCACCTGATGTGAATAATTTTTATGATATGATCATAACTTAATCCCAATATTATAACCAAGTGACAACTTGTGAACTTTTTAGTGGCCCAACGCCCCTTTTCACCCTTTTCGGGCCACCAAATTTCATATTTAGCTGGCCCATACGGGCTACTAACAAATAAAAAATGCAAACTTTTGTGCTTGCTGCTCACGCATAATTCTGGGCCAGTTATTTTTTCTCTGGGTCAGTGACTTTCTACCGGCCAGTACTATATTTTGCTCATTCTCAAGCCCTGTGCTTCTATAAATTAATGTACTCTTGCATTCATATTATGTCAATTGTGTGACATAAACATTATATATTCATCATACTTGAAGCGACACACACAATCAGGCTAAAGTCATCACAAAATCTGTATTTTTATTTTGGCTTCTTAATATGACCATAGGATGTAAATATGTCCATAGACTAGAACTGCATACTTTTAAAAAAAAAATGTTGCGCATTTACCAGTTAAGGGAGATATAAAGACAAAATTCCTGATTTCTCATTTCGGACCTACTGAACTGAATCGGGCTTTAGGCCACCTTTGTGCACATATAGGCTAAACTGGGCCAGGAGAACCTCCTGAGGATGGTGAGATGATTGAGATGACACTGTCCTCCAGACACAGGATTCGAAATTCGAACCCTGGCGGTCTGAGGCCGAGCACGCTACCTCTCGGTCACGGAGGCTCCCCACAATACTAACTTTCACACGTGGATGGGGAAGAAACAATTTTGTTTCTTTCAAACCGCCGAGACCGGGAACCGAACCCCGGACTCTGGCGTGAAAGGCAGCGGTGCTAACCACTACCCTAGGGTCTCATTTCGGACATGCATTTCGGAATTTTGTCTTTATATCTCGCTTAACTGGTAAATGCGCAACACAAAAATTAAAAAAACTTATGCAGTTCTAGTCTATGGACATGTTTACAGCATCTGGTCGTGTTAAGAAGATAAAAAGAAAATACTGTTTTTTTTATGATTTTAGCCTGATTGTGTCGCTTTCACCATGGAGATAGTAGATCCATGCTTTCACTAATTATGTATTGCTGCTGATGAATTGACATTGAGGATCATATATAGGAGGCCAGATGGTCCACCTAAAGACTATAATACTTAATCAATAATTTTTTATTCACACAAAAAAACTTACTATTTTGTTTAATTTGACCTTGTATTGTTTATACATATGTATGAAGCATGTATCTATACAATTCATATAAAGAAATTATCATCAACAATTTTTTACAAACATCCTTTTGACATACGTTTTTCATGGAGGATTAAATAGGGCCAATAGCCTTTAGGAGGCCAGGTGGTCCACCTAGAGGCTATGAGCGTGAATTTGTCAACAATTGACGTGCTATAGAATATACATCCCTTTGACATGCTGTAGAAGTCATTATATTATTATTATTTGACTTTAGTTTTTAATGGCAGCGTCATCATATGGGACCGTCCATATCTAAATCTGGTGGAAGTCGGCATTTGCTAAATGTCTATAAAATCCATCCAAACACAATGAAGTTGAAAAAATTGTCATTTCATAGATTTTTCAATTTTGAAATATTCACAAGCCAAAATATGTTTTTTATAATTGTGTTAAATATTAAAAGTGAAACATATTTCTGAAAGGTCATCCGGGCTTTAGGCCTAAGATGAGCTTATGCCATCGTGTTGCGTCTGTCGTCTGTCCACAATTCACAAGAAATGCCTCAATTATTATTTGATTTCAATTCTGTTTGGCTTGTTTGAAAGAGCTTGTGCCTGTGCATTTAACGTCCTCACGGATTTGAGAAATTTTAATTATTAATTAACTTATGACCTAATTAGGACCTAATTAGGGCACTTCGTACACCATTCACAGAAATGCTTCTTCTCCCTCAATTCTTATCTGATTTTTTTACTTTTGTGAATTAATGTTTTATGTTGTTATATTTGTTTGCTCAACTGATTACTTTAATGTCGTTTTTTTCTCAGTTTCTATCTTTTTTCAGTCATACTTCTAATCTTTGAAGCCATATACTTCGTCAATTTTTCTGATTCTTTTCCATTTTTAGGTCATCCGGGCTTTAGGCCTAAGATGAGCTTATGCCATCGTGGTGCGTCTGTCGTCTGTCCACAATTCACAAGAAATGCCTCAATTATTATTTGATTTCAATTCTGTTTGGCTTGTTTGAAAGAGCTTGTGCCTGTGCATTTAAGCTTCCTCACGGATTTCATAAATTTTAATTATTAATTAACTTATGACCTGATTAAGTGCCTAATTAGGGCACTCTGTCCACAATTCATAAGAAAAGCTTCTCCTCCCTCAATTCGTAGCCGATCTCAATTCTGTTTGGTTTGCTTGAAAGAGCTCGTGTCTGAGCATTAAAGTTCCTCGCGGATTTCAGAAATTTTACTTATTAATTACCTTATCACCTGATTAAGACCTGATTATGGCACTCTGTCCACAATTCACAAGAAATGCTTCTCCTCCCTCAATTCGTATCTGATTTCAATTTTGTTTAGTTAATTTGAAAGAGCTCGTGCATGTGCATAAAACTGCCTCACGTATTTCGTAAATTTTAATTTGTAATCAACTTGCCCTAATTAAGGATGAGCTTCTGTGTCATTGACACTCTGGTTTAAATTGTATTTCTCAAAGACAAAAAAAACACACTTCCAAGATTGCTAATTTCTGGTTTTGAGATAGACAGTGTCATATATATTTTATATAGAAAAGGGCTAAAACAACTGCCAACTAGCTTTATTATCTCATTACACTGTATTACCTATGTAATATTGTTTTTGAATTTTGAAAGTATAATGCATTCCTCTCACATGCCGATTTAAGGTGTGTTTTTCTTTTACATTGTCTTGAAAGTAATCCCTTACAAGTCATGTTTTTAGCTGAACATGGTAATTTGTTGTCCATGTGATACTGTTTAGCTTGTACTTTAAAATATATTCGACCCCCACTACATTTTAAACAAGCAAAGATTTACTTTGCTTTCTGACATATTTATTTATTTTGAAATAATAATAACTGCAGGTCACACTAAGATGAGCTTCTTTGGTTTCCAGAGTCTCTATAGTCAATAATGTTGCTCACTGAGTAATGCTCAGATGAACTCGTCATCATTCCTCACATGTTAAATGCTTCTCCACGGCATAATCAGCGTTTGTGTTATTTGATCGCGTTGAGCCAACGTTTTTCTCGGAGCTTCATCTCAAGTGTCTGTAACGCTGAAATTGCTATTATATTTTTACAGTTTGTGCATAATTGGGGTTCCGTGATATATATTTTACGCATATATGTTCATATCTCTACTGTATGCTGCTATATTTTTTATTTAATATGCAGTTTAATTAAATGATTTGTTTTAATTACTTAGCTCTCTGAGCGCTAAGTAAAAGTTAGATATTTAAAATTTGCACGCATCGAAAATTAGTTAGATTGATCATAACAGAGATCAAGCATATTTTAATCTATCATGTTGAAGATATGTTTTATTGTCAAAGGCAATTATTTAAAATGCTAATGTTCGCATTTACGAAGCTACTAAAACGCTTATATTGAATCATACAGCCGTCTGACTTGCCAAACGTGTTACCATGATTGATGCACATCATTCATGGTATCAGAATTGCCTTAAATATATTGGCGAACCGAGCACAATATTGTGATGCTTTGTACAATAACGTTATAATTCTGATTGACTTGTATATATATACGTATATATTTATGTACTGTACTGGATGTAAGAAATGATTATTCCATTTTATATAAATGACAGATTGTTTCTATTTCTATCATCATAGCATTCCGAAAGTATCTATGCAAATAGTTTTGAGCTGGCTATATTTTTAATATACTTTCTCTATTTTAGCATTGCCGTGTTATGCATTAGTACATATGTATGTGAACAGTGCATATTTATTTATCTTATTGATGTTAGATTTTTGTTTATGTTTGTTTGTTTTTATATCCACTCCAGGACAAGTAGGCTCACAGAGGTCGCATACAATTAGGGCCATTCAAATACGGTTATTGTATTTTTGTCAGAGAATCAATGCTATCACATAAGTGGAACTGCTTGAGTACTAGGCTTATAGGTCCCAAATAAAAATGGCCTTATTTTGCCAACATATTATGAACAACATTGTGTGTTCGATGGGTCGATATATTCCCAGCAGACATGAGACAATGAGCTAATGCCAGTGTCGCCGACGATGGTTCAACATTAATCCAGTATTTGCCTAACGTTTAATGTCTGCTGGATTATTTTCTGGGTACATATGTAGTCACATTTAGCGTAAAATAACTCGCCCCGGCTGTGTGAATGGTTTGTCTCAAAGAGTATACTTTGCGATCTAGCATTTTTAATTTTGCAGATGTCTCTGTTGTACGTTCATTTATCAACAGTAGTCCTGCAGCTGATTCTGAAAACTTAAATTTTGTTGCACCCCTGGAAGAACATAGGTTTTATGGTATATTCTGTTTCTTTGGTTTACCAGCTTTCATTTTAAAAACATAAAACCTTTCAAAATGTGTCCGAAAGACCCTATGAAGACCATTTCCTGCAGTCGGTCATATCTAGTGAAAATAAGAACATTGCCATTTTTATACGTGTAGCTCACAAAAACCATAACGAATATTGCAAAAAGGCAACTTTTTTTATCCCCGGCCTGTAGGGAAAGGGGGATTTTAGTCGCGCCAGGATTCTGTCCGGCGTCACGTTTTCTTGTGGGCGCAAAAACTCAAAAACTACTGGTCAATTTTTTTTGAAATTTTAACATCACATTCCTAGCAACATGGGGATGTGCAAGTGATTTTTAGTAGAGCTTTAGCTCTACTGTTAGCATGGTGTTGGTCTGAGGGGCCGTAGGCTGATCTCGTTGCGGGGTTTGTGCGTAATTTTCTGATGGGGACCCATTGGCGAGCGCAGCAAGCCATAAGAACAGTTGTAAGCCCCCCTAGAAAATTTTGTTTGTTTGTGACTTCTGACAGCACCTGACATGAATGCTGGAGACATAATGGATTTGTTTATACACATGATATTTTTGGCCTGACAAAAAATCTACTTTTGAAAATTAGTAGGGCCCATCCAGGTAAACCAAATATTACTCAAATCATTCGACAAAGGGCTATTCAAACAAAATCATTAGGGGCCTCATCTATTTTTGAAATTATTTCAAAACATCGGAAGGGTAGGCCTATTTGATTATTATTTTATTGAGGCAAAACATTATTGTACTGACAAGTACATAATCAAGTACATAATACATGTATTACTTGCATCTATAATATATACTTTAAACTTGATAAAAAAAATACCCATCACTACATAGGCCTTATAAGGCATGCTGGATTATCGTATAATGCACATTTAGCTCTTTGAAGTAATCTTAGTAATATGCTCTCGTTCCAGTAGACTACTTCACTATGATATGATATGGTCATAAATTAATAGAAACAATTATTTGCCGAAAAAAAACTACATATATGTGTAGGCTAACAGTATTACGTATTAATAAGGCTCATCGTGATAATGTCTATTATAAAAGTTATTCTAGCTCAAGACGACGTGTATGGAGCTTTGGATACAGATCAACAATCTCGTCAAAATCAAATTGTGTATCATAATTAAATCTACCACTCCATCCTAGGATCTAACCCCCCCCCCCCCTTTTTCGTGAGTATGTCACTGTGAAGTGTCTTCTAATCCCAAAATCTACCCTTCCTTCTCAGAATATACCCCCTTTTAAACTATACGAGGCCCTCCAAGAGTCTGCCCTCCCTCTCAGAATATACCCCCTTTTAAACATCTAAATGTGACTCCCAGAATGTACCCCTCCCTCCCAGAATATACACCCCTTTTTAAACATCTTAGCTCTATATGCGACACTCCGAGAATCTACCCTCCCTCCTAGAATATACCTGCCTTTTATATAAAGCGACACTCCTAGAATCTACCCTACCTTTTTTTCACAACTATGTGCAACACTCTCGTGATCTACCCCTCCCTCCCAGAATATACCCCCCCCCTTTTAAACATCTATGCGACCCTCCCTGAATCTACCCATCCTTCTCTGAATATACCCCTCCCCCTTTAAACATATATATGCGACCCTCCCAGAATATACCCCTCCCTCCCAGAATAGATACCCCCTTGTTTGGCAACTATATGCGACACTCCCATAATCTACCCCTTCCTTCCAGAATATACCACGCTTTTCTACAACTATATGTGACGCCACTGCCTTCCCAGAATCTACCCCGGCCCTCCGAAAATATACCCCCTCCCCTTAGATATGCAGAATATACATATATATATGCGACTGTGGGACACTCCCGGGATCCACCCCTCCCTCCAATAATATACTCCCCTTTTAAACATATATATACGCGAGCCTCTCGGAATCTACTCCTCCCTTCCAGAATATACCCCCAGCCCTTTTCCACAATGTGATTATCACAAAATCTACCCCTCTCTCCTGCCTGGATAAGTGTGCATGCTCTAGAAGGCGTATATAGTGGGCCTATATATCATCCATGGGGATTCAATGTGTTCAGTGTATTAGGACTGTGACAGTGCCGCCCATGAGGGGTTGCAGTATCAGAGGTGGATCCAGGATCTGAAGAAAGGGGGGCGCACAGGGTTTTGGGGGTTTGTCCCCAAGATTTTTTTGGTACATTTTAAAAAAAAAAATTGGCGAAAATAGGTGGGGTGGGGGTGCCTGCTGCCACTGCGTATCCTTTATTTTACAAATCTATGTGCAAACCTTGGTTAATTCTAAATAATAACGTTATTATTCATATCGTATTTGCTGTAAAAGTAGTGCTGGGGAAATTCTCTGAATATGATTTTGTTGGCACTGGGCTAATTCGGCGTTCACGTTCATTGAAAGTTAACACATTGTTGCAGTAAATTGCATCACGGTGTACCAAATAGAAATTTACCATTTTTTCTAATTTTTGGGGCTGTTCCCCGTGTTGCAACATTTTATATCAAATTTTACAAATTAAAGATGACTATTAAAAATTAATTGTGGAAATGAAAGATGGTTGATAAAGTAACGATACTTACAGGCAGCTGAATAGTATTTTTTTTTAATCTATAAACATGCCGATTTGGAAATATAGTCTACATATTTAAAATTTCAGTGAACCAATAATGTGATTATATGACAAATGCATACAGGCTGCGATCGGTACTTGTCAACAGTAGGCCTATTGTTTTCATGCAAATTGGATTATTTTTTCTTACCTGTGATCTGGTCATACTTATATCTTATCGCCCAATGTTTTGCTTTACATTATCATATCACCCATTTTTGTGAACACAAATAAAGATGGAGCGGGTTTTTGCAAATGTTTTGCAAATTTATTGTTTTCCTACGACAGTAGGCCTAAATGCCTCTTGTTATATTTTTTGTTATTGTATAATTACAAAATATTATGTCACATGTTTCCTGTTAGGTTTATGATTAGCTGTCTAGATTGACTCTGTGATATCTCACGTCCTGACAAAGGTCATTATAGTGTCACTTCACGAAGTGCCGTACCAAAAAACACGACACATCGCCCCAACGCTGTATACATGTAGGCCTACATTCATTGGCTCACTGTTGGGAGAACGTTTCTCCGAACATGTATCGTCTTTACCACGATCTACACCCCTTTTGTAGGAAAGTAGAAGATTTGTATTCTACATTTCTGTGGTCTCTCATTCTGCTGCTCTGAACGAATAGGACGCTGCCTAACGTTTGATACACCAATATGTCTTATGTATTGTTTTCATGCAATTGGTTTACTTTCTATCGCCTTTTCCATCTATTGCAATTGATATGTTGTTGCCATTTCATAATTTGAAGCAGATGAATCATTACCATGATTACTTTCATTGATTATACTCCATAAAGGGGGTCTTAGTCATCTCTAATTAATAGTATTGCCGAGTTGCGATATGTATTATACTCCATATAATATAATATGTAACAGCATGAATCAGTATTATATATGTATACTGAAAAAAACTACGCACAAATTTGCCAGTGCTACAGCTATTTATTAAGCAACAATCGTAGAAGACGTACTGCTTACTGTATTCCACCAGCCCCACGCGATAATATATTTCGCATTATTTTCGTCCCTATATAATCCAGACTGTTTGCCATGTTTAACAAGTTTGTATTTAATATATTTGAAACCTTGTACATGTTGTATGACAGTTCAGAGATATACTCTAATATGAAAATTGTCCAATGCTGCAAAAGGACACACCATGAAACATCCGCACCATTATAGGTAAAAATGGCTTACTTGCGTTATCATGTGGGGAAAAAGTTACCAACATATCTCTATTTAACTCGGCAGACATTTTGAACAATGTCAGACAAAGATCGTAGCTTTATTTGTTTACCTGTATGCTATAGCGTATTTGAAACTTTTCATAATAAGAAAAGTCAGTGGACGACGTCGTATGTGGAGTTGAAATATATTCAGTAATATTCGTCCATTCGTTACATAAAACACATTATACATGCATTTTGTCTCGTACTGATATCCATTATTTGTTTAACCCTTACATGTATAATGCATCCCTATATTGTGAATCTGAGAATTGGTGGTTGAAGTTATAAAACACGTACCCAAATACTGGAATTGCTACAAAAACGTACTCATGGAACCGAAGGTTTTTTTTTAAATCGTGATGTAATATTTTAAGTAAACCGTCATATGCAACCATTAGAAGCAGGGCTCCAACTTCATGTTGTAAGATGCCACCAAGGTAATTTCAAGTTCAATTAAGCTGATTTTTTAAATGTATACAAATCGCATTATTGCCAAATTGATCATTTATTTAGTGTGTGCTTTACATGTTTTCACACTATCGATATTGTATCAATGTGACCTTTTTTATAAATATATTTACAGAATATTCTAATATAACCTAATATAACATGGTCTATAATATTAGGATCACGGAAGGAGTATATTTTATTTCGCTAAGTCTGATTTTGGTATCAACCATCTTCCTGAACGTTTATAACTATTATAAGTCGTGTTTATAGGAACCAGGATATTGCCTTGAATGTTCCAATATGATTGTACAACTTGCTCAATGTGTTCAAAGAATTGTAAATAACATGATTTGTAACTCGCATGTTGACTTATTTTCCATAAACTATGTATGTGAAATGTGTTGTGGTTGTTTGTATTCAGGTGAAAAAACAACGACATGACATCCGCCTGTGTTATCTAATGTGACTTTAGTCAGAAGTAAACTGATTTTCATAATCACTTCAACCATTTGGCCCTATTGACAAATGTTGTTACAGTTCTCTTTATATACCCACCGATACTTTAATGGTGCTCTTTGAATTTGATGGTGCACTTTGATGATGCAAGTCCCTCATACATATAGCAGAGTATAATTATAAGCATGATCTGCAAACTCGGGATTTCCTATAAATCACATTACATATATAAAAAGCAAACTGTAAAGTCTTTGTGTTTTATCAGAGTGTTATAAAAACAAACTATGCATCAAAGTCACCAATCATACCAGCAGAAACATCGCTCTAATTTGACGAAATATCGATATTTTCACAATCGAAATATACTTTGTGGTACTTGAAATCCCCATTCATTATCCGAGAAAACTCAAAAAATCATTAACACCCAAATTTTCTGTTTTAATAAAGGGAGGCCAACCAAATTACCAACTCGCTCTTTTTCAAAATTCTGAATCCCCCCGCATATTATACTCCTTCGTTATTTTATATATCGTTTAGCATAATAGACAGATCCATGTCAGACAAAAGCTGCCATTTTTTTCAGTCAAGGATTTCTCAGTGGATTCAGCTACCTAGAACCATATTGTTTGAAATAAGTTTCTGTGCCACCCTAAAATATTCCTCAAATACAATATATGCCGCCGCCAAATTACTTAGAATTGTAACGCTTTGTGAGTTATCTTTGTTAGAAAAAAACCCCTAAAAATCTTATAATTATTGGATTTAATGGTAAAGTAAGATGATTTAGTCATTTAGAATTCTCGAAAGCACCTTATTAACATTTAAATTCAAGATGGCCGCCGGGCTTACATCTGTATGGCAAAACATAGGCCTACTATTTCCTGTTCTGGTAGTGATATCATTATTAGCTCCCGCCTCCGTTTTTTTTGCCTCTTCTTTTGCCTATAACTTTGTGAGAAAATAAGCTAGGATAATAATTTTTGGTATGTGGGTTACTTCCAGGTGGAGGGGTACTGGGATGATTGCTAGTAGTAGTACTTTTTGCCCCCATAGTGGGAGGGTCATTAGGGATCTGTTTCGTCTGTTGGATGCTGTGTACGGCATTGTACGGAAGCACTAGTCTACAGCAATCATCCAAGGGCAGCTGCAGCCTCCTCGTATCTGGCTATAATCTTCGGGCGGATTGCCAGTGGCGTACCCTGGTTCCTCCGCTCAACAGCGGAGCCAATGCAGCACCTGCATCAGTGCTGGCGCTGATGTAGGCCGTGGTAGCCTTAAATAACCGGCAATAGCGTGTTTGACATTAGGTCTCTCACGTGGGATGAATGGAGTTACCCAGAGGGAGTGATCCTTCCTATTGTTACTCTGGGGACTCTCCGACCCGAGGATAGCGGAGCTGCGCGAAATGCCACAGAGTTTCATCATTAAATTGTACAGCGAAACTCAAGTTTCCGGCGGTCTGGGCATGTCTGGGGGTATATCCCCTAGACATGCCCAGAACCCTTTATCGGGCGAGCGAAGGAAAACGCTCTCAATAACCCACCATGCCCTATCACCCCCACCCTCACATCATCATCAGTACATCATTCATCTCATCAATTGACTACAACGTTTTTATCGTATTATAATGTCACTTAAAAGACCTTTTGTGCCGAAAAGTGACGTAAAGCAATGATTTACTACTACTTCCAGGTGGATAATGGACAGGTTAAAATATTTTTAATCTGAATTCAATACGCAAGGTCGCAGAGGAGAAAATGATGATGTTACGGCGTTGGGCCGTCCGTAAACAATTCGTTTTCGGAGCATATCTCTGAAAGTACTTGTCCGATTGTCTTCAAATTTTACACACAACACCCCTAGGGGGTCTAGTTGTGCCTTTTAGGGTATTTAAACTTTGACCTACTTTTGGTTCAGAGCTATGACCTATTTAGACGTTTTGACGCGCACTTCATTTCCGGAGCAGATCTCGAAAAGTACTGGGCCGATGACAGTCATATTGCACATACATGTTCTCTAAGGTCCCTAGTTGTGCCTTTTCAGGTTTCTGGACCTTGAAGTTGACCCAGCACTTTGACCTAATTTATACCATCGGTAAATCCGACTGAAAGATTTTGCGGAATATCATGAAAACCGCTCAAGATAGCTACACCATTACTATAAAACAAATTGTGAGGTTTCAGGAGAGGATGCATTTTGAAAAATTTCAAGTCGATAAAATTCAAAATGGCACACCTATCGGCCATTATTCACCTCGACAGGCCTAATATTGTGGAATATCATGAAAACCGCTCAAGATATCTACACCATTACTATAAAACAAATTGTAAGGTTTCAGGAGAGGATGCATTTTGAAAAAAATCAACTCGTCCAAGTTCAGAATGGCCGCCAATCGGCCATTATTCACTTTCACATAGCCGTTATTTGGTAACCGTACTAGATGGCTAGACCATTACTATAAAACAAAATGTGAGATTTCAGGAGAGGATGCATCTTGAAAAATTTCGCCTTGATCAAATTCAAAATGGCCTCCTATCGGCCATTATTCACTTTCACATGGCCGATATTTGGTAAACCGTGCTAGATAGCTAGACGATTACTATAGAATGAAATGTGAGATTTTAGCTGAGGATGCATCTTAAAAAATTCTGACTCGATCAAATTCAAAATGGCCCCCTATCGGCCATTATTTATTTTCACATGCCCAATATTTTGCAAACTGTGTTAGATGCTAGTCCATTACTATAAAACAAAATTTGAGGTTTCGGGGGAGGATGCACCCTAATTTTTTAACTAATTTATATCGAATTCAAAATGACCGTAAATCAGCTATTAGTTACCTCGATTATTGGCCTGATATCGGGTAAACCATGCCAGATAGGTAGACCATTACTGGGATACTGATTAGGATCATTAATTTCAATGGAGGTTTGCAATCTCTGACAGACTGTCTACTTCTTATCTTACTCTTAGACTGAGCTTCTTAGACCTAGTTGTCTTGCGCCTTGATTTTTGACCTAGCCTAGGACTACATTAATAGCCCTACACAAAATTGCTTAAATCAAATTCTAATTCGGAGCGGGAGCTCCTGGACTTATGTAGTCTTGTTATATTGGAGTCTATCCATATGTTTTGAGAGCCAAGGAATCCATTTATTGACTTTCAATTAGGCCATCAGGTCATGCAGTAAATATGATAATATTCAAAACGGCCGCCGCGCGAGAGGATCTAACTTCTAACTCATTTGATCTCCATGTAAATAAAAATGATTACTATAAGTATAAACACAAAATTACATGAAATTTTAACTCTTCCTTTACCAATTTCGCATTTAAGCGAAAACTACCTTCCTTTACCAATTTCGCATTTATGCGAAATCCACATGTGCAAAAGCATTACTTGCAATCGAGATATTTCATTACATGCATGGTTGAAAATCGCCAACCAGAATGGTCAGAGACATAGATGCAATGTTCTCTTGCATTTTTAATTTATTTGATGTGCGCATGCGCATAGCTATGACCTGTATTGTGCCCAGCGGCTACTTCAGGGGGTCATAATTAAAAAAAAGTCGGTTTCTGGGGGTATTTTTATCAGGGTGATGTCGGTAAACATGGTAAAGGAAGAGTTAATCTCTCTGATTTATTGTATTCATGCGTAGGCCTATGTGAATTGTTATCTGATTGTTATTTCATTATAAATAATAACAAATTGTGACCAGCCACGCGAAAAGGGCCTTTAAGTCAAAATTTTCAAAATAGATTTTCATAGTTGATATGATAACAGTGTCCTCTCTGTTGAGATAACTGAAAAAAAAATTGAAAAATATTTATAACTTTTTGTTTTATGAGATTTTAATTATTTTAAAATTAGTTATGTAATCTTTAAATTTTAATGACGTCATAAATGATTAATTGTAAGAAAGCCGCAGGGAGGTACCTTCTTGCGTGGCGGGTCACAATTTATTTTATATTATTTGATTAATCATGCAAAAGTCTTCACTTCTCACAGAGAGTGTCGCTCTTTGGTCAGTTACAGGCACTGCTCATGACTGCATGCTCCATTTATTATATTATTTTCATGAGTCAATGTCAAGTAGGTGCAAATATAATTTTTAATAAATAACTTTAGAAACGTGTGTAATAGCTCTTTTTCGTATGATTTTGACTGGAAAATCCATTTATTATATTATTTTAGTGATTCAAGGTCATCTTTAAGGTCGGAAGATCTATTTTAAGGTCAATATGTAAAAAGATGATTTTTAAGAAACATACATAGAAAGTAAGTGTAATATGTCTTTTTCGTGGCAACGGAGATGTGTTAAAGAGCCACGGAAAAGATTTGAAGGTCGACGAGGAGGCGTTAAAGGGCAATGAGAAGGTGTTAAATGGCAATGAGGAGGAGGGGTTAAAGTGCGAGGACTGGGTGCGTTATAAGGTGGAAGATAGGCCTTGGGGCTATGGGGATGCGTTAAAGGGCGATGGAGAGGCATTAGTCATTACACTCCTGACAGTAAATTCTCTCTAGTAATGGCCCAATTTGTAGGCCAGAAAAACAGGTCAAGTGAAATAATTATAGCAGGAGAAGGACTCTAAGCTGGGTGCAAGGGTCGGCATGGATTGGGGATTTGGGGTTGCCCTGTCTTGGGGTACAATCCTGAGTTTGCGTTAAGGTCACAGCAAGGTCAAATCAATTGAAAATCAGATTTTTGCAGTTTTTGTACAGTTTCAGATCCCAGTGAGATAAAGAGTTACAGACGGGACTATAGTGGTAATTACAAAGCAACAGATAAGGGTATCAACATAACACATTCAGAGTGAAAACAAAGTGATAAAAGGGTGTTCTGGAGTGGTAATTACTAAACAACAAAGGGTATCCTCAGAACACATTCAGAATGAAAAAATGGTGATAAAAGGGGGTTTTAGAGATACCCTTTGTTGCCTAGTAGTTGCCACTAATCCCGTATGTAATTCTTATCTCACTGGGATCCATCTGAAACTAAAAAACTGCAAAAATGTGATTTTCGATTTGACCTTGAAATGACCTAGACATGACCTTGACATGAACTTAGGATTGTACCCCAACAAAGGGTAACCCCAATCCATAGTCCCGCTCCTGCAATATAAAACTTAATGCTATGTCCCAAATTATATCACTTCAGCTGTTTTCCAGCCTATAATTAGGCCATTACTAGAGGGTATTTACCTAATAATTGGGCCATTACTAGAGGGTATTTACGCCCTTGAACGCATCCACATCATCATTTAACGGTTCCTCGTCGTACTTTAGCGCATCTTCATCGTTGTTGTGACATAATAATTTTTATAACTTTTATTGATCAAGAACAGCAAAAGCAAATAATTCTAACGATGTGTAATGAGACAGTCAGAATCAAAATAGCGAATGCATGCTGGTTAGCTGAGCATAATGGGTCCTAACTGCCCAAAGCTAAGGACAAAAGCCCCGGTTTCCGGAGGGTTTGACTGCGGGATTGAAAGGAATAGACTTCCACTTTAATGTATCTCTGCCATCTTATAACGCACCCAGCTGCACGTTACCCCCTCTTCGCCGCCCGCCCTTTAACGCCTCCATATTTCCATTTGAAAATGCCTCCTCATTGCCCTTTAACGCCTTCTCGTTGTCCTTTAACGCCTCCTCATCGACCTTTAAAGCTTTTCCGTCTCTCCGTTGCCACGAAACAGATGTATTACACTTTGTCCTATTTTTAGCTTGTGGACAGAGTCTCCAAGTTTTTATGCTGACCTTCAGGGCAAATGTCTGTCGTTAACATGTCGTTAACTTCCGTTTTAACATCTGTTCTGCCTGTGCAAAGTCAAAAGGCATTATCGGCTCCCTGTTACACTAGTCATTTACTGCTTTTTAACTGGCTCTTCCTGCCATAGCGCTGCCAAAAGGCCGTATTTGCTCACCTGTAAAGCAAGTATATACTTCCTTTACGCTGATGTCACTGCCTCCTTCTTGTTTGTAACAGCACTTTCAATAGACAGTATCTGCACCACAGTATCTGCACCCTTGTGAAATAAGCAGATACTTGGTTTTGCTGTGAGCAGAAGCGTTCTATGTCATGCTGGTTCTAGGCAGTCAACATGATCCACTGATCCAATGTTGGTTAAATGTTGTGCCATCATTTATGACACTGTTCCAACATTGAACCAACATTGTGTCAGTGTATCGAGTTGCCGGTGACTCTCTGCAAAAACGAGACGTTTAGCAATTGCTGTTTTACTGCTGAGTCATTGCCGTAGATAATGGGCCAGCATTAAGCTAGCATTGGATAAAGGTTAATCGCTTTAAGGGCCATATATACTGATGGACCAATGCTGGAATAATGCTGGCCCAGTGTTGTATACGGCGGGCCACCAGTAGGCTAGCATTGTGTCAGCGTCTCGAGTTTGTTGATTGGCTGTGACCAAACCTAGTTAACATCGACCCAATGTTGTTTTTATGTTGTGCCAACAGTAGAACAACATTGGGTCAATGCCTTGTGTTTGCTGTGATAGGTGTTCTCCCCCCCACCCGCTCTCCCACCTCTCTCTGCTGCAGTCACCTGTGTTATCTTAAGCAATATAGCTATTAGGCCTTGGCTAAGATGTTTATCTCCAAAAATATCAAATTTCGTATTATTAAAAATAGATTTTTGGCCTCAGCGATTGAAGGCAATGCAAATTGATATGATTTATACACTTCTAGCCTGAAATATGACTGAATAACAACTTTTATGGCAATGCCCGTTGGTGTAGTTGAGTTAACCCTTTCATTACGACCATGTCACATGAAAAAGGCACAAAGTATGGTGAAATATACATTTTTACATTATTGGAACTCATTCCAATAATGTTTTAATGTGGTTCACAAAACGGATTCTGGGCACTGTTTTTTGTGTCCATATAATGTGTGTCCCAAATGACTATCACTCACATCTTCTCAAATACGGCAAAATGCATAGGTTCATTTTTCTGTCATTCCATAGCCTACAGTAGACTCACCACACGTTGTTTCTGAATAAGCATAAATATCTGTATTTGCTGAGTTATTAGGATTTCCGTGGTCAATTTTACGACAGTTAGGGGTCCCGAAATTTTGAGCTGTGTGTTGGGCTATTGATTTATACCCTGTAGATAGCCAGTAGATTTTACTGAGAACAATGCCTACCTTGGGATCAAACTAGGCCAATATAATCTTAAGAAACCACCACAATGAGAGTTTGAAACTGGGGAAAGCTAACAGATGTTTTCTCTTGAGACCAAATCTATCATGATATCGATACAATATTTTGCAATAATATATATTGCCTTTGAAAATCTAACCCTTGGTTTAAATGCCTCTGACACCATACCTACAATTGTTGTAAATAACATTCTGAGATATGCTGACCTACATCTTAAGCAGATCATGGGTATATCCCCTAGACATGCCCAGAACCCCTTATGGGGCGAGCGAAGGAAAACACTCTCAATAACCCACCATGCTCTATCACCCCCACCCTTACATCATCATCTGTACATCCGTAAAGAGGCAATTAAACCGTTGGTCACCAGGTGGGTGTTCGAAACACTTTTGTGGCGTTCAGCCATTCGGTCACCAGGTGGAGCTATCACCAATTTCTCATTTCCTGCTGGTCACGAGATTCAGTTGTGAACAGACTTTTGTAGCAAACACATGCCAGGCTGCATGTTCACATCTGTATCACTTTTATGTTTTCGTGTCCTGCAGGTATGTAGAAATCACTTGTGATATCTTTATTATTATTAAGCTACTCATCATGTAAATAAAGTTGTCATTTACAATTAGTCATTTTATAATAATGTAGTTGTGAACAGACTTTTGTAGCAGACACATGCCAGGCCGCATGCTCACATCTGTATCACTTTTATGTTTTTGTGCCCTGCAGGTCTGAGTGGCCCGTTGCTGTCCATGTAACCCGGATCAGGAGGACGCGCAGGACGCCGTACCCTCCTGGGGACAACCCGCCTCCCGACATGGGACGTTGACCATCGTGGCCGAAATTAATGCCGCTGTGACGGTTGTATGGTTGTGAACGCCGTGGCCGCGTTGGCATAATGGCCAAGGTTTTTTAATCCAGATTATGTATATATGTAATAAATATGTTCTATTTGTAACCTGTGTCGTCTTTGTGAGGTTGACAGGGGTCATCAGGTCCGGGATGAACATGATGCATCGCCCGGTAGATCAATATAACGAATCCGTGGTTTACACATCATTCATCTCATCAATTGACTACAACGTTTTTATCGTATTACAATGTCACTTAAAAGACCTTTTGTGCCGAAAAGTGACGTAAAGCAAAGATTTACTACTACTTAAGCAGATCATAGGACGAGATAAACTCTCCCGACCAATCAGACACCCAGAATCTGGTTCGTCACATCCCTGGACTTTTCAGTATGCTGTACTGTATACCAGTAAACATGTGATCTGCTGATTGGCTTTCAACGACCACGTGATAACACAATATCACCTGACAGACGTACAGACAATTGACCTACAGCTGCTGTGCAAAGCCTAAAGGCAGTATCCGCTCACTTTACAAGTGAGCGGATACTCCCTTTGCAGGGCAGACCCCTGCAAAAACGAGACGTTTAGCCAATGCTGTTTTACTGCTGAGCCAGGGTTGTAGAAGATGGACCAACATTAAACTAACATTGGTTGAACATTTATCATGTTAAGACCAATCTACTGGTAGGCTAATGCTGGCCCAGTGCTGTAAACCTTGGGCCACCATTAAACTAACATTGTGTCAATGTCTCGTGTTTGCTGTGTGGCTGTGACCAGGTGACAGCAAAGAGGCTGGATCACGCCGCCCGCTTGCCGCCCGCCCGCAGTCTGTCGTGGAGGGGTAACCACCCCCCCCCCGTCTCTCTCCCACCGCTGACATCTAGAATGTTATGCAATATAGAAGTTATAATTAGGTCTTGGCTAAGATATTTATCTTCATATCTATTAAATTTTGTATTATTAAAAGTAGATTTTTGGCCTTGGTGGTAAAAGGCATTGAAAATTAATATAATTTATACATTTCTAGCATGTAATAGGCCTACGACTGAATAACGTCTTTTTTTTGTAGTGCCCGTTCATACATCATTTAGTTATCACCGCCAATAGTCGCTGCCGTGCAAAAGCAAACAGCAGTAACTGCATACTACGAAAATATGATGTTACTGCTGTTTGCCGAAATGTAATGGCAGTTTGTGCTCTAATCAAGACCATGAACTGCTTCTCCAGCTAGAGGACTCGTTCAGCCAATGTTGGTTTAATGTTGGGCCAGTGTAATAGACGTCAGGACAATATTAAATATACATTGTGGAGTGCCTGGCGTTTTTGCCAGTGGTGACTGACCAGGTGACGACGCACTCAGTCCTCTTGATGTCATCACAGGATGTGTTGATGTTCTCGTAGCTCTACAGTGTATTGACGGTTACCGCGGTTTATGACTGGAAACATGTTTGGTAAAATAGCTTAAAAAATCGACACTTCAAAACTTAAGGTGCGGTTTATAACCAGACATTCTATGTGAGCCATGACGATTTCGGGTGAAAATAGGAGTGTCATTGCCGGGTCAGGCAACCAACTGACAGACCGGGTAGGCCTATATATCGTCACCTGCGTTGGTGTGAGCTTTGTCCTTGGCTATGAAGTCAATTAACCATTTGCGTCCCAATGTGAATAATAATAATATGGACTATATGCAAGCAAATTAAACTAATGTAAATCATATACTATTTTCACAGAGAAGTCTAGAACTGCAAATTTTCTTGTCTAGGCTATGAATAACTATACATTTTCTAAAAGGTCTATGCATGAATTCAATGATAAAACTGCCTGGTTAAACGTGAGGGGAGGTCACTACAAATGAGAACACAATAATGCTGGGGTCACATGATTCTTGAAGTCCCGGGCTTTGCCCATATGCACACCCAATCATCCGGCTCGAAAATACTCTTTTTTTACAGAGACCTGTAGGCCCTAGGTCTATGAGCTGTACAACAAAAAAGAAGAAAATAAAAATCATTGATCAAATATGAAACAATGACGTAGTCCACGGTATATTAAACTTAGCCTAATTAATTGAGCAGTCCATCGTCCTCGCACCAGATTTTTGGCACAGATAGGCTAATTTAGGAATGGCAATGATTACAGTGTCCGTTGTTAGGGACTAATATGCCTATATGATCTACCCACTCTTTTATCTGACTATGACGTCACAATTGTATTGTCAAATTATATAAATATACTTATAGGCCTATATATAGTACAAAACTTGAAACAGTATTATTAAACCATAACATCGGCAGTTTCAAAATCCCCATTTGAATGAACTGCAAATGTGATGTCACACTTACAAACAAAAGAGAGCTGTAAATTATAGAAAAGTATGTTTAATAAGTCTAACGTACGTTAGTTGATTTGACTCAACGTCACGGATGGGACTAGCTGAGATTTTCAATGCGGTAGCAGGTCACTTTGTACCATGTCCACTTCGTAACCTACCACTTCGTACCACAAAAAATAATAGACCTACCAGTTCGTACCACCTCTACCTACCAGTTCGTACCACCTCTACCTACCACTTCGTACCTACCACTTCGTACCACTTTTTTTAAATGTTTTATGTCGCGAGACATTTTTGTGGTTTATTAAACTTCATATAATAATCTGTTGTAGGCCTAGAGTTAGTCCACGTAGAGGTAAGTGACAGCCTAAAACCCTTAAACTACTATTGTAATGTTCACCCACTTGAAGTTGTGGGTTGCGGTAGCAAGACACAACTTTAAGTGGGTGAACATTTAAAATATTCAATTTAGCAGTTGACGAGTTAAGCTGTCATATATCAGCTTGCGAAGGTGAGTTGTGAATTACTCCAACTGAGACCCTACCTGTTAGGGATTAGCTCCGAGCCATAGGTGTTGTGAGTGATAGCTGACGCTGTCATCGGCTTGCACTGGGGAAAGCTGTGATATCAATTTTAAACACTTAGCAGGCTTACCTGTAGTAATCGTGTAGACCTAGTAATCGATCATCAAATGCGATGTAAAAAATATAATATCGTGAAAAATTCGTAAATGTTATGTAGGCTACTAAATAAAGTATTGATAAAATATATTGAAATACACACAGAAATACATGACATCGACAAATACATACCTGTCTAAATAATTAAGACAAAGACATATATTTATTTTTGATTATTCTGAATAATCGCAATCTGCAGAATGTAATCCATACATATACATATATTGCATAGGCCCCCTATAGCATAACAAACTTGTCTTAAGAAAAAAAACATATTTATTTTTCTGTTACGAAGTGGTAGGTACGATGGTACGAACTGGTAGCTTTCTGGTACGAAGTGGAAGGTACGTTGGTACGAACTGGTAGCTTACTGGTACGAAGTGGTAGGTTACGAAGTGGACATGGTACGAAGTGTCTAGAAACCTTCGATGCCCGTCATTCTGTATAATTTAAGACATGTTTATAAAAAAAAAACATAGTGTGGTCATTGTTGTGAAAAACACCAAATGTCATGCAAATATCAGTCTTTTAGTAGTACATCTATTAGTCCTATGGCATCACGATCCTGGGTCCTAAACAGTGCTAAATAGTTATTGTATCCTAGATAGGCCTACTTGTTTGTTACCCAAGGCCAAGCTATAGAATTTATAGACCTACTACAGTAGGCCTATCTATCTATGTATGCGGTTTCGGAATGTGGCGGTAGAAGAGCTGTTTCACATGGATCTCCGGTAGACTGCTCTGGTTTCCAACGAAGAGCGTCAAAATGGCTAACGTTACGAAAGACAGACATGCAGTTGCTCAAGGCGGAATGTGGTCTACCCCTAAAGTATCGTACAGCAAAGAGACAGAACAACTATTGAAAGGTTAGACAGTTTATAAAGTTATGATGTTCATGTTAAATTAATTTAAAAAGAAACAATCAGTTATCAGACCTAGCGTTACATGTTTTGATGTTAAAATGCGAAAACTCACTTGCCATGCCCATGCCATGGCATGGCATGATGGGCATGGGCATGGCATGGCAACTTCATGAACTTGGCAGCTATTTTTTTTACTCTCACTGACACTGCCATGACTGCAGTCTCATTGCTCTCAGTGACAGTGTGACTCCAGCCGTCCAGGGGCCGGTTGCACCAACGAGTCGTATCGTTTACGATAGGCGTATTCGGTATTGTGGTCAAATTCGAAAACTCAAGAGTCAACAAATCAGTGGAGTCCCATCTTCTTTAATGTAATTAAAAATTTCGGTGTAATTTTTTAAGTAATTAAAACTTGACCTGGGATCATTTGACAGGTCTTATGATAATAAAAATATGAGAGCTAAGACAGCAGAGTCAACCAACTGAGCAGCTGAACAACAGATTTTAATATAATTAAAACTTGACCTGGGATCATTTGACAGGTCTTATGATAGTACAAATATGGGAGCAAAAACAACAGAGTAAATCATCTGAGCAACTGAACAACAGAGTTAATCAAATGAGATACAACAGGATTAAAATTTTCAGTGTAATTTTAATGTAATTAAATATCGACCTGGGATCACTTGACAGGTCTTAGGCTAAAACAAATGTGAGAGCAAAACAACTGCGTCAATCATCTGAGATACAACAGGATGCACAAAGATTAAACAACAGGATGCACAAAGATTTAAATGAGTTGTGGAAGGATGGTTTCGCCGAGGGGGTGGCGGGGGGGCGTGGTGGCTGTGCTCCATCTTATTCTGTGGATAGCTGCTTGCAGTGGTCTAATGGGGTGTGGTGGGTCGAAGTGCTGTCCTATCATGTCTTCTTGTCTTCTTCTGGTATGTACTGTCTCACAATCTCATCTGCATGATTATCAACATTTTGCCGACTTGGGGACCGTGATGGTCTGGTGCGGATTGGACGGGGGGGAGTGGCGGTCTCTCTGTGGGTCGTCTTTTTCTCAAGTTCGATTAACACTACCTGTTGCGGTTAGCCCTGAACCAGTCCCTGACACTTTCAGGTGGCTTTAGCCAGGCAACGGCTCTGCTAGCAATAGCAGCTGCTGATTACAAAAATGAAAAAAAAAAAAAAAAAGGCTACCAGCCAATTTTGTTTATAGATTATACTGGCCGTCAGATTAACTTGTATCGCATGTTTTTTGCCGATTTCTCAGTCAATTCTCAACCGCTTTTGATGAAATTTTGCAAGGACTATTTTTGATACACGCGGCGACTACCGTGAAATTTTCATAAAAAAGTATTATGTAGTTCAAAAGTTAGACCATTTGACATGTAGTAAATTTGAAATTACGACGTCCCTCTATAAACCCATTTAACTGGTTAAATTAAAGTTTGTTTTTAGCCCTGAATTGCATTACATGCCAGATGATCTAACTTTTTAGCTAAACATTATTTTCCGATGAAAATTTCACAGTAGTCGCCGAGTGACTCGCAAATACACCATACAAAATTTCATGAAAATCGTTTGAGAATTGACTGAGAAATCGGCGAAAAACATGCGATACAAGTTAATTTGACGGGGGGTATAAGTCGGTTGCACCAACCAGTCGCAAATTTAATGTGGTCGGTGAGGCGTCTACCGTCGACGTAATAGGTACATCCGAAGAAGTCCTTCGTGTTTTTTTCAGGATTTATGTGAATTTGTGAGACACTGTAGGAAAATTGCCATGTATTGGTAAGGCCAAAACAAAATATATGTTTGTTTCCGATTTGTTGTCAGTTTAACCAGTGGGTAGGTAGGAAATTTATTTTATTTTATTTTTTATTTTATTTTTTGTCACTTCAACCAATCGGTAGGTAAAAATTTTATTAGCTCCCGCCGTCACCGTAGATGAGCGAAGGGAGCTATGGATTCTACCTCCGTTTTTTTTTGGCCTCTTCTTTTGCCTATAACTTTGTGAGAAAATAAGCTAGGATAACAATTTTTGGTATGTGGGTTACTTCCAGGTGGCTAATGGACGGGTTAAAATATTTTTAATCTGAATTCAATACGCAAGGTTGTAGAGGAGAAAATGATGATGTGACGGCGTTGGGCCGTTGGGCCGTCCGTAAACAATTCGTTTCCGGAGCATATCTCTGAAAGTACTTGTCCGATTGTCTTCAAATTTTACACACAACACCCCTAGGGGGTCTAGTTGTGCCTTTTGGGGTATTTGAACTTTGACCTACTTCTGGTTCAGAACTATGACCTATTTAGACGTTTTGACGCGCACTTCGTTTCCGGAGCAGATCTCGAAAAGTACTGGGCCGATGACAGTCATATTGCACATACATGTTCTCTAAGGTCCCTAGTTGTGCCTTTTCAGGTTTTTGGACCTTGACCTTGAAGTTGACCCAGCACTTTGACCTAATTTATAACATCGGTAAATCCGACTGAAAGATTTTGCAGAATATCATGAAAACCGGTCAAGATAGCTACACCATTACTATAAAACAAATTGTGAGGTTTCAGGAGAGGATGCATCTTGAAAAATTTGAAGTTGATAAAATTCAAAATGGCCGCTTATCGGCCATTAATCACTTCGACAGGCCTGATATTGCGGAATATCATGAAAACCGCTCAAGATAGCTACACCATTAATATCAAATAAATTGTAAGCTTTCAGGAGAGGATGCATCCTGAAAAAATTGAAGTTGATAAAATTCAAAATGGCCGCCTATTAGCCATTATTCACCTCGACAGGCCTGATATTGTGGAATATCATGAAAACCGCTCAAGATATCTACACCATTACTATAAAACAAATTGTAAGGCTTCAGGAGAGGATGTATTTTGAAAAAAATCATTTTGTCAAAGTTCAAAATGGCCGCCAATCAGCCATTATTCACTTTCACATGACCGTTATTTGGTAAACCGTGCTAGATGGCTAGACCATTACTATAAAACAAAATGTGTGATTTCAGGAGAGGATGCATCTTGAAAAAATTTGACTCAATAAAATTCAAAATGGCCGCTTATCGGCCATTATTCACTTTCACATGGCCGTTATTTGGTCAACCGTGCTAGATGGCTAGACCATTACTGTAAAACAAAATGTGAGATTTCAGATGAGGATGCATCTTGAAAAAGATCGACTTGATCAAATTTAAAATGGCCGCCTTTTCGGCCATTATTCATTTTCACATGGCTGATATTTGGTAAACCGTGCTAGATGGCTAGACCATTACCTGATTACTATAAAACAAAGTGTGAGTTTTCGGGGGAGGATGCACCCTGAAAATTTTTAACTTACGAATTCAAAATGGCCGACAATCAGCATTATTTACCTCGATAGGCCTGATATCAGGTGAACCGTGCTAGATAGCTAGACCATTACTATAAAACAAAATGTGACGTTTCGAGAGAGGATGCCTTTTAAAAACTTTCGACTCAATCGAATTCAAAATGGCCGCCTATCGGCCACTATTTACTTGCACATTGCTGATATTTGGTAAACCGTGTTAGATAGCTGGACCATTACTATAAAACAAAATGTGAGATTACAAGAGAGGATGCATCTTGAAAAAAATTGACTCGATCAAATTCAAAATGGCCGCCTATCGGCCATTATTCACTTTCACATAGCCGGTTTTTAGTAACCGTACTAGATGGCTAGACCATTACTATAAAACAAAATGTGAGATTTCAGGAGAGGATGCATCTTGAAAAATTTTGACTTGATCAAATTCAAAATGGCCTCCTATCGGCCATTATTCACTTTCACATGGGCGATATTTGGTAAACCGTGCTAGACGGCTAGACCATTACTATAGAATGAAATGTGAGATTTCAGCTGAGGATGCATCCTGGAAAATTTTGACTTGATCAAATTCAAAATGGCCGCCCTTAGGCCATTATTCACTTTCACATGGCCGATATTTGGTAAACCGTGCTAGATAGCTAGACGATTACTATAGAATGAAATGTGAGATTTCAGCTGAGGATGCATCTTGAAAAATTCTGACTCGTTCAAATTCAAAATGGCCCCCTATCGGCCATTATTTACTTTCACATGCCCAATATTTTGCAAACTGTGAAGATGTTAGTCCATTACTATAAAACAAAATTTGAGGTTTCGGGGGAGGATGCACCCTAAGTTTTTAACTAATTTATATCGAATTCAAAATGACCGTAAATCAGCTATTAGTTAAATCGATTGGCCTGATATAGGGCAAACCATGCCAGATAGGTAGACCATTACTGGGATACTGATTAGGATCATTAATTTCAATGGAGGTTTGCAATCTCTGACAGACTGTCTAGTTCTTATCTTACTCTTAGACTGGGCTTCTTAGACCTAGTTGTCTTGCGTCTTGATTTTTGACCTAGACTAGGACTACATTAATAACCCTATACAAAATTGCTTAAATCAAATTCTAATTCGGAGCGGGAGCTCCTGGACTTATGTAGTCTTGTTTTATTTTATTTGGTGCCAAATTCACTTACATGCATGTCTTAGCTGTACATTACGTAACGATTTTTTTGTTTTTTTTAACACTTTTTGACCCCACTATCCTTTTCGTAACGTTTTTCAGAGTTACTTTGACTCATCCCTGAACTTATTTATTTTCCTAAAAAAAAAATTGATTTCCTACAGAAAAAAAAAAAAAAAAAATTTTTTTTTTTTTTTTTTTTTTTCTGGAAATCCATAAAATAAATTTGGGTCGCACATGTTTTGATAGGGTCGGTCGGAAATCGGAAACAAACAATATTTTTTTTTAGGCCCAAGCCAGTTTCATGGAAATTTTTGTTCTAAAACCCTTTGTTGTAGGAAATTTTTTTGGGGATGTAAAATTATGTTTTAATGCCTCGTGAGGGCCTAAAGGGTTAAAAGAGTTATTTGTTTTGAATGGCACTTTTATCACCTGTTCTTGGGGTTCCCATCATTAGATTTCTCGCAATTAGGAAAAATGTTGCCAGCTCGCGCCTTTAATTTCATGATAGCTGCAACAAAAGCTTGAAGAGGTAAGTGGAACAGGCATGCTGTGGCCCCTTCTGTGCCATTTTTTTAACTTTTGTAAGAAAATGCAAAAAAATGAAAATAGATTAGTCTATGTCCACTGCCCTATGAGGAAGTTTTGGAGGACATCATTAAGAAGGTTTGGACAGAACAATGTGAGAATCTCAAAGAATTGAGATACCGTACCTGGGGAAGGCTGCACTAGTGCCCAGGGTAAAACCTGGGTGAAGTTTTGTTTGCCTGCCCTGCACTTCCTCATGGGGCGCACCGAGGGTAAAAATGGTAGTTTCATAGAGCGCTATAAGGATGAGAATCCATCAAAAAAATTTCTTCTTCCATGACCCCCTCATATCCTTTTATAACAATTTGCAACATTGAGGTGCCATTTTTTGGACGTTTTTATAATTTAGCTCAGATTTTGATCTAGCAAAGCATTTTTCTTGCTCAGTGAAAACTGTGGAATGTGGTCAAATATTTCTTTTAGCATGTCAGCAGTTACGAAAAAAGGCTCAGCATAATTTAATTGGACAATTTTAAAATTTATTGAATGTACCTATCTACGTTACGTAGCCTATGCTATAGGGCCTAGTCTAGATCTAGGCCTACGGCTATGTCTGTTTCACCAGATCCTGAGAGTATCCTTTATTTAATTTGCTCAGTCGTTGTTTAAATTATTTTTGAACTAAATTTTTTCTCTGATCATTTTTAAATCTGCCCCTAAAATCCTTGAAAGTTTGATGAAATTTTGTTACTTATTATCGAAGTTAGACTATTTGACATGTACTAAAATTTCATAGTGACAGCTCCGAAACAAAAATTTTATTACATGCCAAATGGCATGAATGGTCTAACTTTGAAAATACATGTATCAAAATTCCACCAAATTTTCAGCAATGTTGGGGGAAGGTGGAAAAATGATCCCAAACAAATTTTGTTCAATTTTTTAAAATGGGACTGAGAAAATTAAAAAAAGGCTACTCCCAGGATCTGGTGTTCAAAAACAGAGTGTAGATCTAGTTGAACTTATACTTCTAGCGCATGTTTTTCGCCGACTTCTCAATTCCCTATCAATTTTCTTGCAATTTTACAGGCACTATTAAATCTATAGTTTACTTATAAATTTAAAATATCGTCTATTCTATAGTAGCTAGTTAAAAAAATAGAAGGTAGCGTATACAAGTCATATGTTCTGTCCTCTGAGTGAACAGTGGTGAAGAGACCCAGGGCCTAGGGCTAAAGAGGCTTCAAAATATCAGCTCAAAGGGGTCACACTCGGAAAAGTATTAAATTCACCTTACTCGGGAGTCAGCATCATCTGGACTGGGCAGATCACATCCCCAATATTGTGAGTAAGGCTAATTCCACACTGGGCTTCTTGAGGAGGAACTTAAAGGGATGTCCCTCAAAATTAAAAGAGATTACATATTTTTGAATGGTTCGGTCATTTCTGGAATACTCTTGTCCTGTATGGGATCCGTACAGGCAATAGCCTATATTGATAAATTAAACAAAATTCAAAGAGCTGCTGTACATTTCGTAACAATCAACTACCAGCGTAAATCTAGTGTTACAGCTCTAATTAAAGATCTAGACTGGACTAGCTTACAAACTAGAAGAAAGAACTTCAGGCTCACAATTTTGAACGGATTAATCGCTGTAGGCCTACATACCTTTCACAGTGTCAGTGACCTTTTAACCCCAGCAGACGAAAGAACCCGTGGTGGACGTAATAAATCATTTAAACACAATTATCTAGAGCTAACACCACGCTAGGACAAAATTCCTTTTTATACAAAACCATACCCGATTGAATCAAGATCAATAGCAGCTGGAGCTCTTTTATTTATAATTAAGCCAGCTGAGCGATTAATCTGGTCGGCTGCTCAGCACCGTCCCTTCGGTTGATACTCCATTGAGGAGGAGTGCGAAGATTAAAGCCCTGAATACAAGTCTTATTTCGCTCGAGCTGCATTGCATAGCCTTGAATCCACCCAAAGACTATATCCTGGATTTCAGCTGCATGCCTGTATAGTGAGCAGCGACAACAGATTGAAGCTGCTTGCTCACTGTACACAGTAACATGCGCACAGAGCAGAAACCGTGTTTTTCTCTATGGCTGGCATCAAGGCTATGCAGCTAGGGCTGAATAGCCTTGTATTCAGGGCTAAATGGAGGGTTCCCTAGACCTATTACCCGGGACTATGGCTAGTATAATTAGGCCTATCACTAATATTATCACTAATGTGGGCGGGTTAAATGCCTAAGCTAGGGGAGACTGGGGCACCTTGACACTTGGGTCACAATGAGACAGGCCTGTTTAAAACAAAAATTCTTTTTTGCGATTTGTACGCCATCTGGTCAATTGTACCAAAACTAACCAATTTCCATTTCCCACTCTATTGGCTGCTTATGGTTGTTGGACTTACTTGTCATGTAAGCTTAGATCCAATTTTTACATGAGAAGTTTTTTTTTTTCGAATTCATGATCGATATTTGGGTCTATAGATCAAGTAAATTTACTTGATTTCCCTACGATTTTGATGGTATCTTACACAGGGTCTGTGATATTACTCTATAACTTTAGTCTTATATATATACAATGGTTTCTTTCAAATACACCCCACATACAAACTATGATATCAGATGTCAGGTCAGTCAGGGTGGGGCACCTCGCGACCGCCGGTCTTTAGACGCTGTCTTAATCTGATATTTAATGTGCCCCCAAAACTGTCTCAAGACGCCCCAAGTCTGTCTGAAAGTGCCCCGAATATGTCTCAGGGTGCCCCCACTTTTTTCAAGCAAATATTGTTAGTGCTTGCATAGATCTAGCATTTATGAACAAACTGAAGGCTTCAGCTACAGGATGAAGTACCAGTTTATAATATAGGATGTATATGATGCACAATGCGGTACCCTGGGGTACCAAATTGAATTAGAGCTGCCATTTTGTCTAATTATTTATTTTATTTTCAGGGCTGTACTAGTAGCCCGGTATACCAAAAAGTGTAAAAGAATTTTCCAAGTGGGCAAATATAGATGTGAAACCTTCTTATTTTGCTAAATATTCTTGTTTTGGGGGCATTTTCATCACTAAGCCCCCAGACCACACAGTTTCAGTTGATGGCCCTAGGCCACACACTTTAAATAGATGGCCCCAAGCCACACATTTCTAGTTGATGGCCCTAGGCCACACACTTTATGTGATACATGTACTCCCAGACCACACAGTTTCAGTTGATGGCCCTAGGCCACACACTCTCCCAGACCACACAGTTTCAGTATAGGCCTAGATAACACCAAGTGTGTGGCCTTGGCCATCAACTGAAAGTGTGTGGCCTGGGGCCATCAACTTAAAGTGTGTGGAATGGGGCCATCAAATTAAAGTCTGTGGCCTGGGGCCATCTACTTAAAGTGTGTGGCCTGAGGCCATCTATTTGAAGTGTGTGGCCTGGGGCCATCTACGTATCAGTTGTGTGGACTAGGGCCATCTAAGCATGATTTATTAAAGTTTAAGTAAACCTAGTTTGGATGGCCTCAGGCCACACACTTTGGAATTGATGGCGTAGTAAAATGTCGATTCGAAACTAGTTCTCAGTTTATAAGATGGCCCTAGTTGAGAGTAGAAAAACAACGACTGCGTGTGAATGAATGCTATTGGTAAAACATCTATCAATGTCCACACCTGTTGCAACGCAAATTGCCGCCGCATTCACCAGGTTGCGCTGCGAATCACCGTTGTACCCCGGGGTACAGCGTGTTGCATCATGTGTAGTACTAAAATCTTGATTTCAGTTAGATCTATATTTTCTTTAAAGATATATATTATTAGGTACCTGAACAGGTAGGCTACCTGATATATGGTGGCTCTCAAGGTACCCCAGGCGTTTCTCAAGGTGCCCAAGTACGGGGTACATCGAGACATTTAAAAAAAATCTGTTTTGTTAAAAAATGACAGATTACAAATTTCTCAAAATTGTCATCTCTTTCTCAAATATACCACACTGGGTGCTCTATCCATATGTGTCGTCAAAATGTTTCATTCCTGAAATTAAATATGTTTTTAGGGGGTTTGAATTTCTCAAGTTGGCACAGTCTTCCCTAAACGATGATTTTTTTATATATAAATATGTTATTTTTTGTTTTGTATGTTCTATAGAGCTGTATCTATTTTTTGTAATGTATGGAGGTGATTAGGCCTACAATGAAATAAAATAAATACAAATATAGTTAAGTAGGCCCTACTGTATCATAATCATGCCATATTTATGCCTAGGCCTATTAATGGCAGGCAACATTTTTGGGACAACGACAGATAGCACAGCAAAACAGCAGACACTGAACAATTGGTGCTTTGGGTAATGCTGAACCACTGTTTGTGATGCTGTCCCATCATGAAACAACATCAATTGGGTCAATGTCTCGTATTTGTAGATACAATGCTAGCGCTAGTAGGCGTACAATGCCTGTAGCTTACACAACACAGTCGGGGCTATTATCAAACCAGATATACTTTAGATAAATTACCCCAACAAATAACTTAGCTTAGCACTTTATAAAGGTTTTAAAAATGATTTGTTGATCTTTTGTAGATATGATGAAAGAATCTAAGTTGACTAATTTCCAACAGAGACAACTTGACAAACAATTGAGAAGTAAGTAGCATAGTAGTTAGTATCCATATTTTCTATTCTTAGCACTGAGCTATTTTGTTTTTTAAAAAATAGCCACTGGACCATTGCATTACCCTTCAGATGAACAAACTGTAATTATCTATTACCGATTAATTTATCTTTCTAATGTCATCCAGTAATATAACGAATCGATGTGCTAAAGCCTGCCGTGATATTTTTGCAACTCTTAAAACTTGTTTCTCAATTAATTTATTGCATAATTTATCATCAACAATTTTAAATTTCTATATGTTTATTGCATTTATAAGCTTTCCCACATATGTGCATAAACAAACATATTCTATTGTTTTTGTATTGCAAATTAATATCTACATTTTATGTTAATTAAAATTTAATTTTTTAATGTTATTAACTTATAACTTATTACCAAATTTATCACATAATTTTGCATTATCTTTCACATAAACTTTTATTGTATTGTATACTATATGTATCTATTATTTAAACATATGATAGCTTATAACTAGTTCTCTAGGAATACATATGACATAGACCTGGTAGTGCAAGAGCATTAGTGAAAAAAACACAAGAACCTGGAATAAAATTGCAGAAAGCTGATTTTTTTCAGGAACGATACCTGGACATCTCCCCAGACGAATTCCGAAGAGGCCCCAAAACCCCCCTTGTGCATTTTTTTTAATTAAAGATGGCCGCCACCATGTAACGCCATTTTCGAAAAACAGGGGTATACCCTAATTCCTCACCTTTGTAGTTAGAAAAAAAATATTTTGGTATCTCTACTTATGTTTTAAGGCACAAAGAGTTGATCCAGAGGATCAGAAATGATATCAGCACTTTTCTCAATACCAAAACTCCAAGATGGCCGCCATATTGTTCTGATTATGTTAAGCGATCTCTTAAAAAAACACGAAAATATGAGATATCTATCTCGTTGTTCAACCTAAAATGTATTTTTTGGCCAAACCCATGGAATCTAGCTCTTATTTAGATCACCATTATTTTTTTACATTGAATTTATCAACATAAATCCCACATAGTAGTTAATTTAAAATAACACCAGGTAACGCCATTTTTTTTTAAAAAAAAAGGGTATACCCCAATTCCTCACTTTTGAAGTTAAAACAATGATTTTGGTGTCTCTACCTATGTTTTAAAGTACAAGGAGGTTATCCAGATGATCAGAAATAATATCAGTACTTTTCTTAATACCACAAATTCAAGATGGCCGCCATAATATTTTGTTAAGCGATCTCTTAAAAAACCCGAAAATATGCGATAACTATCCCGTTGTTGAAACTAAAATGAATTTTTTTAGCCGAACCCATGGAGTCTAGAATTTATTTAAATGACCATATTTTATTATATTGAGGTCATCGACATGAATCCTACATGGTAGTTAATTCTACCATGGTGGGTGACGCTTTGGAGTGTTTTCGAACTGCTTTCCCACTAGAAATGTAGATTGAGATTTGTCAAGTTAACAAATTAATCTCTGGTAAATAATGAAATTATTGCGTTTCAATTATCCGAGCTGTCAGTTTCTACATGTTTGGCCAATACAAAAAGAGCACATCGTTGTACAATATAGTCTAGATTTGTGAAATCTCCCCCCGCTTTGAACAAGCCACTCAGTGACTCTGCACCCGCAACTCACCCTTTTTAGAACTTTTTCTGGAGCGACTGCTCTTTCAGTTTGCGTTGTTGACAAACGACCATGAGATAAAATCCCTTCCCAGACTGTAGATTCCACACCCTCCTGTACAGAAAAATATGTTCTGTATCATAATTGAGTTTAATCACGAGGCATTCAACCAATGCTGTTTTAATATTGGCTGACCGTCCTCGACGCTGGCCCAAAAATAAAAGCAGAATTGGATTAATGCCCCGTGTTGGCTGGGGCAGTAGGTGACGTTGAAGGGAGGCTTTCTAGAAAAAATCAATTACAAGATAAGGACTTGCACATCACACGTTACATGTAAATGACATCTTTGATAATCGTCCTGTAACAATGCTCTTTTAAATACTTACTTTTGTCCATGATCTGTGAATGTCAATATGTTTAATATCATGGAATATATCATTTAAATATCAAAATATTACATTTTGAATATTAGGATATATATATATTTCGTAATGAAGTTATGGCATTGTATGGTGTTGTAATGAGATGATTTTACATAAGAATATCGGAATATGACATTAAATTAATTGATGTCACAGTTTATCGTCAGGATAGGATCTTTTTATGTCACGATAATAGGTGGACAAGACACATTAATGTCATGATATGGTTTTGTAATGTCCAAATATTGCTCTTTATTATAGTAAAATGACGTTATGATGTCTGGATACAGCTTTATAAATGCAGGGTATGGTGGTTAAGCATCACGGTATCAGTGTTCAGCACAGACAAAAAATAGGTGGGGACATTTGTCTCACTACCCTGGCAAAAAAGGAGACATTTGACCTCTAAGTGCGTAATTGACACCCAGTGTTCAGCACAGACAAGAAATAGGTGGGGACATTTGTCTCACTACCATGGAAAAAAAGGAGACATTTGACCTCCAAGTGCGTAATTGACGCGATATCGCGGCCTGTGCTGAACACTGCGGTATGGTATTAAAGTGACAGGATCTTTTAGTGCATGCATTGTCACGATATTATTATAATATCATGATATAGCATATTAACATCACAATATGACATTTTAGTTTAAGAGGAAATGAAAGTAAGAGAGGGTAAGGACACATGCTGTTCAAAGAGCATACAGGTGTCTTAACCCTATCTTACTTTCCATTTTATTGAATCTTCCGAAGTGCTTTTGTTGTTGGAAGTTTTGGCGTACCGGTATTTGAGCAATGTAGAGGTCTTTACTTACTGAATTATATCGCGATATATATGTTGAACTGACATGTGCCATCCTGATATTGGAATGTTCTATGTCGATTCTGTATTACCATATGGTAACGTGCGTCTCTCAATATAATGTTATTGAAATGTTATACCTTGACATGACAATATATTTATCCTGACATTAAAATGCCATATCCAGACTTTAAAGTGACATATCCTGACATTCTATGGTTACATTAAAATATTGTAGTACGTGTCATATTCAGTCATTATAATGTCACATTAGAATGCCACCAAGCCCACCATATCTTGATTTGATAAAAAATGGAATATCTTGACATTCAAATCTTTTTGTGTGATATAAAAGGACAAAATTTGGACATTATAATAAATACCTCATATATCTCATGACGTTAAAGTGTCATACTCTGATAAATTACAATCCAAAATCCTGGCATAAATATGCCAGATCCTGACTTCGAACTGTTTTTTATGTTTTTCCTATTTTAATGTCATAATCCGACAAGTCTATTATACAATATTCGATATTAAATAGCATGTTTGTCATTATAATGACACATCATCACATTACAATGCTATATTGTGACCCAATGTGTCATTTCATCAATGTATAAAGTTATATCATAATATTCAACTACCATATCCTAATATTTAAATGTCATATCCTGACATTAAGATGTCATAGTGATGTTCACCCTTACACTGCTATGGGCGACTATAGTCGCCCAAAATTACCCAAGCGCAGCCTGCGTCGCCGAGAAATTCTTAAAAATTCTTTTGAAAACAATTTTTTTGAATTTTTTTTTTTACTTTCATTTTGTGGTGCTTTTCTATTTGCGCTTTAAATATAGCTAACTGACTGATTTTGTAATATAATGGCTTTTAATATCATTTGTTTATCAGATGTTTTTTTGAAGAAAAAACGTGCCAGATATTACTTAGTGGGAAACCACACATGCTGCAAATTTTAGGCAGCAGTGTAACGGTTAAAATGATATATCACAAAATTGTAATGCATTTCGTGATAATATGATGCCATATCTTTTCATTTTAATATCTAGCAACGTGATGTTTAGCCACTATATACTGCCTTTATAAAGCTGTATTGAGCCATCATTACATGATTTTGCTATAAGAAACACCAATGTTTGGACATTATATTACATATCCTGATATCATATTTATATATCATGACATAAAATAACAAGTAATATTGTACTTAGCTCTGTTATTATGTACATTCACACAAAATTAGCTGATATTCATATCCTAGAATAATCACAAATAATACTTAACCAAAAGCGAAAAACATTTTATATAGGCCTACTATATAAAATACCTACATTGGAATTAGTCGCTGGGTTTGAAACTGGAATTTCTTACGCTATCTCAAGCTTCAAATGAATGAAAAATACCCTTATATTTAAAAATAAGACATGTTAGAATTTTTAATCAATGATTTCTGACATGATATTTTGTAAATTTGATAAATCTATATCTATATTCCCATATGAAAAAGCAGTTGGACATCGCTTAATCGTGGCACCTGCGCTAAAAGAGCTTACCAATATGGCAGCCATGTTGGATTTTGTGTTGATAAGCACATTCTATTAAAAAAATTGGTGATAGAAATATATTCTAGATTCCATGGCTTTGAAAAAAAGTTTCAACAACATGATAATTATGGCATGTAAGTGATTTTCTGAAGGGGGGGGATGCTTGACATGATGGTCGCCATCTTGGATTTGTGGAGATAAGAAAAGGAATGATATCATTTCTGATCCTGTTGATGAGCTTTTTGTGCCTTAAGACATGTGTAGAGACACCAAAATATATTTTTTTAACTGCAAAAGTGAGGAATTGGGGTATACTTCGTTTTTTTTATGGAAAAATGACGTTATATGGTGTTACATAACATTTAACTATGTGGGATTTATGTTGCTAAAGTCAATATAATAAAATATTGGTGATCTAAATAAGTGCTAGACTCCATGGGTTTAGAAAAAAAATACATTTTAGGCTTAACAACGAGATAGTTACCTCATATTTTCGTTTTTTTAAAAGATCGCTCAACATACTCAGTATATCAATATGGCGGCTTCCATGGCTTTGAAAAAAAGTTTCAACAACATGATAATTATGGCATGTAAGTGATTTTCTGAAGGGGGGGGGATGCTTGACATGATGGTCGCCATCTTGGATTTGTGGAGATAAGAAAAGGAATGACATCATTTCTGATCCTGTTGATGAGCTTTTTGTGCCTTAAGACATGTGTAGAGGCACCAAAATATATTTTTTTTAACTGCAAAAGTGAGGAATTGGGGTATACTCCGTTTTTTTATGGAAAAATGACGTTATATGGTGTTACATAACATTTAACTATGTGGGATTTATGTTGATAAAGTCAATATAATAAAATATTGGTGATCTAAATAAGTGCTAGACTCCATGGGTTTAGAAAAAAATTACATTTTATGCTTAACAACGAGATAGTTACCTCATATTTTCGTTTTTTTAAAAGATCGCTCAACATACTCAGTATATCAATATGGCGGCCATCTTGGATTTTTGGTATTGAGAAAATTACTGATATCATTTCTGATCATCTGGATAAACTCTTTGTGTCCTGGCCTGGTGCACGAAAGTCGTTAAAATGGTTAGCATCTTTTAAAAAAAAATATATAACGGTGATTTGGCCCAAAATCTACATAAATAAAGCCACATACTGTATGTCAACTGATAGACTGCATTCTTCAAAATGTATTATCTTACAGTGTTTGCACAAATTCATTGAAATCAGTAAAAATGGTCAGTTAGGAGACGGACATGACACATAGATATCTCCCTTAGAGCAATGAAGGGCGGGGGCCCTAGGGTAGTGGTTAGCACCACTGCCTTTCACGCCAGAGTCCGGGGTTCGGTTCCCGGTCTCGGTGGTTTGAAAGAAACAAAAATTGTTTCTTCCCCATCCACGTGTGAAAGTTAGTATTGTGGGGAGCCTCCGTGACCGAGAGGTAGCGTGCTCGGCCTCAGACCGCCAGGGCTCGAATTTCGAATCCTGTGTCTGGAGGACAGTGTCATCTCAATCATGTCACCATCCTCAGGAGGTTCTCCTGGCCCAGTTTAGCCTATATGTGCACAAAGGTGGCCTAAAGCCCGATTCATTTCATTTTTTCCTTAGAGCAATGAATATGAAATTTACATAGAAAAAAATGTTTTTACTGAAAAAAAAAAACCTGCTTTTAAATGGTCTTTTTAATGATGTTTCATTAAATTTAATACTAAATTGTAACTTTGTTCGCACATTTGTTACATAATCTTACAAATTCAGCCAGATACAGGGAATTATCAGTCGGATTAAATGAATGTCAACTAGCTCTAAATATTATTTGATAGATAAGATAAAGCATCTTCTGTACACAGCTCTATGTGAAAGTATTTGAATAAATACATATGTATTCCCTTACCCAGCTATTAAAGATCAGCTACTTAGTTTGGTAGGAATATCTATAAAATCTAAGTGATCTGAACTGAGTAAATCACCATTTTACACTGTAAATTCACGTTATGATATCTGATATAAATGTAGGTTTTGAAAAACACAAATATATGTTAAAATCCAAAATTGTGATATATTGCTATTTTAATAATCTGAATTGCTCCACATAGTGCTAGGAGACTTTATAAATGGTCAAAACATTATCTGTCAAATACCAGTGCTTGAGCGTAGATTAGACTTTCTAAAATCTTGTCACGTCCGTCCCCCTGGAAACTAATATTGTTGTTGCCGAGTAGTAAACAGTTCTAAATATAATGTGAACTATTGTAAAATATGCATCTAATATGATTGCATTGCAGTTTTATTCCACTATGATCCTAACAAATTATTCTAGATTTTACGCGTAAATACATATGATGTAGGACTAACGTGACAGGGTGGGGACGGACGTGACAGCCATATTTGTGCTATCTGCCAGAAATCTTCCTTAGAACATTTATCCATTCAAAGTTGCTTTAATTAACATTTCACCTGAAGACTACATAATCACCAAATCATCAATGACAAATATTTCTGCTTCCTTGATTTTAACCGGGGGGACGGACGTGACAGATTTTTTTTGTGAATTTTGCCGTCTAGATACCCCAATATTTCACTAAAACTTTATTTGTATAAATATATTTTTATATCTGCTGGTCATAAACACATATTATGCCATATAATAAAAACAAAATATAAACTATTATGTGATAATTATTAATTTTAGGTGAATAAATAAATAAATAAGTCAAAATGCTTGAAAAGACGTTACAAGGATATCGTTTTACATTTTAAATCAAACTGACCTAAATAATTGAACTAGATGCACATGTTATACCCTAAATTGAAGGTATTTTCATGTAGTGTTATATAGGATTTGCTGTCTAATGTAATAATGCACAATTTTTATATGGCAATGATATAAAAAAAAATAAAAAAATTCATGCTAACTCGTAACAGTGCATTTTTGACCATTTTTGGTGACCTATATGCTATTTTCACTTTTTTTCGCTGATTCAAACTTGCTAAAAAGTGACATTTAGCTCGAATGTATGCCCAAGTTCATTTTCAATCAGCTTTAGTCTGTATTTGATGTATATACATATTACGAATACTTGCATCCGTAACATGATTGGATAGAATTTGACCACTTTTCATGCCACAGGCCATCTCAAACATAAGTAGAGACACCAAAATATTTTTTTTCTAACTGCAAAAGTGAGGAGTTATGGTATACCCCTGTTTTTTCGAAAATGGCGTTACATGGTGGCCGCCATCTTGAATTGAAAAAAATGCACAAGGGGGATTTTTGGGGCCTCTTCAGAATTCGTCTGGGAGATGTCCATGTATCATTTTTGAAAAAATCAGCTTTCTGCAATTTTATTCCAGGTTCAACCCTAATGCTCTTGCACTATAGTGTCTCTCATAACTCCACTGAGGAGTGACCGGTGCCAAATGGTTTTTACATACGATTTAATTTAAATTTGTGACTATATAATTTTTTTATACCGGGTGAGACAATAATAAACAAATATATAAAATAAAAAATTCTACAAAAATACGGGATGTATGTATGTGCTACAGCATGTCTTGTCTCCGCTGCTGAGAAAATTCACTGTATATTTCTGAAACAAAATGTACAAAATTATTTAATATGGTTATCAGGTAGGAAAGCAACCCCTTTTTAGGTGGCGATAGTCAGGGCTCCAGATAGCATGCGTATATGAGTAAAATACGCATGTAAAAACAGCAAATACTCATTGATTGAAAATCTTAGGAGTAATATTACCCATAAAAACTATTAAAATACCCATCAAAGTAAAAAAGAAACAGAAAAAATGAAACGATTGTTGTATTTTTTACGTGAACAGAACTATGTGACTGTAAGAAAAAAACGATCTAAATAAAGCTCATCTTGTTGTATGAAAAATACTCCTCGTTCATTTTTTTATCATATTTCACTCCTCATCACCCATTTCAATGAGTGAAATACTCCTTAAACCAAAAAATTATCTGGAGCTCTGGATAGTAATAATACTAGCGCCCTTACTTATGACATCTGTTTTGTCGTCTAGGGATAGCATTATTGAGGGCGCCCTAATTGTAAAAAGTATGGTGACGTCAAAGTGAACATTAATTTATTTATTTATTATTTGTTGAAATATTTTATACAAGGTAAACAAAATCTAAGCTTCTGAAAGGATGCCTAAGATAATTATCAGTGATTATATGGACCCCTGCCTACACCAGTATGATCAGATTGTGGTTCAATACTTTTGATGCGTACTGTAACACAACAGTACACCCCTGAGTGGCAAAAGGGCTGTCACTGAGTAATCCTTCACAAAAACAATTTTATTATACATACAGATATCTGTCATTATAATTGTCTACACTCTATTTATATCTTTAGATTATCAAGTGTGCTTTATGCACATGTAATTGGTGTTTGACAAAATAAAAACGTGATAAAATAAAAACGCCACATAAGCACTAATAGGATTTAAAATCGCCGAATGGAAAATGTTCAACTGCATGTATGCTTCCATGGGCGTTGACAGTATGAACCAGCAATTTGTAAATTTTTCCACAAACTCAATTAAACACGTGGGGGGTTAGTAGAGTAAAATTACATTTTGACAAATATATGGGACTTTAAGCTGTCAGACGTTTTAGTTCAGAAGTTATAATGCAATATGAAGTGAAATAATCATAATAGTTCATTAAACGTCTTTAGTAAGCCCCTAATTACCTGATAATAGCTATAATAACAGAAACAAAAGAAACCGATTGGTGAAAATTGGCCAAAATGTATTGATTTTCCCACCCACAGAAATAAGGGCGCCCTCAATAATACTATCGCTAGACGACATCAATGATGTTATAAGTAAGGGCGCTAGCATTAATACTATCGCCAGCTAAAAAGGGGTTGCTCTCCTACCTGGTTATGTGTGTTAAAATTTGGTTACCTTAATTGTTCTTACCATGTGAGTTTGTCTGAAACGTGTACCAGGTGTACTAACTGTTGTGAATTTACACAACAATAATATGGTAAATTTGATCAATTTCAACCTGTTGAGTAGCATCTATCAGAATCACCATCCATGTGTGATATAGGAATGGCCGCCATATTGATATACTGAGTATGTTGAGCGATCTTTTAAAAAAACGAAAATATGAGGTAACTATCTCGTTGTTGAGCCTAAAATGTATTTTTTTTCTAAACCCATGGAGTCTAGCACTTATTTAGATCACCAATATTTTATTATATTGAATTTATCAACATAAATCCCACATAGTTAAATGTTATGTAACACCATATAACATCATTTTTCCATAAAAAAACGGAGTATACCCCAATTCCTCACTTTTGCAGTTAAAAAAAATATATTTTGGTGCCTCTACACATGTCTTAAGGCACAAAAAGCTCATCAACAGGATCAGAAATGATATCATTCCTTTTCTTATCTCCACAAATCCAAGATGGCGACCATCATGTCAAGCACCCCCCCTTCAGAAAATCACTTACATGCCATAATTATCATGTTGTTGAAACTTTTTTTCAAAGCCATGGAATCTAGAATATATTTCCATCACCAATTTTTTTAATAGAATGTGCTTGTCAACACAAAATCCAACATGGCTGCCATATTGGTAAGCTCTTTTAGAGCAGGTGCCACGATTAAGCGATGTCCAACTGCTTTTTCATAAGGGAATATAGATATAGATTTATCAAATTTACAAAATGTCATGTCAGAAATCATTGATTAAAAATTCTAACATGTCTTATTTTTAAATATAAGGGTATTTTTCATTCATTTGAAGCTTGAGATAGCGTAAGAAATTCCAGTTTCAAACCCAGCGACCAATTCCAATGTAGGTATTTTATATAGTAGGCCTATATAAAATGTTTTTCGCTTTTGGTTAAGTATTAGTTGTGATTATTCTAGGATATGAATATTAGCTAATTTTGTGTGAATGTACATAATAACAGAGCTAAGTACAATATTACTTATTATTTTATGTCATGATATATGAATATGATATCAGGATATGTAATATAATGTCCAAACATTGGTGTTTAATATAGCAAAATCATGTAATGATGGCTCAATACAGCTTTATAAAGGCAGTATATAGTGGCTAAACATCACGTTGCTAGATATTAAAATGAAAAGATATGGCATCATATTATCACGAAATGCATTACAATTTCTATTATCACGAAATGCATTACAATTTCGTGATATATATCATTTTAACCCTTACACTGCTGCCTAAAATTTGCAGCATGTGTGGTTTCCCACTAAGTAATATTTGGCACGTTTTTTCTTCAAAAAAACATCTGATAAACAAATGATATTAAAAGCCATTATATTACAAAATCAGTCAGTTAGCTATATTTAAAGCGCAAATAGAAAGGCACCACAAAACTAAAGTAAAAAAAAAAATTCAAAAAAATTGTTTTCAAAAGAATTTTTAAGAATTTCTCGGCGACGCAGGCTGCGCTTGGGTAATTTTGGGCGACTATAGTCGCCCATAGCAGTGTAAGGGTGAACATCACTATGACATCTTAATGTCAGGATATGACATTTAAATATTAGGATATGGTAGTTGAATATTATGATATAACTTTATACATTGATGAAATGACACATTGGGTCACAATATAGCATTGTAATGTGATGATGTGTCATTATAATGACAAACATGATATTTAATATCGAATATTGTATAATAGACTTGTCGGATTATGACATTAAAATAGGAAAAACATAAAAAACAGTTCGAAGTCAGGATCTGGCATATTTATGCCAGGATATTGGATTGTAATTTATCAGAGTATGACACTTTAACGTCATGAGATATATGAGGTATTTATTATAATGTCCAAATTTTGTCCTTTTATATCACACAATAAGTTTTGAATGTCAAGATATTCCATTTTTTATCAAATCAAGATATGGCGGGCTTGGTGGCATTCTAATGTGACATTATAATGACTGAATATGACACGTACTACAATATTTTAATGTAACCATAGAATGTCAGGATATGTCACTTTAAAGTCTGGATATGGCATTTTAATGTCAGGATAAATATATTGTCATGTCAAGGTATAACATTTCAATAACATTATATTGAGAGACGCACGTTACCATATGGTAATACAGAATCGACATAAAACATTCCAATATCAGGATGGCACATGTCAGTTCAACATATATATCGCAATATAATTCAGTAAGTAAAGACCTCTACATTGCTCAAATACCGGTACTCCAAAACTTCCAACAACAAAAGCACTTCGGAAGATTCAATAAAATGGAAAGTAAGATAGGGTTAAGACACCTGTATGCTCTTTGAACAGCATGTGTCCTTACCCTCTTTTACTTTCATTTCCTCTTAAACTAAAATGTCATATTGTGATGTTAATATGCTATATCATGATATTATAATAATATCGTGACAATGCACTGAAAGATCCTGTCACTTTAATACCATACCCATTACCGTGATGCTTAACCACCATACCCTGCATTTATAAAGCTGTATCCAGACATCATAATGTCATTTTACTATAATAAAGAGCAATATTTGGACATTACAAAACCATATCATGACATTAATGTGTCTTGTCCACCTATTATCGTGACATAAAAAGATCCTATCCTGACGATAAACTGTGACATCAATTAATTTAATGTCATATTCCGATATTCTTATGTAAAATCATCTCATTACAACACCATACAATGCCATAACTTCATTACGAAATATATATATATCCTAATATTCAAAATGTAATATTTTGATATTTAAATGATATATTCCATGATATTAAACATATTGACATTCACAGATCATGGACAAAAGTAAGTATTTAAAAGAGCATTGTTACAGGACGATTATCAAAGATGTCATTTACATGTAACGTGTGATGTGCAAGTCCTTATCTTGTAATTGATTTTTTCTAGAAAGCCTCCCTTCAACGTCACCTACTGCCCCAGCCAACACGGGGCATTAATCCAATTCTGCTTTAATTTTTGGGCCAGCGTCGAAGACGGTCAGCCAATATTAAAACAGCATCGGTTGAATGCCTCGTGTTTAAACTCAATTATGATACAGAACATATTTTTCTGTACAGGAGGGTGTGGAATCTACAGTCTGGGAAGGGATTTTATCTCATGGTCGTTTGTCAACAACGCAAACTGAAAGAGCAGTCGTGGCCCCTGACGCCCAGGGCTACGTCCAATAACATGAGAATCCAACAAATTTCAATATCCAAACTTGATTCCTATTATGACAGACCGACATTAATTACCTTATAAATTCTAATTTCATTTAAAGTCAGTACGAGTTGGAAAAGGATAAAGCTAAAAGATTGAATTCCAAGGCCATGAATTGCAGCAGGGTTGATAGAAAATGCGGCAGTTTGGCTGTTCCGAGGACTGAACACACCCCTGCTGTTTGACAATAGGTTCACTGCTGCTTTTCTTTGCACCACATACTGACATAGTCTACAAGTATTCACGTGGTAGAGTGGTAAGGCGACATGCCTGGAGACAGTGGAGAGCCAGAGTTCCAAGCTCGAATCCGATCATGGATTTTTTTTTCTTTAGGAATGAAGGCCTATTTTTACTTATGATATAAATCTGATAAATTATTTCTGTATATGTGACTGACAAGAATATCTGTCATAACTCTATTTTAATAGTTAGGCCTATGGATCTAGATACAGTAGGCTACAGGCAGGCGCGGATCTAGAGGGGGGGGGGGGCTTGGGTGGCTTAAGTTGAAAAGGTTGAAAAGGTTGAAAAAGCGTCCCTGTGGTGTTTTAAAAAACCCAAAAAGTCTAATATTTAGCCGGAAAATTGCTCTAAAATGCAGCCATTAAAAGCCTTAGATTTCAAAATTTCCCGGGAAAGCATGTTGCAGGACCCCTCTGATAGTGTGTAAGTTGAAAATTCGGAGATCCCGTTGTTCAAATCCTGGATCAGCCACTGCCCTCCTTTTAGAAACATAATATTTATAAAAACTGATGACTACCACAATAACAATAAAGTCATCACAGTGGTAGGCCGACATTCTCAAACACTGAATTGTTTTTGTATCTATGTTGCAGCAAAAAATGTTATAAAGTTATTTGGTAGCATCAGTAGGCCTAAGTTCCTTTGATGAGAAGGGGTATGCATATAATATTAATTTTGTACTTTTATTTCAACGCAACCTCTGCCCAAACCCCCACCCACTACTGGGCGTTTTAGGAACAAAAATGAAATGAATGGGGTTTAAGGCCACCTTTGTGCACATGTAGGCTTAGAAACTGGGCCAGGAGAACCTCATGAGGATGCTGAGATGAATGATTAGACACTGATCTCCAGACACAGAATTCGAGCCATGGCGGTTTGAGGGTCACGGAGGCTCCGCACAATATTGAATCTTTACGAGTGAGCGGGGAAGAAACACTTTGTTTCTTTGAAACTTGAAGGCCAGAGTGGTGTTCGAACCCGCGATCTCCGACTTTCCAAGCAGGCAGCTTTAACCACTACACCATGGCCCCCTTTAAGAACAGCATTTAAACTTTTAGGCCTACTTATATTAATTTACTACAGAAAAATAGTATGAACATGAAAACATGACTGATCAAAACATAACTGACATGTTGATTCAGCTGTTATTGTCTGTATGATTCTAACGTAACTGACTATTAATGCTGTCATGCATTAAGGGTGGGGGTTTTAGGCAAGTTTCCCTAAAGCTTTGTGACACCCGGAAATTCTATTTAAACACTAATGTTTGTGTTCCTATTGCTGGGAGGGGGAATATTACGAATCTAGCCTTTTTGGTATTAAACAATATTAAAACTAGTTCTTGTCTTCCGAAGCGATTGGTCTTGACTGTATATTTAAATCTATGGTGGTTTGCCTTTTAGTCATCCATGAATTTATATGCATTAAATTACAATGCATGATTTCGTTTGCATAGCATAGTGTTAAATTCGGGTTAAAGCAGTTTTACTTTACTGAACCATAATATTTACAGTGCGTCGGACTCCACTCCTGTGGACGTTGACCATGACATGCATGTGGTGGGCCCACAATGTTTACTCGGCGAATCACGAGGACCCACCTATACGATTTATTTGCGTTGTAGGCCTATTTTCAATATTAGGGCCTATGTAAGGCCTACTTTCAGAAGGGGATTTACAACAAAAATAGTTTTACTGAAAATGTCACACAGATAGTTCTGATAAAAAAAACTGTTGTGGTTGATATACATTCTCAAAATGAGGCTTGAGTCTGAGCCAATATCAGTAGTTCCGAGAAATTAACCCTTTAAGCCCTCACGATGCATTAAAGAATGATTCAACTGCAAGACGCGCATGCCTGGGACGGTCAAGTGTAGGCCAACAGTAGCCTATTGAGTACAGATTGACGGCATTAATATAGCCACTGAACTGATTACAAGATACTACTTAAACAGGACATTGATCCAATGCTGTTTTAATGCTAGGCCAACGTCTGCGACGCAGGCCCAACATTGAACTAGCATTGAATAAATGTACAATGTTTGAGAGAAAGTCCGCCTGCCCAGCAAACACTAGACATTTGTATAACATTTATACAACGTCGGCCCAACGTCTTCGACGTTGGTCCAACATTGCATAAAGTCATACAAATGTTTTGTGTTTACTGGGCATGTCAATACAAGCTTGGGTCAAGCAGTTTCAACATCCCAGCAGTAATACAATCAGTTTGTTTGCAAGCAAGCGACCAAGTAGGGGTAAGGGCCAAGATCTTTGAATTATAAACTCATAGATGTCGCTCAAGTATATATGAACTTGCTGTGATTTGAGAACTTGCTCTTAATGAGGCTTTAGGTATGAAACGCATATTTAGTATTATTATGGAATAGGGACTTGGCCTACCCACGGGCACTATTGCCTTCTGGGGGACCCTTGTCCCGTGAATTTTAACAGTTGACTACACCTTTAAAGCATCATTTTACATCCCTAAAAAACAGACTTAATTTTCCTACAACCAAGGGTTTTAGAACTAAAATTTCCATGAAACTGGTTTACCAATACATGGCAATTTTCTTTAAATTTTCACCCACATCAAATCATTTTCATCCACTACAAGTCGAAAATTGCGACAGCAATTCGCGGCTTGTAGTGGATGAAGATGACGATGGTAAATTCAGGCTCGAAAGGGTTAAGGAAAACGACAGACTGCCTTGTCTGCCTCTGATACTGGCTAGGCCTATATGGCCTGCTCCCCCGGGCTATCTATCACAATATTTAATCACAATTGGATATTCATTACTTTTGACAATTATTTTATTGACAAAGTAAAAAGTAATTTCCGACTTTTTTGACATAAACAGGATATGTACATAAGCCCAACAAATAGTTAGTTTTGTTAAAATCACAGGTTATTATTAAAATGTCTACATGGTAACTATTTTAAATCAGTCAAATACAATTTTTAAAAAAATTATCATTAGGCCCTATTAAAATTCTTCCAATTGTTCCATTTATGTAAGTTTTAAACCACACTTAGATGCCACCAGATGTCACCAGAAGGCAGTGAGCGGAGTATTAAAATTTAAATTTTCTTAGGGGAGCATGCCCCCCAACCCCTCTAGCACAGCACGCCAGCGGCGTGCACCACGCCTGCGTCGTGTGATTGACATGGACTACGGCACATTCAGATTTAAATTGAAGCCCCCCCCCCTTTGGAAAATCCTGGATCCGCCCCTGACAGGGTAGCCTAACACAAACAGTAACAGTAGCCTATACACTATTCAGGGTTCTAACCAGCCTGAAATGTCAGGGGCGCCAGCCGAGACCCAAACAATCGGCGAGGGGTCAGGGGGGCACCTAGGCCCACGGAAAATTTTGTAGATACTAGCTGCTCTGAGATGCATTCTAAAGCATTTCTCTACACTTTGATACATGGTTTTCACAGGTCCTTGAAAACGGGGAAGTCCGTGAATAGAAAAAATGAAATACGGGACTTGAAATTTCCTTTATTTTTTTGTTAAAATAGAAATAAAACATGAATAATCTTGGATTTTACATCAACCTGTGTCTCATCTATAGATTCGATGTTTTTTTTTAAAGACTTGCTTTGCAGACAAACCACGGCACAGCCGCTATCAATTAGAAATCCGGCGTAATCGCCAGATACACGCAATAGCTTGTGTGTGCATGCACCTTTCGTTTTTCTACTTATACATTCTATAGTGCTCATTGAAAGCTAGTAATATGCCTACATGTGCAGGATAGTATATTTTTACACATCTCCATATCAGTAGGCTACTAGAGATACACTGTCTAAATTATTAATTTGCCTAGGTTGTATCATAATAGAGGAGGTGGTAGATAAATTTTATTATGGTGCAAATAGTTCACGCAATATATAAACCCTGACAGGCAAAGCATCGTAGATGATATTATGCCAGCTCCGCTGCAACCCAGGTATAACCCTATGTCGCATCTGAAATTTAGCAGTCAGCCAATGGCGGTCTCGGTATTCAGCGCTGCTAAACAGCAGATTGACCCCGTACAAAACCGTGGGACATTTCTTTAGAAGGTCATATCTAAGATTTAGCCTTGAATAATCAGGTCGAAAATATGTTTTTAAAAATCAGTAGCATTTTAGCAACGAGATCGCATGCTGGGCTTATTTTTCACACATTGTAGTAGTCAACGCGATGCGTACAAATCATAATCTCATAATATATTACACTGGCTATATACGCTATACTTTCCACAAAAGCTACATCGACTTAATGTTAGTTTAATGTTGGGCCAGCAGTGCAGACGGTGGACTAGCATTAAACCAGGGATAACTGGATATTTAGTTTATTGTTGTGCCGCCCTCTACATCGTTTACCCAGCATTAAAGGAACATCATTTATTAATAATATTATTATTTGTAAATTCAATTCAAAATAAAGTTATGGCTTTGGTACCACACATTTTAGTAACTTCTAATTAGATCCCTATTAGCGTGATATTTAGGCCTTTATTACAATGTGATGTTGAATATCACCTTCCATCGATAGGGTCCATAATACAAGAACATAAATTAGGCCTACTATTTGTGTTTTTAGCATAGACTTAGGTTAAAATCTACGTTCAGTTTAACTTGAATATAGCCCAAACATAGGGACGCAGACGGTTAATATACGGCAATATAAATAGTTAAAATTATATGTATGAGATTGGTACTATTACATATTCAGTGCCCGATTTATAAATTGGAAAAAGGGGCCAAGGGGCCCATGATATTTTTCGGAGGGGGGGGGGGGCATTGGCCTTAGACGATGGGGCATGTGACCCATTATTATTTCAAAAGGGGGGCATTTTCCCAACAACAACTAAAACACTTAAGGGTCATTCATATCACCTCATATTCCATATTAAACGTTCATCAGGTGTTCATGCTAATAGAAATATCAAAGATTCATATTGGCGGTTATGCTATTTTTAAAACCGGAAGAAGAAAAAATGGTTTAACATTCAGCGTTTGCAAGTAGGCCCAATGGACTCCACGTCACGTGTCAATCAATTGCGTCAACAATATCGAGTGTTATTGGAGTCGATCACATAGCTTGAGTGCTACTCATTGTCTTCCTCGGGTACTGTCGGATCTCTTCTTGGGGCAGTGTCATCAACTTCCTCTGTTGTTGCCGCTAGGCCTACACCTATTCACCTTAAACCGCTAAGCGCGACTGTAGTCGCTTTAATCCGTTTTATTAGCCATTTAAACATCAAGATTTGTAAATTGCTTAGTCTTAAATTACAAATTAATCAAATACGAGTTGTGTTCTCTCACCTAAAGTTGTGGGTCAAGGTAGTGAGACACAACTCCAAGTGTGTGAAAATTTAAATTATTTAATTAAGCGGTTTAAGGGTTAATATATTATTATTATTAGTCACAATGAACAAATTTTCCACAATATTTGCTGTACAAAATAAATTTGTAGGCCTATTATTATTCGTTATATATTGGTCCATTTTTTTAGAAATTTTTTTGCTTTGGATTTTAATGACACATATAGTCTAAGTCTATATAGACATCTACACCACGTTCAAGGTAGAAATTTCCCTTTGAAAATACATTGATAAATGCGGATACTACAGGTGTGGCGAAGTTGTGGCGAGGTTACTTAGCCCCATGTGGCGAGGTTACCAAAGCTGTGGCGAGGTTACTCAGCCTTCTGTGGCGAGGTTACCAAATCTGTGGCGAGATTACCTGTGGCGAGGTTACCTTGTAGCGAGGTTACAGTCAGGTTACAGGTGACAGTCCAATATTTCGTTGGAATCAGCAACATTTCAATTACATTTTGGTTTCAGTAGCTCGTTTTCTGCCATACTTCATTTAAATTGTATTGGTAAGCATATAGGCCTATGTTTTGGATCATGGGATGCCGAACCTTGACTCTGCTCTAACAACGCTGAATACTAAAACTGAAACTAATACAGCGATACACAGCTCACAATTTGACAGTGTGTGCCGTTATGGGCATTTATTGGCAAAAATAAGAAATATGGGAATTTCGTCTCTATATCTAGCCTAACTGGTAAATGCACAGCACAAAAATTAAAAAAACTTTTGCAGTTCTATTCTATGTTCATGTTTATATTATATGGTCATATTAATAAGCCAAAATAGAATCACTGATTTTTTTATGATTTTAGCTTGAGCCAGTCCCTTTAATTCAGCAGGCAGGGCCTTATCTTCAAAAATCCTATGGCCCACTAAAATTAACTTGTTGCGTCAAAAACAAAGATATTGCTCAAAGTGTGGCGCAGCGATAGAATGATGTTGGGCCAGTTTTATTTTTTGTGGGAATCCCACAATTAGGCCTACTCTTTATAAGTCAGGCACTGGGTATTCTTTACATCAGGCGCCAGAAACACCAGATAACACGATACATTGGCCCAATGCTGATGTAATGCTGGGCCACTGTCTGCGACGCTTGGCCAATATTATTCCAATCAAAACCCTTTACGGTCTGTCTAATCACTATATTTAATCATGAACATATATTTTATCTGAACACTTCTTAAAGACGAAAGTAGGCCTACCTAACCTAGGGACCCCAAACGTTATATTGAACATATTCACAAGGACTGGTGTACAGAAATGTCAACCGTTTCTCACACACAGCACCCCAATTTCCCCTAAATAGGACACAAACTCAGGCAAAATATACTTAATAAATAAAAATGTATAGTTTACCATACTTTGTCCCCTTTTCATGTCAGATGGTCGTAATGAAAGGGTTAACTTACTACATGATCGGGCATTGCAATAAATTACATTATTCGGTCATTTTTCACACCAGAAGTGTATAAATTATATCAATGTGCAATGCCTTTTACTGCCGAGTCCAAAAATCTAATTTTAATAATACAAAATTTGCAATTTTTGGAGATAAATATCTTAGCCAAGACCTAATTGTTTTATTGCGTAACATAACACGGTTGTGTCAAGTGAGGCAGAGAGGGGTGAGAGAAGGTGGCTAGCCCTCACGCAACAGACTGCTGGCATTGATGAACACCTACCCAGCTATCACGAGGCAATGACCCAATGTTGTTTTACTGTTCTGCCGACGTCGAAGACGGCGGGCCAGCATGAGAACAACATTGGGTCAATGCCTCGTGTCTGCTTGGTTGCGGTCACAGCTGATCAGCAAACTCGAGTCATTGACACAATGTTAGCCTGATAGTGGCCCACCGTTTACAACACTGGGCCGGCATTAGCCCAGCATTGGCATACCAGTATGTAGGCCTTAACAAGATAAACGTTCACCCAATGCTAGGTTACTACTGGCCCATCGTCTACGACCATGGCTCAGCTGTAAAACAGCATTGGCTAAAGGTCTCATTTTTGCAGGGAACACCGGCAACTCAATACCCTGACACAATGTTGGTTCAATGTTGGAAGAGTGTCATAGATGATGGCATAACATTTAACCAACATTGGGTCAGTGCAAGCCAAAAGGAGGCAGTGACATCAGCGGATTGGAAGTATATACTTGACCCCAGTTAAAAAGCAGTAAATGCCTAGTATACCAGGGAGCAGATATTGCCTTCTGACATTGCACAGACAGAACAGATAGTAACGGAAGTTAACCACAGACATTTTTGTGGAAAACCAGCTTAAAAGTTTTTCGAGTCGACAAACTAAAAATTAGTGAACAGTCTCACTCTGTGCCAGTGGCAGTGGTTACCAATGCAGATGCCAGACCATTTGACATGTAGGCCTAGTCTAAAGGCAGCAATTCTGGACTTCCCTGCAAACCAAATAGGCCTCGTTTTATAAAGTGATGTCGTAAGTTACATTGGCACAGATCTTGTCAATTTAAAAATAAAATGGTCCCTATCAAATAGAATTCTAATTGTAAAGCCTAAGGCCTAACGTTACAGACATGACGACAGAACTACAAAGTTATGAAATTAAGGAATGTATGCTAATGTCAGGGGGAGACTGGAACAGCCAGATATGATGTCACTGACATGTGTGAGCTAACATATGTCGGGGGCTGACATGTGTTATAGAATATAGTATGACTTCTAAAAAGACACCCATGTTATAATTAACTACATATACTCTGAACCTAATAAATGACTATTTCACATTAAATGGCTTATTTTGTAAGAACCAATACGGTTTTAGACCCAAACACTCAACCGAATTAGCTGCTTTGCATTTAGTTGACGATATAGCTCTTCAAATGGATAATGGAAGTATCCCTATCAATGTTTATTTAGACTTTTCGAAAGCTTTTGATACCCTAGATCATGAAATTCTTCTTGACAAATTAAAGTATTATGGTATACGTGGAACTGAAATAAAACTATTTAAAGATTATTTGTCAAACAGGAAGCAGTACGTTCAGGTTGGAAATACAAAATCAGACTTTAAACATATCGTAACAGGAGTACCGCAAGGATCAATTTTGGGTCCACTGCTTTTCCTCATCTACATAAATGATATTGAACTTGCAAGTACTTATTTTAACATCCTTATATATGCGGATGATACAACACTATCAAGAAGTCTAACTGTTGATGATTTCAAGAATATTGTTCTGCTGAATTTAACTCTAAATGCTGAACTTGGAAAAATAAGCACATGGCTGAAGGTGAACAAGCTGTCACTAAATGCTAAGAAATCACAATTTATGCTTTTTCGTAGGTCCACCCGTAAATTTGACATACCTCAAATTAAAATAGATAATACACCTTTAAAAAATATAGATAATTTTAACTTCCTTGGTATAACTCTACAAAAAGATTTAAAATGGGAAACCCATATAAACAATATATCTTGCAAAATTGCCAAAACATTGGGAATAATGAACAAATTGAAACACTATGTGCCCAAACATATATTGCTGACTATATATTCCAGTCTCGTTCTGCCTTATATACACTATGGCATTTTACTCTGGGGTTGCAACAAAAACAGAATTTTCAAGTTACAGAAACGAGCAGTTAGAATAATAACTCTAAGCAACTATATTTCACACTCGGAACCAATATTCAAGACCCTAAATCTACTTAACATAGATGACATACACAAAATGAATCAATACAAATTTATCCATAAGCTATATAACAGCTCACTACCAGCATATTTTAATTCTTTACCATTAACCTCTCTGAGTGATATTCATCAGCACAATACAAGAAATAAATGTTCTCTTCTAGTCCCTAAAGTAAAACACGAATTTGCCAAAATGACAATTCGTTACGACATACCACATCTCATGAATAAAAGCCCGTCACTGATCCTTGATAAAATACACACACATTGTCTCGGTGGGTTTAGCTCTTACATAAAGAAATGTATGATAAACAATTACTCTGATACTTGTTCCCTATCAAATTGCTATGTTTGCCAAAGATTACATTAAATCACATTAAATTGCATTAGCCCCCAGAGTTCTTCCATAACCTCAGCTTTAACATCTTATATGACAAGTTTTTCAGTAAATAATAATCAGAGTTCAAAAATACTGTTACGAAAATGTCTGGTTATTTTCAAATCTATTCATTGTCATTTGAGTATGTATGAATGTATTTCTGTATGTATGTATCCCGGTGGCCCCCGTGATAGCGGTACAAATATTGTACCTTATCGGGGGTCTCCTGACACATTACAACAAACATGTACAACTCCTATAATTCTGATGTATAATTTGATGTCAAATAAAACTTTTGATTGATTGATTGATTGTTTAATCTTTGTAAAATATTCTATGAGGTCAAACTACCGGCTGTCAAGTTCTTGCTTGACGTAGACAATCTGTGCATCACTTAAATGACTGCATCACCATTGCAATTTTACATTATTGGTTAATATATGGTTCACAAAACGGATTCTGGGCACTGTTTTCAGTTTTCTGCCACCACACAGCCTATAGACGTTGTTTCTGAATAAGCATAAATATCTGTATTTGCTGAGTTATTAGGATTTCCGTCGTCAATTTTACGACAGTTAGGGCCGATATGTTTTTTTTCTCTGTTTTAGATAAGCACGCGCATTAGATTTAGGCCGCGCATTACCAAAAAAAACATGTGTTTTTTTTCTGCCCAGCATGTGCATTGAATTTTTGCCGATTTTCAAAATAAAACATTTAATTTTGGTAGATAAAAAAACATTCTGAAAAAAACAAGTTCATTTCAGGAAATAAAAAACTTTTTTCCAGCTATATTTTTTTTGGTTGTTTTTTTCGTCGCCCTCATTGACTTCATTTAAAATATGCCAATTTTTTTTTTATTTTGTCGCCCTCATTAACTTTTCCAGAAATTTGTACAATGTTTTTTTATTTGGTCGCCCTCAGTAACTTTTCCGAAAATAGGAGGATTTTTTTTTTCCTAAATGTTTTTTTTACCGCCCTCCCTCATTAGATTTTGGATTTTTTCTGATCTAAAACAGAGAAATAAAAAACCAGTGGCCTAGTGGTCTCCAATTTTTTAGCTGTGGGTTGAGCCATCAGTTTATACCCTGTAGATAGCCCATAGATTTTACTGAGAACATTGCCTACCTTGGGATTAAACTAGTCCAATATAATCTTAAGAAATTGCCACAATGAGGTTCTGAAACTGGGGGAAGCTAGCAGATGTTCTACTTTCTAAAGCAAATATATTATGATATAGATGCAATATTTTGCAATGATATATCTTGCCTTTGAAAATCTTACCCTTGGTTTGAATAGCATCTAGCGCCATAGCCACTATTCTGGTATAAAAATGTTACTGTTGATCTACATCTTAGGCAAACCATTTGACGAGATGGCCTTCCCTGACCAATCACACACACAACATCTAGGTCATTCACATCTCTGGTTTTATCAACATGGACGACAGACACGTGACATTGATACAGTGCAATGTCAATAAGGCTGAACTAGATCTCAGGCACATCATTGGTCGAGAAAGTCATCTCGACCAATCTGATGTACGATATCTGTACGATATCATATACACTTTCCGTGAGTGAGCTGATACTTCTATTAACTCGAAAGGCAGTATCTGCTTACTTGTAATGTAAGCAGCTAAGTACTGTGTTTGTTAATTGTGGCTGTGTATGTCAGTGTGTATACATGATACACACCCTGCTCCAGGCTAACTATGATTATGTAATACGCGAGGACTCGCCACCTTTCACTTCTGACTGTGAACTAAATCTATTCAAATTGTAAATATATCAGGATTCAAGATATATAATTGTTCTTTTCAGCTCAAACTATTCCAAATTGATATATTACAGACTTCTTTGGGCCAATATTGACAAAATGATAAATTTTTAAGTCAGGATCGAACCAACTGTACACACAGTGTGTAGGCCTCACAAGGTCTCACCACCCTAAATAGGCCGAAATCCAAGGAGGTGTCTACTAATGATGGAATCATCATACAAAATATGTTTAATGCGACTGTTCCAACCTCTAGTGAAACAAAATAAAATATATAGACGTCATAATTTTGTGAGTATTTAATAAGCACACGTTATCGTCTTTGTCAAGGATATCAGATATAACTGTTTGATGATAATCTCGCAGGGATACAGTGGGTTAAAATGATGTGTGTCTGTTCTGTGAAAGAAAGTAAGGATATTAGCCCAATTTGAAAAGTAGTGATCTTTTTACACGCTAGGGGGCGTAGCTCCAAATCTGTCTGGTAAGCATACCCATAGCGGGCCTGTTTTCGAACAAGGACATCTCAAGCTTTATCCTGATATGTCACACTAAATATCTAATGTGTTTAAAAGTGGTGAAATCGGCCTGCGGAATTGAGGCAGTTTACATGTGTTTCAATGGGACTGGCATTTGGGGTGGTGAGACCACAATGTCTGCCTAGAAGCAGACCGCCCTGATGACGTCATCTACTCTTGCCGACCATAGCCCGCCATCGATCAAATGGTGGTATATCATCTCTGCAGGGACATCGTGTATACATGTGCGCTAACATTGGTTCAATGCTGCAATAGCTTGTCTGGGGTTAAGTATGTGTCAAAGTTTTGTCTCGGCGCTACTATAGAACCCTATAGTAGAACAAGATTCATACCTCACATATTTGAATGACCAGTGGATGCCAACCGCTAACGGCCAAACCATGAGGTAGCACGATGAACAGAGGCTTAGCTTAAGCCTATACATTGGCGTTGCTTTATCAGTGTTTATATGCTGGGAATTTAACAGGAGTGCTTGTAAATCTGTAAATCAATGATCACTTAGCTAGTGCAATGAACAGTTTTTACTTCTGTTCCAAGCAAAACTGACATGATGTCGTCATTCTGACACAACTCAATGATTGATTACACACACAGTTGTTATTCAATGCTGGTCCATCTGTACCACGTTGGCCCAGTGTTAAAACAACATGTACAACAAGCAGCATACAGCGTTTACACCCACGCTCACAACATGCTGACCTTGGCGCAACCATGTTGACACAGCTACACACAGCAGGCTGGTGTCTGATAGATTTGTTCAAGCCAGCTGACTTTCTGGTCAGACAGGGTACAAGAAAAACGGGTGGGGGGCGGGTTTATTAGGGGGGGGGGGGGTGCGTTTATTGGCGGAAAATATATTTGTTTTGAGTATAATTTTACATGGCCCATTGCTTAATATAAATATCAACTTCAGTCTAATGCAAAAAAATTACTCTCAATAATGTTCAGAACCGCAGGGTTCTCGTTCTCACTTCAACATGTTTTTAGCTCCCGCCGTCACCGTAGGTGAGCGAAGGGAGCTATGGATTCTACCTCCGTTTTTTTTTGGCCTCTTCTTTTGCCTATAACTTTGTGAGAAAATAAGCTAGGATAACAATTTTTGGTATGTGGGTTAGTTCCAGGTGGCTAATGGACGGGTTAAAATATTTTTAATGTGAATTCAATACGCAAGGTTGCAGAGGAGAAAATGATGATGTGACGGCGTTGGGCCGTCCGTAAACAATTCGTTTCCGGAGCATATCTCTGAAAGTACTTGTCCGATTGTCTTCAAATTTTACACACAACACCCCTAGGGGGTCTAGTTGTGCCTTTTGGGGTATTTGAACTTTGACCTACTTCTGGTTCAGAACTATGACCCATTTAGACGTTTTGACGCGCACTTCGTTTCCGGAGCAGATCTCGAAAAGTACTGGGCCGATGACAGTCATATTGCACATACATGTTCTCTAAGGTCCCTTGTTGTGCCTTTTCAGGTTTTTGGACCTTGACCTTGAAGTTGACCCAGCACTTTGACCTAATTTATAACATCGGTAAATCTGACTGAAAGATTTTGCGGAATATCATGAAAACCGCTCAAGATAGCTACACCATTACTATAAAACAAATTGTGAGGTTTCAGGAGAGGATGCATCTTGAAAAATTTCAAGTCGATAAAATTAAAAATGGCCGCCTATCGGCCATTATTCACCTCGACAGGCCTGATATTGCGGAATATCATGAAAACCGCTCAAGATAGCTACACCATTAATATCAAATAAATTGTAAGGTTTCAGGAGAGGATGCATCCTGGAAAATTTGAAGTTGAGAAAATTCAAAATGGCCGCCTATCAGCCATTATTCACCTCGACAGGCCTGATATTGTGGAATATCATGAAAACCGCTCAAGATATCTACACCATTACTATAAAAAAAATTGTAAGGCTTCAGGAGAGGATGTATTTTGAAAAAAATCATTTTGTCAAAGTTCAAAATGGCCGCCAATCAGCCATTATTCACTTTCACATGGCCGTTATTTGGTAAACCGTGCTAGATGGCTAGACCATTACTATAAAACAAAATGTGTGATTTCAGGAGAGGATGCATCTTGAAAAAATTTGACTCGATAAAATTCAAAATGGCCGCTTATCGGCAATTATTCACTTTCACATGGCCGTTATTTGGTCAACCGTGCTAGATGGCTAGACCATTACCTGATTACTATAAAACAAAGTGTGAGTTTTCGGGGGAGGTTCGGGGGAGGATGCACCCTGAAAATTTTTAACTTACGAATTCAAAATGGCCGACAATCAGCATTATTTACCTCGATAGGCCTGATATCAGGTAAACCGTGCTAGATAGCTAGACCATTACTATAGAACAAAATGTGACGTTTCAAGAGAGGATGCCTTTTAAAAACTTTCGACTCAATCGAATTCAAAATGGCAGCCTATCGGCCACTATTTACTTGCACATTGCTGATATTTGGTAAACCGTGTTAGATAGCTGGGCCATTACTATAAAACAAAATGTGAGATTACAAGAGAGGATGCATCTTGAAAAAAATTGACTCGATCAAATTCAAAATGGCCGCCTATCGGCCATTATTCACTTTCACATGGGCGATATTTGGTAAACCGTGCTAGATGGCTAGACCTTTACTATAGAATGAAATGTGAGATTTCAGCTGAGGATGCATCTTGGAAAATTTTGACTTGATCAAATTCAAAATGGCCGCCTTTAGGCCATTATTCACTTTCACATGGGCGATATTTGGTAAACCGTGCTAGATGGCTAGACCATTACTATAGAATGAAATGTGAGATTTCAGCTGAGGATGCATCTTGGAAAATTTTGACTTGATCAAATTCAAAATGGCCGCCTTTAGGCCATTATTCACTTTCACATGGCCGATATTTGGTAAACCGTGCTAGATAGCTAGACGATTACTATAGAATGAAATGTGAGATTTCAGCTGAGGATGCATCTTGAAAAATTCTGACTCGTTCAAATTCAAAATGGCCCCCTATCGGCCATTATTTACTTTCACATGCCCAATATTTTGCAAACAGTGTAAAGATGTTAGTCCATTACTATAAAACAAAATTTGAGGTTTCGGGGGAGTATGCACCCTAAGTTTTTAACTAATTTATATCGAATTCAAAATGACCGTAAATCAGCTATTAGTTAACTCGATTGGCCTGATATCGGGTAAACCATGCCAAATAGGTAGACCATTACTGGGATACTGATTAGGATCATCAATTTCAATGGAGGTTTGCAATCTCTGACAGACTGTCTAGTTCTTATCTTACTCTTAGACTGGGCTTCTTAGACCGAGTTGTCTTGCGTCTTGATTTTTTACTTAGACTAGGACTAATAACCCTATACAAAATTGCTTAAATCAAATTCTAATTCGAAGCGGGAGCTCCTGGACTTATGTAGTCTTGTTTCCAATAAAATTAGTGGCACATCAAAATTTAGTACTACAAAACCTAAATAATGTAGGCTGTGATACATTTTATCTGCCCAGAATAATGTTTTTGAAGTATATATTGTTGAATTAGTATTTAGTCCTTCCAAACATTGTCCAATATGTAATAGAAATCTAGTTTTGGCATGTGGATATATGCCACTTGCAATAAATGTACATTGTACTCCACATGTAGGCCTATGTACTTATTTTTACTGATACAGGTGGCAGTTCTCTTCCTGTTTCCTGCAATCCAACAACAAGTGCTAAATCAAAGAAAATGATACCACAGAAAGCAGAACAAAATAAACTGGTAGATGCAAGGTTAATATCTACTTTTATGTATTAAACTGCTCATACAAGAAGACTATATATTAAATTAACATGTAATGCTTACTGTATTCCACACAGTCCCCCGCCGCCGCCGCAGTTATTTGTTTTCAAGATAGCTACTAATCTGCTTCCTCATACTTCACATAGCCATCACATACCACTGGGGAATTATTTTGGTCACATTTTGATCCCCATATCATCAACCTTTTAATTACTATGGCCACTAACGAAGAAATGTTCGTTAGAGCATTTCAGGAAAAAGTTGTCATCAGATCTTTTAATTTGGCAAAGATGTTCAGCTATGTCAGCCAATGACCTGATTAATTTTTGGGATTAAACAATTTCAATTTTGTAATATTTACTTAACTCAAGAAATGCAAAATGACTGGACCATGAATATAAAACAAAATGTAATGTCACACACAAGGATAACCCATGCCAAATTTCACAATAAAAAAAATTCCAAAATGGCCGCCAGTCAGCCATTTTAATTTTTTTTCACTATTTTGGAAATCTTGCATGATAGCTGATCTATGAATATCTGCTTCCTCATACTTCACATAGCCATCATATACCACTGGGGGATTTTTTGTGACATTTTGATCCCCATATAATCAACCCTTTATTTACTAGGGCCACTAACAAAGAATTATACTTGTTAGCGCGTTTCAGGAAAAAGTTTCCAGCAGATCTTCTTATTTGGCAAATATGCACAGCAATGTCAGTCAATGACCTGATTAACTTTTGGGAGCAAACAATTTTAAAATAGTGGTCGAGCGATAACGGAGTGCTGCTTTCGTGTTTGTTCCCGAACAACTCTTTCTAGCTGATTTTACTTTTTCAGTCAAGACATTTTTTAATGGAATGTTATGTAAATTACCAGTGGTATAACATTTGTATAATATATTATTTACTACCTTCATGGGAGAATCTTGATGATAGACTTAAGACCATGAAATCAATGCCAGGAAAAATTCAGTGCCACAACCTTACAAATGGAGAAATTTTATGTTGTCTGACAGACTTGATGCCGCTTGAGTGCCACTTGTCAAGGTTCCAGCACATATGGAGAGTCATGGAGTTTAGTATTACCCTTTCCATGCTTTATCATGCCATATCATGGAAAATCTTGGAAAATTGACCCCAAATCAAAATGATCAATTTATCTTAATGTTATCTCTCTTATTTTTACCTTGACCACAAGCTCATATTCTTAATCTTTCAGCAACACAACTGTCCGTACTTATTAGAACGCAAAAATAGTGACTTTTAAAAAGTGCAAACACTTTTCAACCACTCCAGTTTCAATTTTTAAATTATGAATATATGTATTGATCCTATGTTTTGGCATACATACATGTATTGATAAAGTCAAAGTTATGTGATCCTTAGTTTTGCAAATTTTACCCTTCTAGATGCTAGCAGACAGCTAACAATTCACTTAAGCTTTTGCATCACACCTTGCACCAGTTCAAGCTATGAAACCTTAGACTGTGTGAGGTTGATCTGAGCGACATCTATGTGCAGGCCTAGATGGTGTGTATAAGCATAAGGGTTATACAGCGTTGTGTAAAGTCATTAGTGGTTAAACCTGTCACAGAGTTTGCGAATGCGATGTGAGTGCTAGCACACAGGAGTGGTTGAACCACTGCTGGACCAGCATTACAACAACATTGGTCCAAACTTTTGTTTATGATACCCGGGACGTACAGTAACAGGTGTGTTATGACCACACCCAGCCAGTAAACAACGGCTTTGGACGAGCAAAGCGAGCCACAGAGCCGTGAATTGAGTATGAAAGTGGCATTGATTCTGAGTTTAAATTGGCTTATTTGAGCTCAATCTGATGAGCTATGGCCAGCGCTGGGCACGCGAATCCCCCCATGTTCTGACTTAAAGACACAATTAGCGATGACTGCTTTCATGTACTTGTAGGCTTTGATCCTACCGTTTGATACCTGGGAACTTGTGGTATACAGTATTGTATACTGCAGACTGTTTTTGTTTACATGACAATATACGACCTGGAAATAAGACTAGTTTAATCTTGTTCGGTGATTTAATATCGTTTTTTTGATTTCTTTGGTATTTGTAGTTAATATCAGTGGGCTATATAACATGTATAACTTCATACAAATATATTAAAACATTTTTTTTCAAAATTGACATGTCATCAAATGGGATCCCTTCAAGTAACTGTTGTCTCCTATGTAATATAATGTTTTCTTACAGCTTTATGTACCGTTAAAGATTTATTGACAGAGCTATTTTGTTATTTATAGAAGTCGATCAGGTCATATAAGAACACAGGATGAAATTCAATCTACTGGAGCATATCAGAGAGAATTTTTCAAGCCATCTCCACTGACAAAATTTGGTATGTCCAGGCACAAAGATGTTTGTAAATAGCTAAATAGCTTCATAAAAAAATAATCTATGAATGTATCACAAGAATTTGCTCTTGTCATTTTGATCGTTGTGATATACGTACAGAATTATTTTGCTTTTAGTAGTTGGAAAACAATTATTTTTTGATAAATTAAATCACTTCGAAAATATACATCCCACTGGAATCAGATTTTGTGTTTATTTTTAATTTAGAAAATAATATGCAAATTTGTAGGAAATGACAATCAGTTATACTTTTATGGTTTGTACCATATAAAATTACAAAATGTATGTTTTTTTCGAAAGGTGGAAATAAGGAGAGAGATAAAGAAAGACTTTCAAATATTATGGCATATGGGGAGGATTTACCACCAATTGACATGCAGAAAATACAAAAGAAAATGGAAGGAGTTGATTTGGAAGAAGAAAAGAAGATAGACAGATTTGATGAATGTTAGTCACTAGGACTATTGTTAAGTATAATCAATTGTTAACCAGAGCCACAGGTAAAATGATTTACTTCACCTGAATGTTCATTAAGGGTTTGTTCAGCCCTTTATTCACCTGGGTGATCAGAGAGTGGAACGCTTTTTTTAAATTTGTCCCTTTCCATCTCAGGTGCTCTATTTAACGAGGTTATATGCAGTGTTGTGCCCACAGTGGTTGGCAGTGAACCATCACTGAGAATTTCTAACCCCACTATTTTCCAAGTAAGTAAAGTGGAGACCTGGTATCGGACCGCCTCACAAAGCGTGCCATCCCGGAATACGGGCCACCTTTTTTCAGTCCCAAATATTTCCCCATTCACATAATGTATTATCAGATTCAGAAAGCGGAGCGACTCGCGATTCGGGACACGGACCACCCTTTTTCAGTCCCAAATCATAAAAGAACTCGAAAAACGGACCAGCAAAAAAAATAATTCACACTTTTACAGTTATATGTGCATCAATTAAGGGACCAGCTGCGGCTGGATTCACTAATGGGACCAGCTGTAGCTGGATCCACTAAGAAATAATTCACACTTTTACAGTTATATGTGCATCAATTGAGGGACCAGCTGCGGCTGGATTCACTAATGGGACCAGCTGTAGCTGGATCCACTAAGGGACCAGCACTGGCATAACTTACTAAGTTCACTAGCCCTGGTTGGATCTAATAAAGGGACCAGATCTGGTTGAATCCAGCAAGGGAACAGCGTTGGCTGGATCCACTAAGAGGACTGGAGCATGCATGGCTGGATCCACAAAAGTGGCCAGCGCTGGCTGGATCCACTGAGCTCAGATTGGTTCACGGAAAGGATTAGCGCTGGTGAGATAAATCATACAATGATAATGCAACATTTAAACATTGTCATCAGTGCAAATTGCATTCAGTCGCCTTATCATGTCATGTCCCTTCCTTGAGTCGCGCCTCTTCGGTTGGTTAATTATCATGTTTTAGCTCCTACGACCGTTTTTCGTTGTTAATACAGCTCACAATAATTTACAGAGCGCGAGCTTACTGTGACAGCTTAGTGTGAAAGTGTATGTTGCTAAGATAAAACAACACAATTTAAGTTGACTCCTTATATTTAATAATATGTTAAATTATAGGAAGTTATATTATCACTGTAATTGTTGTAGCAATAATTGAGCTACTGATCTATAGGAACTACAAGGTTAAGCAAAGGCGCTTTTGATTTTTGACCAGCTGATATTCGGCGTGCAACTATCATTTAATTACGCAGGATATGTAAGGGCTATGTGTGTCTAATACAGATAGAGGCCTAGGCCTAACGTATAAATAAATACTTAAATGGGAAACAATTAATACAAGCGATAGAAACAAACAGATTATCATATTTATAACATGATCATAATTCAAGAAGATTATAATTCGCTAGGCTGCTTTTTATCAGCTTGACTTGTCATATATGACAGGCCCTAGCGTACAGAAGAATTTTCACCTGTATAGCGTGATTACACCTTTGCGATCCCAAAAGTCTTAAAAATTGCTATGTAAATTCTGTCATGATTTTCTGTATTAGTTACGCATATTAAACGGAATAATTATCTGATGTCTTTTTACGCGAGAAAGTATAAATTATATCCAGTTAATGGACTGTAAGTTACATAGGGTTATTCACGGCTGATCGATTTCCTGTTCACAGCTGCATGGCCTGATCACCCTAAACAAACGATACTAGGAGCGTAATGAAAGAATTAATTTTTTACTCCCAAGTTGATCATAATGACCCTGTGTACGACTCCCGAGTTTTTATAAAATTAGAAGTATGACATTTAATTTGAACACTGCTAATTAATATCATATTTGTCAATAGAGCTCTCAAGATAAATGTCACTTCAAAACAAATTTAAAACAATTTGAAGACAGCACATTTAGAAATATGATAAATAAATGTCACTTCGAAATCAATTAAAAAACTTTGAAGCTAGCGAATTTCGCTGTCTTTTATATTAAAGCATATATCAAACAATATTGAAAGTCATAATAAGGGACTTTGGGTGTCATAGGGTTATTCACGGCTGATCGATTTTACAGAAATAAATATATGTATAATATTTTTTCCATATATATTTTTATTATGCATTTAATACAACTTATTTTAATTGTGTGTTTTTTTTATTATATCATGACGTCATATTCAATACATTAGTTTAATAATCAACCTTGATACCAATACGTAACAAGGCATATCTATAAACAGACTGACTAGTATCTCCCCATTCATAATTGGCTGGTTTCCCAAATCGGACCGATTCCAAAATGGGACCACTTTCAGTCTGTCCGATAGGTGGTCCGATTTCCGGGTCTCCACTGTATTTATCAATCTAAAAGCTTGATTCCTTGAAAAAAAAGCCCTGGGCACAACCCTGTACATGTAATACTATATATCCTCGTGTATAATGTGATGTTTTTTCTTAACTATTCACAAAAGGCACCTGGTATTATAGGCCTACATGTTCATAGAAGATGTAGAATTTAATACAATTTTTTAGTGCTCTAGCGGTAAGTTCATTTTGTGTAAAACGTATGTGTAAACATTGGCCAGTCAGCGTGTTTGGCAAGCATGCTATCTACAACAAGAGCAACAATTTGACTGTACCTTATGGCTCATGAACAAAAACAAGGGAAAGACTGAGAAAATATATGATCATTATTATGGTGTTTTTAATCTATTTCATTAATTTTTTTCCAACTAGTAGAATGTCATTTACTGTATTCCACGGATGACGTATATTAGCGGCCTCGCGACGATTGTGATAATGCACCCAATGAGCACGATGCATTAACGCAATGCTGGGTCAAAGTTAGGACACTGTCGTCAACGCTGGCCCAACATTTAAACAGCATTGGTCAGTGGGTCGTGTTTCTTGTGAGTGCAAGCCCAGCAAACACCAGACGTTCACCCAGTGCTGGTACAATGCTGGGCCACCCTCTGCGACACTTACACAACATTGTTCCAGCATTGGGTGAACGTGTCGTGTTGGCTGGGAGCCCTCGTCTCACGTTCCCGCCAAAAGGCAACGACGCGCGTGGCAGGGGTTGGTAGTAATTTGTTACCATGAAAATTAATCTGTTGTATGGATGGCAGGTGTGGTCCATTAATGTTTATTTCTTAGCCATATTGTTAATGACGTGATGTGGTCCGCTAAGAGAGATTATCTGAAACTGGCCAGTGACAAATGAATCAATGTATGTATTGTACATGGTGAACGCCCTTACATAGGCTAATCCATGTATGTGTGTATGTATTGTGATTCAGATTTATGTTTTTTGCCAGTGGTGAAAGAAGTGGAAGAACGAATGGCGTTTTTGCAAACCATGGAAACATTAGGAAAAGGCAAACAATACAGAAGTATCATTTCCACTGAAATATCTAGAGTAAGGATTATGTATTGTTTAGTGGGGCTATATTTCAATCAATTTTATTTTGATATTGAACCTCTATTACCAGATTGCAACATCAAAATTCCAGTTTTGAGATTTTTATATTGTGAAAAGTTGAGAGCATATTATAATATTTGAGATGCTAAAAAGTTTCTTATAAAGAATTTGTAAAAATCATTTTTTATTTTGTCAGTCACCTGAGCTATATTATATAGGCGGTTCTCAATAGGTGCGTCGAACAAGTGGGACATTTGGTCCCGTTTTTTTAAAGCAAAATTTTAACTTATTTACTTAACAGATCGATTAAATTAATGATAATTAGTCATACAATTAAATTTGGAAGCAGAAAATGGAGGATAAATGTGAAAAATACGTGTTTTTTAGAACGGTCGAACAGAGGACACCAAATGTTTTTTGGTGTCCTTTCAATAATGCCATGTGCGACCGCAGTGAATGATTTTCTTGGTGTCCTCTGTGCGACCTTTGGTGTCTCATGTTCGATCATGTGAACACTAAAGTTTTTCGTGTCAAAGTTTTTCGTGTCTTTTCTTTCTAGTATTGATTTTCAATGTTACGACCATTTCGTGTCCCCCCCCCCACTTTCGTGTCTCACAATGTTTTGTGATCATAACTTTTCACTGGTTTGTAGGTTTAATTTTCAATTTTCACAACACCATATAAATATAGATACAGACGAGATCTAACATTGATTCTGCTATTTTGTACAGTCATTGTGAAATAAATACACTATATATGAGCGGTCGAACGATCGCACATTTTACCATATTTTCATCCCATATACAAATAACTTTTTCTTCCTGTTCCATATTGTTTTGTATACAATTATGTAAAGCACATACAACCCGTGTACACATGGATGTATACACACCAATTTGGACACTAAATAGCGACTACTGTTCAAGAAAATGCATGTAAGACACGAAAATTGTATATTCAGTAAAAGTAGTGATTAAACCCTTTTACTTGGTTTTCATTTGTTTTCAACTATTATTTCTGCATCATAATATTTGGCTTTTTAGTTTACTTTTCAAGCGATTGTGGCAAGTTGTTAAAACTTATGACATGATTTAGCAGTAGCTGTCAATAGGACACGGAATGTTACAACCACCATAGCTTAATATATTTCATAAAAAAGCTCTAGTTAATATAATTTAGCTGCTGATATATGTTTTTTATATAAAATTAGCTCTTCCTCTACAGATTTGTCCGTAAATTGCTTAGAAAAACATAATTGGTGTCCTGTGATAAACAATTGTTCTGGGTACGGTTTGAAATGTCCCTTTTATTTGCTTTGAATAATGCATCAAAAAACAGTAAATTTTGTCATAATTATTAGATTAAATGATCATATTTAGATTTAAAAGCTCTTCCAGCTTCTTTAGTTTGTCTAGAATTGATAAGTAATAAAATATTCTCAAGTTTGCATGGAGTAATATCATTTTTGTCTATTTAAAAAAAATACCCCATTTTCGACGCACCTTTTGAGAATAGCCCATATATCTTTATTTTTATTATCTATTAACATCTTTTATCTATTAAGAATGTTCCGATGTTTCTCAAAATGTCAAATTAAAAATTAATTGGAAAAATCAGTAACTTGACTTGTATGCATGTCATTACTTACATGTTAGACTTTATTTACTATGATTTCAAAGCATGCAAATTGTTCAGAACCGTAGTTATGATTTCTGCAATTTCTTTTCAAAACTTGTCCACATTTTATGACACAAACTGGATAAATAAGTTTGTTATGAGAAACTCCGAAAATTTTAAGTCATTCCCTTGATAATTCAAACAATGATTTTAATTGTAAAGACTTGTGAAGCGCACTGAGCACATTATGTGAATTTTAGCGCCATATAAGAATTATTATTATTATTATTATATTATGATAAATTTTATGTTCATTTGACAATGTGTTTACTAGCTGAGAAGAGAGATGGAGGTGATTGATAAGAAGAGGACAGGAGAGCTCAATGCATATATAACAGAACAACAAAACAAAATAAAGCAATTCTCAGAGAATGAAAAGGGCATACCTGGGGTTTCATGAATGACTTTGATGGTGTTAAAATGATATTTATATGATAACCTATTTATTCTGAAATGTAGAGTGTCAACTCTTTGTATATTTTTATGAGATTTGTTTTAACCAGCTAATTGCGACTATAGTCGTTTTTAGTTTGTTTTATTTACCACTCAAATCACTGTTATTAGGAATGAAATGAGCGTTTAAAGATCTAAATTTACAAATGTTTGGTATCAAATTAAACAAATAGGGGCAATTTTCACCCTAAACGAAGTTGTGTCTCGAGATAGCGAGACACAACTTCATGTGGGTGAAAATTTAAATAAATTAGCTTGGCAGGGGTTACGGGGTAAGGTTGTGAACTTATGTCTTCAGGATGTCACCTTTCTAACACATTGTCTCCCTCACTGTTTGTTAAATCCTCTATGATGGTCCTCAAACTTGTCCAACATTAGGAAGACTTACTACACAAGTGGGGGGGATAATGCAATGACATAAGTGTCAATGTCTCAGACTAAAAAAAAAGTGTTAAGTGTTCACTTGATCATTGTGATCACTGTTAATAGGCTCATCAATTTAATTGATTTTTTAAGTATTGCCTCACTCATTCCCCTTTTTTTTCAATTTTGGCTGACATATTTACCAGATTCAAGCAAATGAAAAATAGCCTTATGTAAAAAACTAGACGTTTGTACGATAGTTGTTTTAATTGAAATCTACATGTGGATATTGGATAAATTTTCAAACAATATTTCTGTCAGTTTGAATTTCTAAAAGCTGTAGGCCTAAATGAACGCCAATTGACAGTAATCACTGTAGATCTGGTGATTTTCGCGTGTTCAGATTTTCGTGATTTTGGGACTTTTTGTGATGTCTAGAATTTGTTAATTATTGATTTCGATGATAGGTATCACTATTATAATAATTCCCGCGAGATTCTTAAATTCGCGAGTTTGTTTTCCTCGCAAAATTCACAGAAAATAAAACCTCGCAAATATTACCAGATCTACAGTATTTTATTGTGAATAAAATTATGTGTCAAGAATGACACTTCGCCCATCATGATTCAGTCTTAAATGACCAGCCAACAGCTAATCCATAAATATTCAATTGTTCTAATACCGGTAGTTGTAGAATATATACCTGTGGTTATTTTTTTCTACATAATTGTCTGTGTAAATCAATCAAATCTTTTCTTAAAACTATCTATTTCCTCAATTATCTATATCTAGAACCGAAATAATTAATAGCCATCCTGTCCTAAGACGTCTTTGCCGGTCTCCATATTGTTGTCACTTGTACTGTTTCATAAACTCGCTTCAGTCATTTGTATACATTTCATCCTTTCATAAATATGATGTTTGCAGCTTTTATAAACTTGGTTGATACACGTGAGATCACTACTCAGTATTTTATGTACCTATAATTCATATGAATATACAACACCATGGTGAAGTAAGATTGTTAATAATTAGTATTATTATAGATTATATTGATTATGCATCTCATGTCTTCATTAACATATATGCAATACACATTCAACCACCACAGCAGTATTTACAAATAGTATTGATTTTTTTCATTATGTTGTTCAGAGTTTACCTAGTAATTACTACCAAAATATTCTGTGCCCAAATAGATGATGTTTATATGAGGAGCATGTCACCTGATCCAGCAGAGGTAGCCTGTCGTGGAATCCAGCGCCACATTTGATTACACAAAAAATGGTTTTATTTCATTTTCAATAGTTTTTAGTATCCTGAACACTTTTGAGTAGTGTTTTTCCAAAAAAAATTGTCTTTTTATTTCAAGCCATGTGCAGGGGCGGATCGAGGTGGAGAATTTCAGTTCTCCCCCCATTTTGCTTCCCCCGTAAGTACCTGCTCTGGATCTGGCACTAATGTGATATCCATATAAAAAACGCAAGCGCTCCATTTGAAGAGGAATATGTTAACTTCATTTAAATATCCTGGTGATAAAAAACTTAAATGTAATATTCAATATGACCTATGTATTAAATATTCTTGTGTTATAATTTGTTGGTAAAATACATTAATTTATGAATACATTCATCGTAATCATTGGATGGTATGATTATTGTTTCTTTTTTTAGCGCACCTTTCAATTAAAAAAGGTGGGCTATTGCAATTGAAGTTCGGCGTCGTCAGTGTTAACATTTACTTGTGGGCGCGAAAACTTGGAAAAGTTTTTCATATATCCTTCCCAAATTTAATATGCATGTTACTAATGACCAGTTCTCGGAAAAGTTTAATAATCGCTGCAAAAAATTCAAATTCGGCTGATTTATTGTGATTTTTCCCATTTTAAGTTAATTATTTGACCTTGTAGGCGCTATAACTTGAACAATTTTTCATGTATCTTTCCGTAATTTGTCATGCATGTTACAAATGTTCTCAGACAAGTTCAATAACGGCTGAAATAAATCAAAACGGCGTTTTTTTTTGCGATTTTTTACATCAATAATTTGACCTTGTTGGCGCGATAACATGATTTTTTTTCATTTATCCTGCTCAAATTTGTTGTGCATGGTGGTAATAAGCAGTTCTTGGTCAAGTTCGATAACGGCTAAAAAAAAATTTTAATGGTCGAATTATTGTGATTTCTTGCATTTTACGTCAATAATTTGACCTTGTGGGCGCAATAACTTTAGGTTCAATAATGGCGGCAGGCTATTGTCAAGTGTGCTCTTGTTAATTTAAGCGTTTGGTTTGTCTTTTTGGCCTCTTAATCATGCCCGCTCCGGTGGGTGCCCGTGCTCTAATGTACACACACATGAATTTATATTCTGTATCCTCACCCGCAAGTTGTGCCTGCCCCACACCCGCACCAGTTATTAGGCTTTTGTCATTAATTTTACGACAGTTAGTGTTTCTGGTTTTTGAGCTGTGTGTCAAGTCATTGGTTTTTACACTGTAGATAAGCCATAGATTTCACTGAGAGCAATGTCTACTTTAAGATTAAGCTATGCCAATATAATTTCAAGAAATGAACACAAACTGGGGGAGCTAACAGATGTTCTACTTCCAAAGCCAATCTAAAATGATATCTATACAATATTTTACAATAATATATCACCTTTGAAAATCTAACCCTTGGTCTTAATAGCATCTGACACCGTGGCCATAATTGTGGTAACAAACATTCTTAAAGTGGCTGATTTATATCTTAGACACATCATTGGACGGGATAGTCTTACCTGACCAATCACACACGTAATATCTGGTCAGTCATATCGATGGACCAGTAAACAAGTGACATTATTCCAGTGTTGTTTCAATGCTGGGCCAACGTCTCGGAAGTGTCCATTCCGATAACATCTGCTGACCACGTGATAAAGCATTGCGTAGATGTACAGTTGAACTGAGCCTTCGGTCTATACACACCATAGATATAGAGTATCTATGATTTTTCCTTCATCTATTAGGTACTGGAACAGTTTGGATTACAGTATTAATAATAATAATAATAATAATAAAGACTTTATTTACTGAGGGTATAGATAAAAATATACATGTATACATACAAATTGTTCATAAAATAGGCATTTTCATATAATATCTATCAAACCCACTGAGCGAAGCTCATCTGCCGTGGGGCCCTCATATACCAACAAAAACATGTATATGTATATACTCACGCATAATAAGGTATGCATAAATATATACAATGTTATATAACAAGAAATACAAATCTATCTCAATTTTATTTACACATATGATTGTTACCATACCTACAAATAATATAGGCCTACATAATTTTTACAACAATAAAATATTATTTGAATATATTCAAATCTTAACAGTTGCAGATAATCATGATAATTATATGGAACAAACATTGAATAGATAGATTCCACTTAATGAAGAAACATAAAACGTTTATAATTATATAAACAAAAACATATCTAATCAATTACAATGTACAATCATATTGAACCCACTGGATCATTTACATGGTGTTCTAATATATAAGCGAATGTCTATGTATAGGACTACGTATATATACACAGGCATAATCACACACATATATCTATATATAATTATAATGTACATTGCTGCATAACCTGATAACTATACAACGTTTACATAATATGTGAATATTACATACACATGCGATACACAATACCGCTTGATTAAAATATATACATTGATTATAGTAAAAATAAACATATATACACTTACAAATGATCAACATTAGAAAAAATCGATATTACAAGCAATCATGTATGTGTACTTGACATTATGACATTATCTTCATAATGATAAAATAATAGAATCCTTGATAATATTCAATAATAACATTTTCTGTACACTTCTAAAATAGAATGTAATTCAGCACAGTTGTAGTAGACATTGATTCAAAATCACATAGTTTGAAATAGATATAGAAAACATAAAGAGATAGCTAGAGAACACATAACAATTACTGATTACCATGATTAAGAAATGATTTGTATTCTGTTCTAAACTGATCACTTGTCTTAGCTTTGCGGATCTTGTTACTCAACGAATTCCATATTTTGGGTCCAGTATATCGCAAACTTTTTGGGTGTGCTTTTGGTATATGTAGCTTATTGTTTGTTTTTTACCTTAGTGAATGTTGTGTATTTATGCAAGCAGACTGAAACATGTTTGTTTTCGAAACTTATTTTTAAAAGTATTCGAAACTTAGATTCGTTATCTCTCTTTAAGCGACGCATAAAAGACAAATATGGTTATAAACGCCCACCACCTCATTATTATTTAGGTTTACGAGCAGCTTCCATCTGGCACACTCGTCTGCGTCTCGGAATGTCACAGTTATCTGCTCATCTCTTTCCCTTCGGCTTTGTTGAGTCTCCTAGATGCTCTTGTGGCGTAACACATGAGACTGTTCCTCATTATCTCCTGGACTGCCCCCTCTATGCTGCTCAACGAGAGAGACTACTGGTTGCAATTAGAAATATCATCGCTCCTACTCTACATCCGGCTACATTACCAATTTTAGACAAAGATGCATATATTAAAATTTTACTTTTTGGATCTAAAGATTTATCTTCGGAAGAAAATATTCTTCTTCTCAGAGCCACACAAAATTTTATTTTTAACTCTGATAGATTTAGTCAACATAATAATATATTATAATTTACCTTATCCATAACAGAGTAAAATTGAGCTACGATGTTTTTTCGATCTGTGTTTGCTGCTTTAATGACATTTTGTGACATTTTGTTGAATAAAAAATTATGTTTTGTATTGTATTGTATTTTAAGGTATTGTATTGTACTGTATTGTATTGTATTGTTCGTATTGTATTGTATTGTTCGTATTGTACATAAATGTTATGTATATGTGGAGAACCCCTCGTCTAGTGCTTAATGCGCTATTTGGGCAATCCACCTGAAATAAATATGTTTATATATATATACACACCATGCCTTCTGTCCCCCAGCCACATCTCGCTGTACCCCCAGCGATTATGTAATAGGCGACACTGACATAAGTAAGCTACTGACTGTGGAATAAATCTATATTATTTTTAAATATCTATGAATAAAAGTGACACATGAGTCCTTTGCAGCTGAAGCTATCCCAGATTGATATATATTATATACTCCTAGCCCGAAAATTGACGAGATAAGATTAATTTCCCAGCAAGTACAAAACAATGACCGTTTCATGTTGTTATATGGTATGTTATTGTTTATTCTGAGTGATGTATATCGCCATTCAGAGCTGAATGGCGCTTTATATAGCTTACCTACCAGCACCTTTATTTTTGAGTAATCGTCCAAATAAATAGTTGTATGCATAAGACGGGTTAGTTGAGCCACAGGGTTAGTTAATTAATCCCTTCGCATTTCTACACAGGCGCGGATCCAGAGGAGGCGCACGCCCACCCCTTTTTGCCCCAAATTCTTTAAAAAGTCTCCTAAATTGGCCAAAAAGTCTTGGGAGCGAACCCACTGCGCCCCCTCTTTTTTCAAATCCTGGATCCGCCCCTGCTACACATGGGATTTTAAGGAAGGTTCAACACTACCTGGTAATTAACTGTGATATCACTAGCATGGCCACGTTTTGAGCACGGATTTTTTTGCATGTAGGGAGTTTTGTGCTTCAAGAATGAATTTTTCGCTGTTGTCAGTAGAATTCAGATTCAGAAGCAAAAGGAATTCTGTACATTCTTGCTGTACGGTTAGGCAGTCAAATACATAAAGATAGCCTATGTCAATGCAACACTCAACTTGGATCCTTGAGATGTCACAAAATTTTACAATATGGCTGTTGTGGGGTAAGTTGAGGCAAATATGATGGGGTAAGTTGATCAACTGGCTCAATTAACCCCATTCATGTTTCATCAATCCCAGTATGTAAAAAACTATTATTACAGTAGGTAAAAAATATTATTAGCCTACAGAATGTGGATCAACTAACCCTAGCCCAACATTGGACTGAGTGTGTTTACTCAAGTTGTGAACACACTCAGTCCAATGTCGGGCTAAACTAACCCCACTCATCATAAACCAGTGGGTAGGCCTATAATCTATTAGTATAGAATGTGATATAATCTAAAAATCTCATTATATAATAGGTCAATATAATAAAGACACCTAATAATATTATATATTTTCTTGATAAATACAAGATAATAATCCATGCAGCAATACAGGCTATAATGTCTATTGTATCACTTGGGACTTGGAAGAGATGTGTCAACAAATCTGACCCTATGTGATGTACAGAAGTGTGTATTTTTTACATTTTCTGGAAATGAAATAGCATGTTGGCATGTACATTTGTCAATTGTGAGTTTTTACCATAGGCGATCAACCACCCCTTTTTGTGGAACAACTTACCCCATATGGTGGGTTAGTTGGGCCACTTTCACTATTCTCAGTTGTGTATCCATAACTCTTTTTTATTGTTCTTTTCATCTCTCGTTGATGTTGGACATTATATGTAATAGGCCTACGTAGCCATGTTTTAAAACTATGCCAACCATTCTGTGATCAACTGGGAAAACGCCAGACAAAAAGTGGTCCAACTCTTCCCTAATGTTGGTCCTTCGTCTAGGACACGCTTCCAACGTTACAGCAACATCGCTCAATCCGTTAATGAAAGGCCGGCGTCGCCAACGGCAGGCCAACATTAAATCAAAATTGTAACAGAACTAGATTTAGGCCCCACATGCGAGAGGCCTAATTTAAAGATAAAAAGCTAGAATGAAAAAATAGAAAAGCAATTCTGCAAAGGTATGTATAGAGCGCTACTATTAACGTTATAGCACAATTTGCCAAAAATACATTTTTCAAGTCTAAATTTTTCTCACTTCCCTGGAGGTGTGAAGAGGTGTCCGCTGGATTAGGATTATTACTTGTGTCGCCATGTCCTTGTGATTTTACAACTTAATACAGAGAGACCTCGATGTTCCGTCATCATCTGTTCCCAAGAAATATGACGGAACTTCGAATATGGCAGAGTTTCGAAACAGCTCCCCCACCCCCCCCCCCTCTAAGCTGTGTTGGAACCGAGGATATTATATATCTAATTCATAACGTTACTGTAATGTTATTATATTAGTACGTGTATTGGTTGTGCGAACAAAATTACAACATAAATATGGTACAAATATAATTTTATTATTTCAAATATATAATTGCATGATTTTTTTATTTCAAATATATAATTACATGATTTTTTAAAATAATATTTGTACATACTGACTTTATTTTTGGAAAAAGTCTGTCTGTTTTCTAGATATGGTAGAGGTAGTGTCTTGTGCTTTATCCACTATCATTGCATCTGTCACTGGTGAGCGAATGTCTTTAAACCACAACATAAGTGCTTCTTCAAGCTTGCCATATTTTGCTGCTCTACCATGAGACATCTATTTTTTTCTTGCTACTGTTGGGCGACCCACTGTCACGTCCCACTCTTTGGCAAAATGAGCGGCATCATCAGAGCACGTAGCTTTAGGATGAGCGTCTTTGTTAACACAAATTTCCCGTTTTTTATCTCCATTGAGGTCAGTGCGTCGTCGTTTGCATGGATTCGAAGCCATGGTGAAACTTAATGACTACCATAAGCCTATTGTGTCTTTTATACACTTAATCTGTTTATCACAGTAAAATAACAAAGGAGTAGTAGTTGCTTTAGTCTGTTTCAATAATTGTTAATTTAACCGAATAATAATGTTTTCATTTGGTAGTCGAAATGACCCCAAGCATTATTACTCAACTCAGGTGTTGACAGATGGCCGTGATCAAATCTAACACATTTCACTGTGTATAGTAGCACCGTGCATGTCATTACTCGGGCGGGTGGCTTACTGCTCCGACTTTTATGTTGCCGGAGGTGCGACTATTGTCTTCCTGTTATTTTAGGGCTTTGCATACCGTTCTTTTCACAATGGTAAACCATTCAACGCTCAAATAGGTGTTGACACTTCCTGCTAACCGAAACACAAGGTATTCACGGGGAGTATAGGCCTAATCTATGAAATTGATGTCCTCAACGTAGATGACGGCATGAATAATTACGATCTGTTCACAGAAATTGTTAGATACCTATAGATTTAGTTACCAAAATAAAACATTTCGGTACTGATATCTACACCAGACATATTGAAGGTCAAATTAATTAATCTTTATCGGCTTAACCAGCGGCTATAAACACACGAAATTAAACATTGTGACAATCAGGCCTATGACTGAACATTGTTTCAATGTGCGAGACGTTGGCTTTGACCCAGGAAACCTTCACCCAATGTTGGTACAATGTGAACCCATAGTTTCAGACACTGGCCCAACATTGTACCAACATTGGGTGAACGTCTCGTGTTTGCTGGACTGTATCATATTACTGCCGTCAAGAAGTGTTCTGTAGAACGAGCGGTTCCTCCTTTGTTGGGGGTACGGTGTCAAAGGCAGTGGCCCAGCATTAAACCAATGCTCACATCGTGAACATGTGTTTGCCGGATTTTATTTGCTCATTAGCCCCCCACTAATCTCTTACACGTTAGGTGCATTTAACCAGCGTTCGGGAAATGTTTTGAAAAGGACATAATTAATAGCAATGCCACAATCACTATACAAACAAGTGGCGTTCACACAATTAGCGTGACTGACCGTGACAGAACAATGAGACGCTTACGTCATGCATTGATTTAATCCTTTTGTCACCGAGATTTGATGACCGAGGCGGACAACGTGACGGAACAACGGGACACTTATTCATTGATTTAACTCTTTCGTCCCCGAAATTTGATGACGGAGGCGGACATCGGAATGACGAACATAGAAGCAAAAATACATTGGACATCAAAACCAAGACGGATGTGGAAGAAGACGGAACATCGGAGGACGGATCTCCGAGGCCTGTCTGTACCATATTGTCAATCTTGCAGAAACCATGTTGGCGAAAATTGAATGGAACTTGCTAGTCATCCTGTCATCAGTAGGCCTATAGAGTAAAACTTACTGTATGTCATGTTGCATATATTTTAGTATAGGCATATAAAAAGAAATAAGAAGAATATTTGTCATCATTGCACTAATACAACGTTTACATTAGCAAACGCTCTACCTGTTTTGCATTTTTCAGTAAATTCTTAACGAGTTTTATGACATTTTAAGCCACTATTTCTATTCATACCGCGACTATGCCCGATCGAGCTATTATAATTATTCTCAGATTGAAAAGTAATATTATTACGTTTATAAAAGGTCTTTTATCACATGACTAGAATGACTGGAAAATAGTGGTTCAAAATCTTCAAGTTTATGAAAATTAGTTGAGAATTGACCGATAAATCTGTGAAAATCATTTAGCATGTCGTCTAATTTGAATTCTACAATAAACGTAGACCTAAATTATTTACTTTTTTCAAAATATCCTCAGTATGATCAAGTTAGCATAAAATAAAGTATATGGCTATAAAAAATAGGCAGTGGCTAATCATACGTGATTCTTCATAATGTAACTCTGTGGGCAGCCTCATTTACGAAATGACGGGCTCCCATTGACTCCCATTATAACATTCCCGTACGAATAGCCACTCCGTAAAAAATAACCAGTCAAAATTATAAAAACGCATGCTCATCTGTAATTTGTTTTAAAATCTGTCTCTAACAGGCAAAGGGTCATTATACACGCTGATCAGACTGTCGGAAGCGCTGCTGAAAGTCGTCCAATTGGCCATATTTATAAATACCAATATCCATATATTTTCGTTAATCCCAAGAATACTTTTAATTTTACTACTCCGTTCCACTCTACTCTGTTACCAAGAAAAGGGAACGGAGAAGTGAATTGCCAAATATTATGGGTTTTACAGTCATAATGATTGATGATAGTCTTTTAAAACATGGCTCGTTGTCCCCATATAAATAGACCACCCATTTATGATCGATGTTATGAGAGAATATACAGTTTATATTTATGTCGAGCCAAACATTTGGTAACGGAGTTGAGTATTTTTTGGCTTGGTAACGGAGTTGAAATAAGGATTTTTGTTTATCCCGTCAAATTTTCATAAATTTTTAGCAGTTTTGAGATACGATTGTTTAGTATTATGCTTCACTAAGCATATCACGTTTAAAAGTGTGATGCCAAGCTAAACAAAGTAACATCAATTTTGAAATGGTTTGGATTTGGTAACGGGATAGTAAGTGGATTGTTGCAACTTTTTAAAAATGACGTTTTTGAAGCGAAAAAAAAATTTCTAGCGCAGCCAGTGACTTTGTTATGCTCTATTGGGATCAGTGCACCAAACCCATCAAGTGGTTTTCCTCCTCTTTGATGGTCACCTCACTGCCATTTTTGATGCTACAAAATTACCCCAATTTTTGGTTTTACCCATATATACCATGTATACAGGAGGCCTAGATATGCTTGTTAAAGCAGGTGTGTTTCACGGCACCGATTCAAAATATCTAATTCTGACAGACCTAAAACTAAAACCACACTGGGCATGTGGGGAGCCTACAACCCGTGCTCAGCTCATCCTAACGATTGGTGATCCTTAAAACGATTTTGATCATTTTAAGTCGAGTCACAGATTATACAGTACAGTCTCCCACTAACCTTACGAATTTTGACAAAATAAAAAGTCCCCTTCTGAATTTTGTGACAAAATGTAGAGTTTTCCAATCAAACTAGCTTCGATGCCCTAACATTACAAAACCGCAGCTTTTTTTCTACATTTTCATTTAATTCAGGAGAATTATTCTTCGGAAACTTTTTATATCTCCTGTTAAAAAGTTCAGACTGCCGTTCCAGAAATATTCTAAGTCATTTTTTAGTGAAATTGATGAAACAGAACCGCAGGGTTCTTGTTACATTATTTTAACTCGTTCCAATAATGCATTAACATGGGTTTTCAAAACGGTTTTCTGAGAACTGTTTTTGTCAGTGTGTGTCCCAAATAGTTTTCACTCACATCTTGTCAAAAACGGCAACACGCATAGATTCTTCTGTCATCACATAACCTATAGTACCCCCACCAAACGTTGTTTCCGGATAAGCATTCATTTTTTGCTGCGCTATTAGGCTTTCCCTCGGCATTTTTATGATAGGGTGTCTGGCTTTTGAGCTGTGTGTTGAACCATTGGCAAAAAAATGAAAACATTCTTTATTTTGCTGTCATTTCAGTTAAATTAATTCATTTTTAGCACTAAAATTCAAAACTCTTTTTTTTTTCTCCTGTGGGAGATCCTTGAGACCTCCCACTCAAACATTTCTGTTGGAAACTCTGTATACATATATAGTTCAAACATACTAATAAATATATAGTCTCATCTTTAAATGTTTAACATCTTACCCCGAGCCCCTTATATGTCACTGTAGAACAGAAACAAAATAATGATATATGGTGTGCATGATTTTCCCAAACACTCATCCCTTTCACTAATTTCAGGAATAAAAAACCAAAAGGCAGTATCTGCTTACTTGTAAAAGGAAGCAGATACTGCCTTTTTGGCTTTACACTACAGTAGTTATTCTTAGTGTTCTATCTCGAACCACACACTGAAACCAGGCATTTTAAATTATGCATCAGGAACACCCCATCATTGACCGACCTAGTTTTCAGCCGCCGGTTGACGCATATGCGCCAGTCAATCAAGGAACGTTGAGCAGGACAGTGTTTTGTAAACCGGCCAATTGCAAGCTTACTACGATAGGCTGGAAAGGAGAGTGGAGGAAAGGTGAAGTCAGCCCATCTGCGCAATTTAGCAAGCGGAATAGCATTGTCTACGGGTGGCAGTGTATACAGTGGTTTGCCTAAACATGTTGTTGCCCTCGCGAGAGAGGACACCAAAATATTCTGAATCAGCAAATAGCCCAAGATCATCGAGATCTATTTCAGTTTTGACAAAGTTATACTAAAATAAAAATGTGTATATTTGTGGGGTTAGCGTCTCACCATCCGTAACTGCTCGGCTTTTCCCGATCACTGACGAGTGACAGGGACCGCCGAGCCTCGTTCTGACTATACCACGCCACAACGAGCGCACTGTAGTGAGGCGCACCAGCAAGTTAACTTAAAGCCGCTGAAGCCAACGGACGTACGTCAACAGCGCGGGGGCCTTGCCACATGGCACCAATCGCCGCGCTCCGCTTGGGAACTGTGTGTTATATGAATGTCTAGACTTCAATAAAGTGAGAAATACCTGAAGAATGATTTAATGAGCATTATTTAATCCCGACGGAGGAGTTAATGGAAGATGGTGGAACATAAACCTTAAACAAATTCATGTCGGCAACATGATCGATCCACCACCCACCCATATTGGTGACCTGAAATTGAACTTTATTGCAGCTTCATTCACGTATATTGCTTTCACTGAGCAACAAAAAACCCATAGATTTTGAGCCAGAAAGGATAGGGTTTTTTTTAAAATAGGGGATTTTTCAAAAAATAAAACTTTATTTTTTGCAAGGTATGTGGTGATGTAGGTCAAAAATAGATAGATTTTTCCAGAAACCCATGTGTTTTCGACATTTTCAAGATGACGGATCTCGCAGACATCCAGCCTGGACCCAGATAAATTCATATTAGACTGAATAGTCTACTTTCATAAATTATAACAGATTTCAATGTTATTCTCCCAATTACGCAACTGTCGGCGACTGAGAGGATGATATTTTGAAATTTTAGTATATTAGACCATTTTTGACACCTCATTCGTGGGACGCAGTTTTTACGAGAATACCCGCCATAATTTTTAATAGTTACGCAAAAATTTTCTACGGATCGAAATTATGCCTCGATTCAGACAGCTTTTAAATAGGATTAGATCCACTTAAAACTGTTCGCCTGAAATATATGTGAATAAATGGTCCTATTTGGTCTATAAAACATCATTGTTAGGACTGTAGGTCGATAGTTTATTACTGTAATCATAATTTTTATTTCAGTGGTAGCAGTGTTATTTTAATGTGAATCGGTAAGTGGCCGCCATTTTGGCAGCCGTTGATCCTCATTTAGCTCCATTGGCTGCGAGATAGCCTCATGTGTTCCAGCCCACCCGTCATGCATTGCGGTATAACCCCATCTGCTCAGGTCGGCATATTTAGCATAAATTAGGCCGCCATTTTGAATTAGAGACACAAACGGCCAATGGCACTCACATGTCAAGGCCACATAGACCTACACGGCGTCTGGAAATAAAATAAGACTAGAATAAATTTCTCAGTCAGGAAAGAGAGAATGATTTTATTTTAATTGTATTACTAAATATTGCAAATCAGGTCGCACATTGGGCAATATTTTTGTGAATGACAAATCAGTAGTCTACCTTTTCCAGACAGCCCCGAACTGCTAAATATGTTAATGAGTTCTGAGCCGTTGCGGCGCTACAATCGACCACACGCACACCGCGTGCACAGTGCACGGTAGCCGAGACACACACCAACCGACAGCGTACTGCCATGCATACAACCAGCACATTATACGAGCGTACAGTCTAAATCGTTGGGCACTAGACTACAAGCACCGATACAAATCGAAGCGAGCGATCGATTCAGACGTCGATATAAGAATAATGCTCATGGTAAACATTTAAAAAAAAAAAAAAAAAAAAGGGAATGTTCATTATGGGAAATATTCATCAATAGAATTATTTAAGCAGTCTTTATAGACATCTGTCAGTCAAAATTTCAATAAGTGATTCTATAAATTAAGATGAACTGTACACGCATTCAGCCTATTTTTGACGAGAATGAATTTTTTTTGTCATCACCCCTCGACGGACAAGGGACACGTCACAAATATTCGTACTACCCGATGAGTGATGAAAATGCAGCAGAACAGATGCTGAGTTTCGCCGATTAAAAGCTGATTTCCTGCGGATCGCACGCAATAGACGTAGGAGAGGGTTGTCACGGAGTGATTCATTAAGAAGCCCTTCGCCGGTCAGACGTCAACCTCCACGACGTTCAGCTAATCTGCCGAAATTCAAGATAGCAATTTTTTACTCAACGGATGTGGAGTTATGGTTTAATCGAAACACAATTTGATTTACACCAGATAATAGACGATGATGAACGTTACAGATTGACATGTGCTGCACTCTCTGGCGAAGTAGCGTCCGATGTTAGAGACGTTTTATTACAACCGTTCCTCACTCATAAGGACGAAAATTTGAAAGCGATCCTAATCGAACGACGAGGCTTAACGACACTGGAAAGAGTCAACAAGGTGATTTCAGGCGAAAAACTTAGATCTGATATACCGTCTAGATTTCTTAGGCGGTTGCAGAAGACAGCTGGCTTTGGTACAAAAGCGGTGGTAGGCAAGGCCGTTATCTGCCAAGCCTTCATTCGACAAATGCCACTAGCTTCAGTACGCGCGCACTTAGCTACACAACCAGATAGTGCGTGCGCCATGTTGGCCAACCGCACTGTTGCCGCTGAGAAGGTCGTTGATTGAGCTAAGCCGGGGGTTGCTGAGATAAATGTCAGTGAGAGCAGGAAGCTCGTTGGACTGTCGGAATACCTGTTCGCAGGCTCAAGAAACGAGACAGCCACAGCCAAGGCTACAAAGAAGAAGACAGACAGACACTCACAACCAACCAAGAACCATGCCGCCAAGACACAGTGCCGAATGTTCAAGCAAAACCTTTTATACCCAATAATCAGGCTGTTACTAGGCAAGATGTATCAAATAATAACAAAAAAAATAGTCATCCGAACACACCGCCGCCGCAAAATAATGTTCCTCAACCGACCGACACAGCCACTGCACAGGTTTGCTACTACCACCAAACTTTCGGTGAAAAGGCGCGTTTGTGCAGTGAACCCTGTTCGTACTATAGCACATTAGGTCAGCGTGAAGTAGCGAATATTGCGTCATCCCCCTCTAAGTTACTATACGTCGCAGACAAACACAACAAGTGTAACTATTTAATCAATACTGGCGTAGAGTTCAGCGTGTTACCAAAGTCTTGCGCCAACAGGACTTCAGACGCTGCCTGCCTGCCCCTCGTTGCAGCTAATAATACTACTATAAACACCTACGGTAATTGTAGACGCGTCGTCGACGTTGGTCTTAAACCAGATTACGGGTGGATTTTCATAGTAGCGGACGTCAAACAACCAATCATAGGAGCTGATTTTCTCATACATTATAGCTTACTGGTAGACTTCAAAAGTCGTTGTCTAAGAGACATGCGAACCGGTTTAGCCATACCAGCTACCTTATCGTCTATTAAACCGTTATCACTGAATAGAGTCGACACCATTCAGAACGATTACACAAAGTGATTAGGTCAGTTTCCGGAACTGACTCGTCCTACAACGAAGGGCGAACCGGTTAAACACGGTATAACACACAAGATAGTGACAAAAGGCCACCCAGTATTCGCGCGCCCACGACGTTTAGCACCTGATAAACTAGTCACTGCGAATAGGGGTTTGATGATTAAGTTGGGCGTTATCAAACCCAGCCACAGTGAGTGGTCGTCAGCGCTTCATATGGTGCCTAAAAAAAACGGAGATTGGAGACCGTGCGGAGATTATAGAAGTTTAAACGCTCAGACAGTACCGGATCGATACCCGATTCCAAACATACAAGACTTTACCCAACGTTTAGCGGGGTCGAAAGTTTTTTCAAAAATAGATATAGTACTGGCATACTACCAGATAACGGTCGAACCGAACGACGTGCATAAAACAGTGATTACAACACCTTTCAATTTGCTCAATTTCACTAGGACACCATTTGGCTTAAGAAATTCCGGCCAAACTTTTCAGTGTTTTATTGATCACGTTACGCGCGGATTAGATTTCATGTTCGTATATTTGGATGATCTATTAGTAACAAGCCCCGATCATCGTACGCACAAAAAACATTTGAAGATTCTTTTTGCACGTCTAGCAGAATACGGGATAATTATAGGACCAGACAAATGCCAGTCCGGTACTACCGAATTAAGTTTTCTAGGACATCATGTTAGTGCAGCAAGCATTTCACCGTTAGCAAGCGCTGTTGATGCGATAGTAAATTTTGTTAGGCCTGAAAAGCAAAGAGCTTTACGTCGATATTTGGGAATGATAAACTATTACCATAGATTTATTCCAAATTGTGCAGATAAGTTGACACCGTTAAATCAATTGCTCACGGCCGCCAATGAAGGTCATACAAGATTGTCACCTAAGTCAAATTTCGATTTGAAGTGGAATGAAAGTGCAAATTCTGCGTTTATCGAGTCTAAACAAATACTTGCTAATGCTACCTTTTTAGTACACCCAGACCATACTGCACCGTTGAATATCACATGCGATGCCAGTGATTTCGCCGTAGGCGGCGTTTTACAACAGTACATTAATAATATCTGGCAGCCACTTTCATTTTTTAGTAAAAAACTAACTCCCGCAGAGACACGTTACAGTGCGTTCGATTGCGAACTTTTAGCAGTGTACGCTTCTATCAGACATTTCAGGCACAACTTAGAAGGCCGTTATTTTTTCGTGAACACTGACCATAAGCCTTTAATTTCGTAATATCATCAGTCACCGAACACCCGTCACTGCGACAAACAAGGCAGTTGGCTTTTATCGCCGAGTTTACAACATGAAAGGAGAGACAAATTTCGTGGCGGACCCTTTGTCACGACCGACCGTGTCCTTCATTGATAATACATCAACCATAAATTATAAAGATTTAAGTGCAGATCAAGCTTTGGATACAGAGTTCACACGGTTGCGACATTCAAAGTCATCTACCATGAATTTTATATTGCTCAAATCATTTGATAACAATTTGATTTTGTGTGATGTATCAACAGGACACATTCGGCCGTACATTATAGAAAATTTTTGAAAACAGGTTTTCTCGAACTTACACGGCCTAGGTCATCCATCGCATAGAGCTACGAAACCGTTGATTAAAATAAGATTTGTCTGGCACGGAATGAATATAGACATTGCTAAGTGGTGCCGTTCTTGTAAAGGTTGCCAGACCGCTAAAATATCTCGTCATAATAAGCCAGGTTTCGGCAAATTCGACGAACCCATCGAGAGATTTGACCACATACATATAGATATAGTCGGACCCTTGCCGTATGCCGATGGTTTCAGATATCTACTGACTTGTGTAGATCGTTTCACACGTTTGCTGGAAGCTATACCGCTAGTGGATATAAGAGCCGAAACAGTCGCCGATGCCTTCTTTAGCAGGTGGATAGCACGGTTTGGGACTCCCGCCACTATCTCTACGGATAGGGGCGCCCAGTTCGAATTAAAATTATGGGATGGTTTATGTAACCAGTTCGGGTTAGTACAAAACCGCACAACGAGCTACCACCCCCAATCGAACGGCATGGTCAAACGTCCCCACCGTCAACTTAAAGCAGCTATTATGGCACACGAATAACCGAATCCATGGACAATAACACTACCTGCTGTATTGCTAGGCACACGTTCCGCCGTTTAAGAGTTATCGGGTAGGTCAGCCGCCGAAATCGTTTACGGAACGACACATAAATATAACGATGACGCACATACAGACTTAGATAACTATTCTGATAAGCTCTGCGTGGCCATGTCGCGTCTCCGTCTTTTCCCACCGCGAGACTCAACTCAGAAAAACATTTTCCAATTTAAGGAAACATGACACATGCTCACATGTATTTTTGCAACGAATCGCAATTGGACCGCCTTTGACCGCCCCTTACGACGGCCCGTATAAGTTTATCGTGAGGAGCGGCAGAGTCTTGAAAATCTTAGGTAAAGGCAAGGTAGAAACTGTCTCCCTTGATCGAGTTAAACCTGCACACTTAGACAACGAGCCCGCCATAGGTACAGAAAAACAGCGTAAATGCAAACTAATACGCTGAATTCGAAAAATACTGCGACAGTTCGAAGTGAACCGTCTCTCAAACAGAATTCCGAAAAGAAGATAGCTGAACCGAAAGCGAAAACACAAACACGGTCTGTGGCGGTTCAACATGGTATGAATTTGGCTACTACTTCACAGCATAATGCTAATAGAGTAAATTTGCCTCAACAATTCACACCTTATGTAGCGCCGCATTCGCGAATCCCCGCCGTTTCACGCGCTATCGGGAGCGCAGGAGGTTTACGAACGTATTCACGCATACCTTTGCACTTACGGGTTAAAATCCCTAATTCAAACGAAACGATCAAACCACCAAATGTTCAAAACAATTCGAATATCGCCAAAGGCGACCAAATTGTATCAGACGCAACCGTAAAACAAACCAGAGTTGGACGAAAAATCAAGACTCATTTCGTGCAGATGGTCCACGCTTTAGTAGCGCCTAACGACATCTACTGCGGGACCAGCTTCACGAGCCGTAACAAACATAATTTGTTAATATAAAGTTTGCCAGGCCTGGTGTAATTAAAATGATGATGTCAGATGTTACTTAATTAGGTTACTTACAGAAGTAATTTTTTTATCAAGTACTAATGTATTAATTAGATTCATGAAGGTTGGCCATTACCCGTAGCGCAGCAGCATAATTCACAAACTATTAGAAAGGAACATTGGTATTAAAAGGATTGGAACATTGGTGTTAAGAGGATGGGAACTCAGATATAATTATTAAATATAAATTCGTTATGCTGCGACTGCGAGGTTACCAACCACCAACGCTGTATTTTCACAAATAACTGTTTTTACTGTTTTGATTACTGTATATTGGTTTTGTGCGTTTCCCAGACGGAGCGACGAACCGACGCTACCACCACAAGCTGGCTTGGTTCATACGTTTACACTTAACCCGTGGGTAATGTGGAGTTAGCGTCTCACCGTTCGTAACTGCTCAGCTTTTCCCGATCACTGATGAGTGACGGGGACCGCTGAGCCTCGTTCTGACTAGACCACGCCACGACGAGCGCGCCTGTAGCGAGGCGCACCAGCCAGTTAACTCAGAGCCGCTGAAGCGGACGGACGTACGTCAAGAGCTCAGGGGCCTAGCCGCATGGCACCAATCGCCTCGCTCCGCTTGGGAACTGTGTGTTATATGAATGTCTAGACTTCAATAAAGTGAGAAATACCTGAAGAATGATTTAATGAGCATTATTTAATCCCGTCGTCCCGACGGAGGAGTTAATGGAAGATGGTGGAACGTAAACCTTCAACATATTCATGTCGGCAACACGATCGATCCACCACCCACCCATATATTTGTATTGTTTCAATCAATATCAATGTTCACAGGTAGTGCTAAAGATCAATGTCTGCTAAACCCTCATGCTGAAATGTTCTCTCTCCGCTAATCACGACAAAAGCTGTATTAAATTCGTTTTCTTATTTGCTCTGATTCAAATCGCTGATATTGGGAATGAAATGGGTGTTTAAACATCAAGATCTGCAAAGGATTGATCTCAAATTATAGTCAAATATGTGTAGTTTCAGTTGTGGGTCGCGCTAGCGAGACACAACTTCAAATGAGTGAAAAATTAAAGAAGATACCTGAGCGGAAAGTCTCCAGCACGCTGTAACAGTATTTTTCTAGCAAGGCAAGGGTTGATACGGTCTACACGGCAAACATTGACCCATTTTGTTTTAATGTAGGACGAACGTCTTCCAAATTGGCCCAGCAGACAGACAGACAAACAGGCAGACATACAGATCATTTTATTCCACCAATATAAAATACAATATGAAGGGGACTCCTTTTAAGACATAAGCACATGTCGCTATCAAAAAAGCCACCCTACAACAAATATGAACAATGACTTTTACATTGAATTATACAGAAAATATGATATCTATCGGCTGGTAATGTGAGTGACAATGTTGCATAACATCACTTTTTGACCACAAAGGTCAAGCATGTCAATCATGTGACTGTTTACTCCATTAAAACAGTGCAAACTGCAGATGAAAAATGAATGATGTACAGATGATGAGATTAGGGTGAATAAACAGGTTTTCAAAATATGGTGACGGTCAAGCCCTTTCCTGGTGAAGTTAGGATGGTTACAGCCGAGCGGTAAGCTGTGTAAAATTGTGCAAGGGAAAACCGTCAACTCTTGGTTACTTTTAAAGATAAGTATAAATCTCGTAGAAAGCGTACTTTAACAATATTCCATAGAAATAATCCAGAGATATCCAAATAGGGAAACGGATCAGAAAATGTGAATAAAATGAATCCAAATAGGGCAATTTGAATTAAAGACTGCTCATTTGGTCAATCATCACCAAATGTAGACAGAGGTGATGACCAATCTCGCGGTCGTGAAAAATTATCGGTAGTGAAAATATCATCAGCCAGTAGAAGATCATTAGATTATCTCAGCCAGGGAAAAAAATCGTAATGGAGGTTACAGCGTAATTGTTCTAAATGAAATTCACCACTCAATAGTGACAGCATAAAAATGTTATTTTTTTGAGTATAAAACTAGCGCCTCATTTGAAAACTGTAGATCCTGGTACACACATGGATACAATTTTTAGGCCCGGCCGTAGGCCGATAGCCTATTAAGTTTATTTTGCCTGAGTTTGTGTCCTATTTAGGGGAAAGAGGGGTGCCGTGTGTGGGAAACGGTCGACATTTCTGTACACCAGTCTTCATAACCATGTCGAATATAACATTTGAGGTGCCTATTTGTGTTTAAAAAGTCTTCAGAAAAAAAGATATTCACGATTATATTCGTGGTTGAGAGTTTAAAGGGTTTTGGTTGGAATAATGTTAGCCCAGCGTCACAGATGGTGGCCCAACGTTATATCACAATTGGGCCAATGTGTCACCCTGTATGGCAGTCAGAGCAAACACGGGACAATCACCCAATTCCGTTTCAATGTTGGCCCAGCGTCGAATACAATTGACCGGCATTGAACCAGCAATGGGTTGCGACGCTGGCCCAACATTAAACCGGTATTGGGTGGGTAAGCCTACATTGTGTGTACGAGATACATCGTTTTAATGCGTAGGCCTACACTGACTTATCAGTGAATGTCACAGTACGTTCAGGAGTGAAAGAGGCACGCTGCAGCGTGTTTCACTGGCAAGTATTGCATGGATGTTCGCCAGCACCGACGATGGTGATGGAGGGAATAGGCCTAAACGTTGAAGATATACTTGTCTCCTTGGTTCTTTCAATAATTATATCCTGGACATTTAGGATTCTGGCCCATGAGGAAAACCAATACAGTTATGTTTACAAAATATTAGGCCAATTTTTGTCTAAAGCACTCAAACAGACTAAAGCCGGGCCTCGGAGTTCGGGAACTCCTTTTCTAGTTTATTTTATTTTAACATGATGCCAGCTTAGTTGGAAATACCAAAATATAGGCTATGTACGATAGAATCGTCATTTTATCATGGCCTGGGATGAACTACAGTTGAAAATTAACATAACTGTCAGAATTCAAGACTACATAAGTCTAGGAGCTCCCGCTCCATATTAGAATTAGATTTAAGCAATTTTGTGTAGGGTTATTAATGTAGTCGCGACAGAGCATCGGCAACAAAATTTGTTTCTCCTTTCTTATATATCTGTTGTAAACTCGGCTATGGCTTGCAAACAAACTGACTGTATTACTGCTGGGATGTGGAAACGGCCTGACCCCAAGCTTGTATTGACACCCAGTAAACACAAAACATTTGTATGACTTTATGCAATGTTGGACCAACGTCGAAGACTTTGGGCCGACGTTGTATAAATTTTATACAAATGTCTTGTGTTTGCTGGGCAGGAGGAGTTTCTCTCAAACATTATACATTTATCCAATGCTGGTTCAATGTTGGGCCTGTGTCGCAGCCGTTGGCCTTACATTAAAACAGCATTGGATCAATGTTTCGTTTTAGTAGTATATTGTAATCAGTTCAGTGGCTATATTAATGCCGTCAATCTGTACTCAATAGGCTACTGTTGGCCTACACTTGACCGTCCCAGGCATGCGCATTTCGCAGTTGTATGATTCTTTAACTTATGCAATGACATCAGTCACTGAGAACCCATCACTGCGACAAACCAGGCATTTGGCCTTTATAGCCGAATTTACAACAGATATATAAGATATGTGAAAGGAGAAACAAATTTCGTTGCCGATGCTCTGTCACGACCGTCTGTGTCAGCCATAGGAAGTGCTTCCGTAATTAATTACAAAGAATTAAGCGAAGATCAGGCCTTACATTGAAATTCAAATTACTCAAATCATTTGACAATAATTTGATTTGGTGCGATGTGTCAACAGGACACACGAGGCCGTATATTACAGCAAAATTTCAGAAAAATGTTTTCGTAAATTTAGACGGTTAAGGACACCCTTCACATAGAACTACAAAGCCGTTGATTAATACAAGATTTGTTTGGCACAGTATGAATATAGACATTGCTAAATGGTGCCGCTCTTGTAAAGGTTGTCAGACAGCTAAAATATCTCGTCACAACAAGCCAGTGTTCGGCAAATTCTCCGAGCCCACCGAGAGATTTGATCACGTACATATCGATATAGTCAGATCTCTGCCGAAATCCGACGGTTTTAAATCTTTACTGACTTGTGTTGATCGATTTACACGTTGGCCGGAAGCCAATAGTAGCGTAGACATTAGAGCCGAAACAGTCGCCGATGCCTTTTTTAGTGGTTGGATAGCACGTTTCGGGACTCTCGCCACTATCACTACGGATAGGGGCGCCCAGTTCGAATCAAAATTATAGGATAATTTGTGTAATCAATTCGGGATAGTCAGAAACAGAACAACGAGCTACCACCCTCAGTCGAATGGCATGGTCGAGTGTTTCCACCGTCAACTTAAAGCAGCCATTATGGCACATGAGTCACCGAACCCTTGGACGACGACGTTACCTGCAGTATTATTAGGCGTTCGTTCCGCCGTTGAAGAGTTATTGGGTAGGTCAGCTGCCGAAACGACACTCAGATTGCCTGGTGAATTTAAACAGAAGTATAACATTGACGCACATACAGACTTAGACAAATACTCTAATAAGCTACGGGTAGCCATGTCGCGTCTCCGTTTGTGCCCACCGCGCGAAACAAATCAGAAAAACATTTTCCAATATAAGGAAATCGAAACATGCTCACATGTATTTTTGCGAAGAATTGCAATAGCGCCGCCCTTGACGCCCCTTACGACGGACCATACAAGGTCATCATAAGGAACGGCAGTCATGAAACTCCTGATAAAAGGCAAGGTGGAAACGGTCTCTGTGGACCGAGTTAAACCCGCACACTTCGAGTGCGAGCCAAAAACATGTACAGCAACAAAGCGTAAAACGCAATAGAAAACGACCAGTAGCACCCTCACTCAGAAATCCGAAAGGACGAGAGTTAAATAGACAAAGAATACACAGACACAGTCTGCAGCGACTAACATTGGTAAGAGTTCGTCCACCACTTCACAGCATCAAGCCCATAGCGTAAATTTGCCTAGACAATTCACACCTTATGTAGCGCCACATTCGCGAACACTTGTCGTTTCTCGCGCTAACGGGAGCGACGGCGGTTTGCGAACGTATTCACGTGTAACCTTACACTTAAGGGGTCAAACCCCTAACACACCTAACACGCCTAAAATACCGGATGTTAGAATTAACACGCACATCACCGATAGCGACAAAATGATATCGGATACTACCGTGAAACAAACTAGAGTTGGAAGAAAATCCATACTCCTGCACGATTTGTACAGATGGTCTACGCCATTTTAGCGCCTAACGGCATCTATGGCGGGACCAACTGCCTGTACCGCAATAATCGTAATTTGTAAATGTACATTAGCTAGGCCTGGCATCATTGAACTAGGATATGTAAAATGCAATTTAATTTAATTATCTATGTAGGTAATTTTGCTAATCAGTATCGAATGTATTAATTAAATTGACATAGGTTGACCAACACACATAGCGCAGCAGCATAATACATAACGTAAAGGAACAGTGGTGTTAAGAGGATTGGAACATTGGTGTTAAGAGGATAGAAACATTGGTGTTAAGAGGATAGGAACAACGCCATGATACATGGACTTTAATTCATTATGCTGCGCCTGTGATGTTCATCAACCACCCACGCTGTATTTTTTCACCCTGACTGTTTACCTGTTTGGTTTATGTATGTTTCGTGCACCTTCCAAGCGGAGCAACGAGTCAACGCTTTCCCCACAAGTTGGTTTGTGTTCATACATTGTCACTTAACCCGGGGATAATGTGGGATCAGCATCTCACCTGTCTCGAGACTACTCGGGCTTACAACCACTGACGAGCGGCCGTTTCCCGGGTAGCCTCGCTCTGATTAGCTTCGCGCCAACCGACGACCGCACTCACTTACATCACAGGCACTGAGCTGGACAGACGTTCTGTCTAGACTACAGGGCCAGAGCCTTATGGCGTGAGGTCGTCGCGCTCCACTTGAGAATGTGTGCACGGTTTAATGTCCAGACAATAATAAAGAGAGAATGAACAGAAGAATGAGTTAAGGGAGCTATTCACTCGCCGTTGCCAAGACGGCAGATTGAAATATTATATATCAGAGTTCGGTGAGGGCGGTTTGCCGGCGTGCCAACTGACAATCCCCCAGATCAACCACATTATCGATATCGCCTTACCCAACCACACGATACATCCTCCCCCGAAAACTCACATTTTGTTTTATAGTAATGGTCTAGCCATCTAGCACGGTTTTCCAAATATCGGCCTTGTGAAAATTTGATCCAGTCGATGTTTTTCAAGATGCATCCTCACCTGAAATCTCACATTTTGTTTTATAGTAATGGTCTAGCTATCTAGCACGGTTTACCAAATATCGACCATGTGAAAGTTAATAATGGCCGCTAAGCGGCCATTTTAAATTTGATCCAGTCAATGTTTTTCAAGATGCATCATCTCCTGTAATCTCACATTTTGTTTTATAGTATTGGTCTAGCCATCTAGCACGGCTTACCAAATAACGGCCATGTGAAAGTGAATAATGGTCGAAAGGCGGCCATTTGGAATTTGATCAATTCGATTTTTTTCAAAATGCATCCTCTCTTTAAATCTCACATTTTGTTTTATAGTAACGGTTTACCCAATATCTAGCTTGTCGAGGTGAATAATGGCCGATAGGCGGCCATTTTCAATTTAATCGAGTTGAAATTTTTCAAAATGCATCTGATCTACTGAAATCTTACAATTTGTTTTATAGTAATGGTGCAGCTATCTTGAGCGGTTTTCATGATATTCTGCAATATCAGGCCTGTCGAGGGGAATAATGGCCGATAGGCGGCCATTTTGAATTTTATCGACCTGAAATTTTTCAAAATGCATCCTCTCCTGAAACCTTAAATTTGTTTTATGATAATGGTGTACAGGTAGCTATCTTGCGCGGTTTTCATGATATTCGGCAAAATATTTCAGTCGGATTTACCGATGTTATAAATTAGGTCAAAGTGCTTGGTCAACTTCAACGTTATGGTCCAAAAATCTGAAAAGGCACAACTAGGGACCTTAGAGAACATGTACGTGCAATATGACTGTAATCGACCCAGTAGTTTTTGAGATCTGCTCCGGAAACGAAGTGTGCGTCAAAAAGTCTAAATAATTCATAGTTCTAAACCAAAAGTAGGTTAAAATTCATATACTCAGAAGGCACTACTAGACCCCCTAGAGGTGTTGTGTGTAAAATTTGAAGACAATAGGACAAGTACTTTTTGAGATATGCTCCGGAAACGAAATGTTCACGGACGGCCCAACGGCCTAACATCCCAACGGCCCAACATCCCAACGCCGTAACATCATTTCTCCTCTGCGACCTCTTGTATTGAATTCAGATTTAAAATATTTTAACCTGTCCATTATTCACCTAGAAGTAACCCACATACCAAAAATTGTTATCCTAGCTTATTTTCTTACAAAGTTATAGACAAAAAAGATATAAAAACCAGAACGGAGGCGGAATCCATAGCTCCCTCCGTCTCACCTACGGTGACGGCGGGAGCTAAAAATCACTAAATGAAGATGTTTCTATAAATGAAGAGTTTTAGTCAAGCTATGCGATTTGTTTCGTGTCAAACTACACGATTTGTTGGACTTTGCGGCTTCGGATGACCTTCATACCTTGTTTATCGTGTAGTGAATGCTTTAAACTGTGTCATATAGTATACATATCAGCGAAATATGATACCTGAAATTCAAAGACTGCATTAGGGGGCCACCATTCAATGTCCAGGGCAGGGGGGAGATGGAGTTTTTGTCGCGGACAAATAATTTTTTTCAACCCGGCTCGGTGGCGCGCTGGAAATTTCGAATTTTCTTACATGTTTATATAGAACACTTCTCAACGTAAATTATTTATTTTACGCAGAGTATGTCCTAAATTATTTATTAAAAAAAACCAAGCCCACCCCCCCCCCCCCTGGAAATTAAATGGTGGCCCCCATATACAGTGAATAAAGCGTATCTTGCAACCCCCTCACCTTAGTGGGGATAGGTAGACTTTTCAGCTGGAAAGGGCAAAGTACCCCTTTGATCATGGCCCGGGGTATACTACAGCCGGAAAAAAACACGACATTACCCCGCTCACCGTTAAGCACGTCGACCATATTATAGCACGATAACTGTTGTCAAAAAAGCTGATCATATCATAGTTATTGGGAATAAAAAGAGTGTTAATTATAAACTTCAAGATTTAAAAATTGGTGGTCTAAAATTAAACAATGCATGTAAGTAGTTTTCACCCACTTGAAGTTGTAGCTAGACACAAATTTAAATTATTGAATTAAGTGTTTAACCTTTTAACCATCAAGATATTTATTTATGTTATTTTGTCTCGCTGACTCGATTCAGAACTTCAAGTGAATGAAAATTATTCGGATTTGACCAACTGGAAGCCAACCATTTTTGTCCAGTGCTAATCTTGCTGATTGATGGCACGTTCTGCCTTTAAAATGCTACAAATCTGACATTATAGGCCTACATATTTATATTTTATGTAATATAAAAAATCACAGATAATATTACACACGATGTTCAGAAGAGCACTATTATAAGACATAGTGACACTTTAAGCTCGATAAGTAAAAAAAGAAAAACAAATGAATTGCACTGGTCACCGTCACACCCTAATACTACATATGTTTCAATTCAAATATAAAACAAATTGCTTGCAAGAATGGATAGCGATTATTCATGTTAATTTTTTTTCCAGTTTTAATGCCACTTTCAGGCCCATGGAAAAGGGAGAAAAACATCATTTTTATACTCACGTAACATACATAATTATATTTCTGCATATAAGACAATCCTGTCAAATAGAAAATGTAGGATTATGTTACACACAGTTTTCAGAAGAGCACTTAGACTTAGAAAAACATTATTATTTTTAGACATAGCAACACTTTAAGCTCAATAAGTAAAAACACATAATGAAATATATTATGCCCAGTAGTCCATACCATATTTTTCCAGTTTCAGTGACACTTTCCGCTCTATGATTATTTTTTTATATAAAGGTCACATGACTGTCACAAAAACGTCACACATAGGCCTAATCATAAAAATATGTGCCAGCTACTGTTTTTGTTTGACTGACACCTCAAACTCAATAAATAAATAAATAAAAAAAAAACGTAATTTCACCATCTGAAAATGTTTCCTTTTAATATTGCATACTATATGATACATGACTTTCGGATATGAACAAAGTCAAATTAATGGCATTGCGTTGCTGTAAAAATAATGGAATTTCAATTTGACACTTATTGAAATCAAAGTGTCACTAAAACTAAAATGAATAATCGTCACTCGATCTCCCATACATTTTGTTTTATGTTTTACTTGAAAAAAGATAGTATAAAGGATGTTACGGCGGTGTGAAAATCCCGTGTTTTTCTAGTTTTTAATTCTTGAGCTTAAAGGATCAACAAACAGTTTTTTCTTATTTTGCGTGCTCTTCTGAACATTGTGTGTAGTTATATTATTTGATTATTATGTTACGCTGATATAAAAATGATGTTTTTTCCCCTTTTTCAATGGCACTTAAAGTGTCACTCAATTTTAGAAAAAAAAATTACCATGAATAATCGCCAACCGATCTCTCCAAAAGTTGGTTTCGTATCTCACTTGAACAACAGATAGGCCTACAACTAAGACTGTTACGGTGGTGTGAAAATGATGTGTTTTTATTATTTTACTTATTGAGCTTAAATTGTCACTATAAATATTTTTTTTCTAATTCGATGCGCTCTTCTGAAAATTGTGTGTAATCTTATCTGTAATAATCTATAAAACATAACTATCTGATGTGTAGAAATATAATTATGTTTGATAAGTAGGTATAAAAATAATGGGGTTTTTTTCTATGGGACTCAAATTGTCACTAAAAATGAGAAGAAAAGTTGACACCCAGTTTTTTCTGATTTAGATTTTTCTACTGAACATTTTGCTGTATAATATGATCAATTAACATTGAAATACCACCGACTTTTTCTCACATATATATGCCCTTATATTACACTATACGTGAGCGGCGCCTGTAGTGGTGCGCTTCCCGCTCGGGGGCGCCACTGTTACACCGCTACAGTTCCGTCATTGGCATTTAGCGGACTGACCCCTCTTAATTACTGTCCTAGACTATTCGACGACATCAATACCAGCGAAAGATATGTAAAGTTTTGAAGAAAGTGGAAATTCTAAGACTGCATTAAGCGGTGCTTAGTGCAACCCCCTTACCTTAGGGGGTATGGTGTTTTTCGCTATGGAAAGGCAGAAAAACCGGATATGCACTTAAAACCAACATTTTATTACGCCCCAATGTATAGTAAAATAGAAAATAATACTATCGATAAAATTAAATTATTGTATCCCAGGGACTATAAAAATGACATTGAATCATAAACTACTACTAGTCCAGTTGCTGCGCTTATATGTTCAATGGGGACCTGGAAATTATGAGAAGTGTAAGATGTTTCGACTGATTCATATTATTATGATGTCACTGGACAAATTTAGGTTTGTTGCCCAAGTGGCAACTTTGGGCAACTTTTTTTATTAGCATAATTAAAATAATTAGCATAATCGGCTTAATCTTCATTATGTCCCAAGGTAAAATGTTACTTTTGAACCTTTGGCTGCAGAAAAAATGGCCAATATCAAATTTATGTTTAGGTCAGATCAAAACAAATCACTTCTGATCTTATATTTATCCTCTGCCTCGCTGATAATAGTTTTTTTGTCTGTCCGTCCGTCCGTCCGTCGTGCCGTCCATTCATCACTAGCCTTGGCTAATCGATATATTAATAACTGTTTCAGCTGCAGTGGTCACATTTGTATCTTGCGAATATCTCGCTGAAATTCGAACATGGGTGACCTTGACCTATTTTTGCAGATCGTACAGGTCAAATGTCACGCTTGCCTTATTTCCAATCAATATATAAAGACCGCTCTAAAAAACCGTTCTAGTTACAGTTTCCCAGTCTGCACCACTGGTGTATCTGGTGAATATCGCGGTCAATTTGAAATATAGGCGACTGTTACATATTTTTTAAACAATGGGTGACGACTAAAGGTCAAGGTCAATGCCATATAACATGTATAATTTTATCAAATTTATATTTAAACAACAACTGTGAGAGTGTGCTGTATCGTGGTCCTGTCTGTCCAGTGTTTCAGGGCTTCAAGATTGATTATTTTAGTTACAGGTCACGATTAAACAGAATATGTCAAGGTCGTCAGACATCACGTGATGTAACTGTATGTATAGTTGATACATGTACACAAAACGAGTGACATTTTTAACTGTGTATGAGGCTTTTTATGCACGTTTTCTCATCATTGGGCAGCAGCGAAACATTCAACTCCTTCCAGTGTTTCAGTACGAGCTTTCCCCTGTACAACATTCTTTGGTCGATGAATTTGTAAATCTGCTGGGCGGCAGCTCTAGGGTAGTGGTTAGCACCGCTGCCTTTCACGCTAGAGTTCGGTTGTTCGTTTCCCGGTCTCACGGTTTGAAAAAAAACAAAAATGTTTCTTCCCCATCCACTTGTGAAACTCAGTATTGTGGGGGACCTCCGTGACCGATAGGTCGCGTGTTCGGCCTCATACCTCCAGGGTTTGAATTTCGAATCCCGTGTCTGGAGGGCAGTGTCATCTCACCATCCTCAGGAGGTTCTCCTGGCCCAATTTAGCCTGTATGTGCACAGAAGTGGCATAAAGCCCGATTCATTTCATTTGGATATCTGCTAAAGGGTGACAGGTCTGTACTGATGAAGCGTTCGGCAAGTGATAGCGAAACTGTTCCAAAACCAAATGTGTTGCTCGTTGATCACATCAAGCACTTTGTTGATTACATGTATGGCGAACGTCAGGAATAGTGGCAGACATTGCAGACACTTGAAAGGCATGCCTCACAAGTGGTGAAAAGTACCAAGGTGCAACTATCTTTATCATCTTTGCACGATAGGCATATGAAGAATAAAGTGCCAAAGATCATAAGTGTCAGAGAAGAGCTGGTGAGGGTGCTGCAATATATATCAACTGACTTCTAAATCGCGATGCCATAAACCACAGCCAACAAACGCTAGCTGAATCAACTTCTCTGCAGTTTCAGTCATGGACACAACATCAGCATGGTGGGGAGAGAAAACTGTCTTGTACATCACAATGAGGCTGAAATAACCTTGGTAAGCTACAAGTTGAAATTTGGTGAAAAAGGTGAGGCACCTGTGCTGATGGAGAAGTGGGACAGATCAGTGCTTGATATTAACACCATGCTGTCATTGCGCTGAGAGTGAAATGCCAAGGTCTGTCACAGTGCGACAAGGTTTATTTCCCATGTGGAAAGGGCAAGGTCCCAGCATTAAAAAACCCCCAAAGTTTCCTGCGCTAGATGAGGTACTGGGGGAGCATGATGTCACACAAAGTGACTTGATGGATATAGGTCGGACATTTGTTCTTATCAGTCTACTCAGAGAATATATGTCAACTGCACCGGTACAACATCCATCGCAAATATCCTCCTACACTGAATTCCCTGCCCCCCCCCCTCTACGAATATCAACCTGGATCTCCATAATCGTCGCGCTCGTCTCCAAATATGGAAGGCTCTCGCTCCGTAAGTGTCACAAATCAAAAGTAGCTCAAGAGATCGCCAACTTCGGCTGGCAGATTGCAGAAGGTTCGCAAGTGATGAAATTTACTTCCTAAGCTTCTTGGTGTCATCAGTCTTAGATATTGTGGAGAGCCTCCGCGACCGAGTGGTATCGTGCTCGGCCGCAGACCGCCAGGGCTCGAATTTAGAATCGTGTGTCTGGAGGGCAGCGTCATTTTATTCATCTCACCATTGTCAGGAGGTTTCCCTGGCCCAGTTTAGCCTAAATGTGTACAAAGGTGGCCTAAAACTCCCATTCATTTCATTCAGTCTTAGATGATTGTTGCAAAGAATCAGAGGAAATTCATGTTGAGGAGGAAGAGGAAGAGGGCGAGTCCAAAGTCGGGGGGATAGAAAACAATGAACTGTTAGATTTTTTGTATATATAAGGTTATCGTACATGCAGTGTTAGGATGTTAGAATATGTTTCAATGGTTTGTTATATCTGTGCTGTTCACACCTTGTCAATAACACCCAGGTAGCCTGTGTTAATTGTATGGATAACTTTTTTGGGCAAAATGATTATTTCACTGTTTTTATTGAAACAGGGCCGTTGTTATGTGGTGATAATTATGTGGACCTCAATCAGCCTTTAATTTGTGTGGCCCATGACACGAAGCAAGTATAATGCGCTGTTTATTTACGTATGTCGGCCTACTGTAGCCTGTGTATAGGTGCAGGTTAGACCAAAAATTTAATGAAAGTTGCCTTTGAAAGAATTTTTACCTCTAAATTGCGCCAGAATGCAGTTAGAGCCTATTTTTTCAACATAGGCCCCCATATTACATTTAGGGATGGTCATTCTGTACCCCCCCCCCCTTGTCTTAGTTTGTATACGGACTTGTGAATGACTCAGCGATAGGCATATGGCTAATTACCCTAGAATTATTTTTGGCCTACCTAGACAAAATTAGACTATAGCAGGTTTGGGGTATCCAAGGGTGAGTTCTCGGGTACAGCAGCTGCATAGATATAAGTTTTTTTTTGTAAAAGTGAAGCAAAAGAACCCAACTGTTTATTGTGTGAAGTATAACAATTGTTGGCCTATGTCTACATAGCCTATAAATAATGAGCTACAAGAAAAATATAATTGGCATTCTGGTGTTTGCTAACACAATACTTACATTTAATAATCTATATCAATATATAACGTAACTACTAGGCCTACCCCCCTAAAAGAAAACTCCTAGAGATGTGTATATATTTCGGCATACACTCAATTCTGTGAATCTAACTTCAGATTAAATTGCAATTTATTCATGACTAACATTACTCTTTTACACTGATTAGGTCGTGGGCGTTCTGGGCACTGTCCATTTCATATTAATGATCAATTTAGTTTGATTTGCATCTTAATCATGACCTTTGACCTGGATCTCTTTATTACCATTAATGTCAGAAATGAATTCCTTATGTCTGAATTATATTGAAATGTGGTATTGGAGGTTTGTGTACGTCCATAGGTTTAAAATTAACATTTGGCATTACTCCCGATTGCTAATTATGGTAATTATGTTAATTATGCTAATTAAAAAAGTTGCCCAAAGTTGCCGTTTGGGCAACAAAGCTGAATTTGTTCATAAACCCATTGGGAACATGAATCAATCAAAAAACCTTACTCTTCTCACAATTTCTAGGTTCTCTGGACGGCAACTGGACTACAGAAAGGGATTATCCAGTTGAAATCACATTAAAATGACGTATTACACTGGTAGCTAATTGTCCTTGTTAAAACGTTTATTGTACTACACTTGTGTTAAAGTTCGAAATCGATTCAGAAGACAAAAAATACAGATTTTTTTATGATTTCAGCCTGATTGTATCTCTTTAATATAGGCTATCTAGTTAGTTTCCCCAATACCATGATAACGGAACTAACACATGTACCCAATTGCATTTGTTAAAAATCATATTTTTTCGATTTTGATCTTTGAAACTGACCTTTTTACCTTAAAGATGATAAAATAGTATCAAAAATGAATGCTCCAGTCAAAATCAGATCAAGAATAGGTATTACACTTGTACCTAATTGCATTTGTTTAAAAAAAAATATTTATTTCCACTTCTAACCTTGAAATTGACCTTTTGACCTTGGAGATGACCTTGAATTATTAACATAGTACTATAAATGAATTATCCAGTCAAAATAACAACAAAAAGAGGTATTACGCTTTCAGCTAATTGTATTTGCTGAAAATAACATTTTTAAACTTTTGACCTTGAAATTGGGCTTTCAATTCTGAAGATGAATTATTAAAATATCGTCTGAAATGGATTTTAGAGTCAAAATCACACCAAAACGGGATATTACACTTTAATTTCGGCAAAGGTTATACACATTTCTTGTAGGGTCATGTTTCTGTGATGGTTAATTTGCCGTCGCCATCTCAGTTTCGACTACATACACCATAGTTGTTTTAAATGATACAAACATAGTCACATGTCGAGCTACTAGTAGGCCTATCTGAAACCTCTATGTTAGACACTAATATATGCTACTTCCAGTAAAGTTATAGACATGTCCTACTCCGAAACCCCCTCCTGCATCTGAATCTAGATAAAGCCGCCAAGTGATGTGCATAAGAAAATCCTATGGTAGACACTAAAGTCACGAATCTCCTAATATTCTGACTAAATTGATAACAAAAATGTTTGACACGAATTTTGTTTCACCTTGTCATATAACGGTCGTCTTGAATTTCATCCACAATAAAATGTCGAACTACCCTCTCGCCACACAACTAAAGTACGGTCTGGCCACACCCCTATGTCAGACATGCTTGGAAACCCTATGGTACACCCCAAAGTTATGATTTTGCTTCCATTTTATAAAAAAATGAAGTCAATTTACTGTTTCACCTTGCACAAATAGCGGCCATCTTGGATTTTATTAACAATGCAATGTCCTTTCTGACTACATCACTATGTCAGATATAACTAAAACCCTTATGCTACATGTCACACTAAAATCAAGAATCTGCATCTATTCTGTCGAAAATATTTTCATTTTATTGTTTCATCTTGTACACATGGCGGGCATCTTGGATTTTGACATTTTTTGGTGTCTTAAGTAGAAAATAATTTTGGGCTCCTAGGCTAACTTTAATCAGGATTGGCCACTGAGCCTTAAAAAAATGGTGCTTTTATCCGCCCGATAACGATGAGCCTACAATTTAATGCTAAACTTCGTACTGACTATTTTTCAAATAATATTTGATTTTTAAGGTGCTAAAATAATAGGCCTACATCTAAACACCTCCAGACAGAGATGAATTTGTTTTACATAAGGCTCTCTGATCAAGCAGAATCTCTCCAATTGACGATAGGGATAACAGGGTGCTTGATAAAGGTGCGCGGGGATGTCACCAAATAATTTATAATAAAAATAGTATACTTTAAAAATCACAAGAGACATCTCCGAAATGTTTTTTGACATGTATAGCGATCTGGTGTTTGAAAGTAAGCCCTACTATATTAATGTTGACCTAGTGCTGGTCCACCGCCTACGCCTATGAGTATAGGCCTATATATGCATCTAGTATCTAATATAGTAGGCCCTCGTAATATATTACATCGCCCCTTACCATGCTTACTGTGATACTGTATAATGTAGTAATTAAATTAAAAGTCAGGACGCATCGTCATCAACTTCACGATCATGGTAAACTATTACAAAAGTTGTTTTAGAATATACATTTAAACTAGCATTTTCCTGTCAATTAGAAGCGACAGTTACCACCCACTGAAACCGACAGTTACCACCCACTGAAGTTGCAGCTACCAGTAACAGATGGAATTGACACATGACAGTTACAATTCTCATCGAACAAATTTAGTTTACCGATCACGAGTAAATTATAAACAATTTTAAGTTAACATAATGTGCATTTTGTCCAGCTAAATTTTATTAATCCACCTACAAATCGATGAAGCAAAGGAGAACGCTAAACTACGCAAAATATATGAAAATGTAAACGAATCGATAGCCTTGTCAGCCATCTTTTGCTAATGGTAACTCCAGTTACCTCCACCGCTTAACCACAGTGAATATATAGGCCCACAAGCAAGCGGCTATTCAAAAGCCCATTTAAAACATTAACCCATATCGATATCAAAGAGGCAAAACCACGTATCTCCACATTCAAAGGTGTTAATATTGACGTGAATGTATGTGTTGAAAATCATATATGAATACGGTACATTTCAATGACCTTCAATCACACAAAAGTCAGCTTTTAAGAGTAGGCGAGAAGGGCTTGCTTTGTGTAGTTCAAATGTGTTCATATATAGGCTATTTATAGGACTTTCAACACATAACTTCAAACCAATGTTGTCAATTTTGAATGTGGCTATGTGAATTTGAACTTAAACATGAACATTGTAACAGCAGCTTTTAAAGACTTAAAAGTTTATAAACTACTATCGTAACCCTGTAAATTTGTATAATGAACGTGTCCCTCTGAATGTAATGTCAGGTTTGTCTAGGACTTCTACGATATCCGATGGCACAACGTAGTATGTAACGCATTTTATTGGCTATGGCATTCTCCATAATTATATTGAACCCATATTCATTAAATGTAGATTAATGTTTCTGTATAGTAATGTGTGTGTTTCCAACAATACATGTAGCACGGTTCCAGCACCTAGAATGATCAATAACGTTATTTTATATACATCTGAGTATGATGTGACAATAAATGCACACACATTTTGCAAACATGATTATATGATATTAATGTACATGTAATAAAATGTGTTCAAGATAAATTAAATATAAAGGTATTAGGCCTACTTTGTTATTTTAAAGCAATACTATCTAGCAATTGATGTGAGATGGTCATCAATCATATTTAGTGGGTCTATATTTCGGCTGTTAAACATGTTAAAGGCTAACACTTATGAATACGGACTTATAACATGTGAAATATTTTATAGTTCAATCACTATGACCATAATCATAAACATTTAAAATTATTGAACATAAATGTTAATAAAACTATTAAAGGGAAACAAAACATACATTGTTTTAAATATATAATATTCGTATCTATATTTCTATTTTCCACTGGTCACCTGCTAAATACCCTCGATACAGAATTGGTAAACAGTCAATGGAGGTAAATTGTCAATAAATGAAAACCTCATAAAAATAAAAAAAATGAAATACATCAATGTAAAACAAACCTACCCCTCTATAAAAATGGTTTCATTTAATGTAATTATTTTCTTTCAAGATTTATGTTATGGTGATGGAAACTTTAACAAGTAAATTATTTGGCAGTTAAAACAACACTATAATTCAGCTCAATGTACCAGCATATCCTGGAATTATTGTTTGGCCGTTTCATGGATAACGAACAAGAACATGGAAATAGACAAAAATAAATGGAAACAATTATCAACGTACAAAAACAACAATAATCTAGAAAATTAATTGTGCTCTCGATTTGCAGCTGAATGTTTAGAACCCGTTAGTTTGTGCTCAAAATCATAACATGACTTATGTTAATATTGAACCATCTTATCTATTAGCACTGACAACAACAGGGTATGCTTCACGGCCGTGTTGGACTAAAATATATGCGCCTGACACATACATGCAGGGCTCCCTGAAGAATAATTTAATACGGTAGAAATGTTCACATTATACAGAGATTAAATCAAGTCTAAGTAATCGCAAAACATGAAATTTGATGTCATATTAGTTGTAAACATCTTGGCTATTATTATTATTATTATTATTATTATTATTATTATTATTATTATTATTATTATTATTATTATTATTATTATATATCATAAAAGGTCAACGGATCATTCAAGATAGGGAAGGGGAGAGGGAAGAGAGAGGGAGAGGCTCTGAGAGAGGGAGAGACTCTGGGAGAGGTTCTGAGAGAGAAATGTGAGGGAGAGGCTCTGGGAGAGAGAGGAGAGGGAGAGGCTCTTAGAGAGAGGAGAGAGAGATGCTCTGAGAGAGAGGGGGAGAGAGAAAGGCTCTTGGAGAGGCTCTGAGAGAGAGAAGAGAGAGAGGCTCTGAGAGAGAGGGGGAGAGAGAGGCTCTTGGAGAGGTTTTGATAGAGAGAGGAGAGAGAGGCTCTGAGAGAGAGAGGGCGAACGAGGCTCTGAAACAGGGGGAGGGAGAGAGGCACTGAGAGAGAGATGGGGAGAGAGAGAGGCTCTAGGAGAGGAAAGGGAGGCTCTGAGAGAGAGAGGGGAGAGAGGCTCTGAGAGCGAGGTGGATAGAGAGGTTCTTAGAGAGAGAGATAGAGGCTCTTGGAGAGGCTCTGAGAGAGAGAAGCTCTGAGAGAGAGGGCGAGTTTCCGGAGAGAAAGAGGCGCTGAGAGAGACAGGCGAGGGAGAGGGAGGGAAAAAACGTACAGTCTGTCCTGAAAGAACGACCAACAAACGGAATCTGTCCCACAATAACGACCAATATAGTTAAAATTAGGCAGAACTTACAGTCTGTCCTGAAAGAATGCCCAACAATTAAACAAACGGAATCTGTCCTATGAGTATGAGGCTATGAAAACAGCCGACATAGTAAAATTATTGGGTAGAACACACAATCTGTCCTGGAACAACGTCCAACAAACGGAATCTGTCCTACGAAAATAGCCGACATGATAATGACATTGAACATCTGTCCTGTCCTGGGACAGAAAGGATGTTTTGTTCAGTCCATTCATTTTAGTCAGTCGCGTGGCATGGAGCCTTATTTTCGCGTAGATCAAAACTAACCATAATACAGGGAGAAATCAGTGTTCGCTAATCCAGGGAGCATGCATTGAATTAACGCTATATATTCGCCTATGATTCGGACGTGACGACTCGGACAGAAATAGTGTGAGGCATTTTAAATGTGGATAAACGCCTCAGATTCCAGTGGCCAATGGATTATATGGGATCACAAGATGCCAGGACGCTTTTACTACAAGTTCATGCGGCATCACCTTAAAGATGTGCCTTCGTAAAAAATAAAATGGTTTGTTTCAAGACCATGTATGTGGAACAGACATAGCAACGTCCGACTGGTGATTTTTTATTGCACTTTCCAGTATGAAAGAATGAAATGATTATGGATGATGTAACGTGGTATATTACTTCAGCTCTCCCTTATTAATCCTGGGACAGGTATTTTGTCATTTGCATATTATAATATGTGTTTTTAAAAGTCACACCATTAGCTACTAAAAATGTCCAAAAACGTCCGACAGATTCATGGCATATTATTTGGAAATAATGTTCAAATTACTACTAAAATCCTACAGAATTGCTTGATCTTATCTTTGCTGTCTATTTATCATTTTGTCAACCTATATTTAGGTTTGTGCCATTTCTCAGACTGTAATTTCGTATAAAAAATCTAACATGTTTCCAGGTAGTGTCATTGGTATACCATAACCGTATTAATGCTAATATATAATCCTGCATGGTGACACTATATTTCTTATGTGTATGTACAACGTGATGTACGATCCCCCGACGTGGCTGTGTCATTGGTCAGACTGTAAATTTGAATTAATTTGGGCGAGTACAGTGTCTGTCCCCTGTTATCTACGTTTGTAACAGGTAAAGAAAGTCATCTATAGTATGAAAATAACACTTGGACCCCAAGCGAACTTGGTATATGCATAATGCATACAGATCACGTGGACATATGTATCAAAAATTAGCCACGTGCGTTCATCTTCCCACTAAAAAATGAGATGTAGGAAATCTGTCTTTGAAGTTACAAGCTGGTTACGAACATAGATCATGTTACAAACGTGTCGTGCTTCTTTCAACTTCATCAACACCAAGCTGATTATAAGCCTAGCCTATATATAGAACTAATGTATATCATAAAAGGGGGCTGATCTATTGACATTATCGGTCAATTTTAGGTAGTTGTGACATTGTCATGATTATACACAGCCAGAGTGCCAGATACTCACCAGTGGGACAGATAGTAATCATTCACGTTCACACAGGGACAGATAAAGAAGTCTGTCCGTGTCCGAACGTGCATGGATTGTTACAAACGTTAATGTATAATAATCTGATATTACTATCACTGGGGTATGTGTCACTATGCCTTTTTCACAAGTTTTCCTACTATAGCTAATGTTTATCTTGATCTACAGCTATCGATCCACATTTATACCAGTTTTATTTAAGGTTTGAAAGTGTTCGTATTCTGTTCTTGCCATTATAAATGTTCCAACACGGACAGACAAGTACAGTCTGTCCCTGTATGAACATATATTCTGTCGTTGTTACAAACGTTATTAGGCCTACATGTTATAAGCCTCCAAAAAATCTTATGTCTGTCCATGTTACAAACGTAATTTTACAATGTTCTGTCTCATGTGCTGGAATTATTAAACATGCAATTATCTTTTCATTTATATTTTGAAAACTTGCCATGATATGGTAATCCATATCCAGTGAAAAAAATCACTATAGTTAATATTTATTTTTGGTCCATGCTGCTACCCATATGTACCACTATACCATAGAAGTGACCATGTCGGGGGCTGACATGTGTTGTAGATTATAGTATTACTTCTAAGGGGCCGACCATTTAATACCAGGGGGGGGGGGGGTATGGTTTTTTCGTAAAAAAATAATTTGTTCACCAAATTGGCAAAAAAAAATAGTTTGCTCTATAGAGTGTGGGAAAAAAATAATTTGTTCATTTATGTGTAAGAAAAAAATAGATTGTTGACAGCCAGCAGATCTTTCCAAATCGGTCGGGAACAGCCAAAGAAAGGCAAAAATTCCCTCGCTCCGCTCGGTCAAACGTCTAATGCATATAGGTATTATACTGGCACACTGGAATGAGCATGGGAAATAACACCTGCCTTTTAACTTATAGGATTAAAGGTCTAGTCAACTGTTAAAGCTTGCAGGACACAGGTCCCCCAGAATCCAAAATTGCCCGTGGGTAGGCCTAGGCCCTATATCATAAAAATACTAAGTCATGCGTTTTATACCCACTGCCGCATTAAGAGCAAGTTTCCAAATCATAGCAAGTCCATATATACTTGAGTGACATCTATGAGTTAATAATTCCACCAAAGCTCAAAACTTTTTAATAGCTCTGGCTCTTAGCTGGGTGACTTTAAATATTACTGCGGGAATTGCGAAACAGCTGCCCCAATAATGTGTATTGACAGGACAGCTTTTTCTTAAACATTGTACACTACGCCAATATTCGTTCAACGTTGGGCCAGCATCGCAGACGCTGGTCTAACATTAAAACAGCATTGGGTCAATGTCTCGTTTGAGTAGTATCTTGTAATCAGTTTAGTTGCTGACATTAATGTCGTCAACCTGTACTCTATCAGCTACTGTAGGCCTACATGTGACCCACGCATGCCCGTTTCGCAGTTGAATGGATCTTCAAACATGTCTTGGAAAAAAAAAGTTTGTCTGCGACATCTCAGGAATTTTTTTTTTGTTTTTGCTCAGGGGAAAAAAAATGTTTTGTTTTCTTGATGGAAGGAAAAAAATCATTTGATTAGGAAGAAAAACCATACCCCCCCCCCCTCCCGGTATTAAATGGTCCGCCCCTAAAGAGACACCCATGTTATAATAATTATAATAACATGGGTGTCTCTTTAGAAGTCACACATGTCAGTGACGTCATATCTGGCTGTTCCAGTCTCCCCCTGACATTAGCATACATTCTTTAATTTCATAACTTGTGTAGTTCTGTCATGTCTGTAACGTTAGGCCTTACAATTAGAATCCTATTTGATAGGGACATTTTTTTTTTAAATTGACAAGATCTGTGCCAATGACAATGTAACTTACGTAGTCCCTTTATAAAACTAGGCCTATTTGGTTTGAATTGAAGTCCGAAGGGCCACTTCGTGGCCCCTGACGCCCAGGGCTACGTCCAATAACATGAGAATCCAACACATTTCAATATCCAATCCTATAATAATACACGGTCACGTGATTAAACCAATAATTGCAGGATAATAAGCTGCCCTAAGCTTGATAACACTACGTTCATAATAAGTGATATTTGCACGACCGGTAGGCCTAACAAAATAATAACTGCATCATTGTAGCGTACAAACATTCGATCAAATCAAATTTGAGTTAGATTAAATACTTCATTTTTGATATAGTTCTTTGATTTATTTGCCAAAATAGGTAGGCTAATCGATACCCATCTCTACCCTACGCACACATTAAACGACGTTGAGCCTGTGTTTTATTTGACCATGTTGGACCAAAGTAGGCCTAACTGTTGGACCGACGTCGTGTTTTAATACTGGGGCGCCACGCAAGACGAGTAACGGAACGCCGTGGTGTTAGCGAAACGTTTGATGACCCGGTTTGCCCACCCGTATCAAATTACCCACTGCAGTACGAATTCCAAATATAACATAAATGTACGCTATCGGCCTACAGTTGTAGCTTACATGTATACATAGTGCATGATTATCTTAATATAGACCATCACAGTTGGACACGGCTGGAATTTGGAATAGGCATCCATACAAAATTGAAAATGTAGTAGCATTTTAGTTAATTACCATCGTCTGGTATCTTAACTGTTTGTCGTCTGCGGAATCTTCTAACGTTATAGCCTAATAGGCCTATACTTACAGGACACCTATATATAACCCTATATCTACAACTATAAAAACGACACCGAGTATTAACAAGTAAGTAACGGTAGTTGTCCACTAGTCTAAACAGGTAGGCCTACGGGTCTAGCCAAAGTTTTTCGACCGACTAGGGACACTCGGTCGAAAAACTTTGGCTAGTACGGGTCCAGCCAAGGAGCCCTTTATAATTGGCCGCCCGTTTATAAACGACCGTGCGACCATTCAATATCCAGGGGGGGGGGGGGGGGCTGGAGTTTTTGTCGCGGGCAAATTATTTAGTTTAACCGGGCCTACATGTTTATATAGAACAGTTCTATATAAACAGGAAAATATTTATTTCACGCAAAGTCTGTCCGAAATTATTTATTTCAAAAAAACTCCAGCCCCCCCTCCCCCTGGAAATCGAATGGTGGCCTCCTAAGCACTCACATTGCACTTCCGGCGAAAATTTAAAAGCACCCGGGCGGCCAATAAAGCTGGTTAACTGTAGGGCCTACATTTTATTCCATAATTCTGTGAAACTCAATGACCTTGACCTCCTTTGTTTTCACCGAGCTAGCTTATACAATGAAGTATGGGGAAGGGGGTGTTATATAACTTTATTTTCACCGAGTTGCCATTCAAAACGGTTTCCGGTGACGGCACTGCGTTTCACTGAATATCAGGCATTTATCTTTACTATACATGCTATAGCAGATTTAGTATGATGTATCAATTAACACAACACATCCTGCTTAGTAATGGACTTGGGAAGCAAAATCTGTGAAATACGATGCTTTAATCTGTAAAAATCGCCAGGAATAGTTTTTTTGACCACTACCCCCACCTCCTTAAAGTGTCATCGTTGAAAAAAGTATAGGCCTACGGTTCCGGTACAATCTGGTAATACCATGAGGTGATAGCTATAGTGATGACCAACTTCTATAGGCCTACGTAATTTCTATTTTCTATGTGCCAAGGATTTTGTACACACGATTTAGTGCACAAAACAAGAGCTAAACTCGCAGATTTCTGACATTCATCTTACTTCATGGGTGAGTAATGCAATAATATACCTTACATTGTAGATTATTTTTTGATTATATATATATTGATTATTATATAGATATATATATTGTCCACCCGTTTATAAACACATGGGTGTTTATAAACACTCGCCGGAAGTGGGCCGCGGCGACAATTTATAAACGATTGGACCCGTGCCTGTTAATTGTAAAATATATTATGACTGTGAACTGCTGAGTAGGCTTAGTTGGGATCCGATCATATACGACTAATATTTTTTCGTCGTGACGAAACATTGATCTAATGCTGATTTAATGTAGGTCACGATGCATATATAGGACTAAACATATTTTGTATTTGGGTCATTATTCGCTGAGTAGATATTGTGGGCGCACAATGCAATGGATAAAATTGAGTGAGGAATTATTTTTTTTACTGTATCTAAAATGGAAATGTTTTTTTTTGTTCTAAAAATATTCAATCAATTAAAAAACGGGAAGTCATATATAAAATAGTGAGTATAATATTATTTGTCCCCGATTATCGGTCATTATTTTTTTAACATGCGTAATATCTGGAAAACCAGACCACATAGTTAGACCATTACTATAGAACAAAATGTGCAGTTCCAGGTAGGGATATAGCATGAAAAAATTCAACATGATAAAATTCAAAATCGACAAATTTTCTCATTAATGCGATTCACTCAACATTTTCTTATGTTTCGCGCCAAAATTTATACAATATATCCATTTCACTAATAGTTCGAATACGTTTGAGAATTGGCAAGATTTTGACAGAAACTAGGTCAATGTGGCCAAAATAGTCGAATATCGGCCATTATTTTTTAATATGCGTAATATCTGGAAAACCGGACCAGATAGCTAGACCATCACTATAGAACATAATGTGCAGTTTCAGGTTGGGATATACCATGAAAAAATTCAACTTGATCAAATTCAAAATGGCCGACCTGCGGCTACTTCCGTTTGACAAATTTAACGTTAAGGTCTCACCACCCCAAATGCCAGTCCCATTGAAACACATGTAAACTGCCTCAATTCCGCAGGCCGATTTCACCACTTTCAAACCTATTAGATATTTAGTGTGACATATCAGGATAAAGCTTGAGATGTCCTTGTTCGAAATCAGGCCCGCTATTGGTATGCTTACCAGACAGATTTTGAGCTACGCCCCCTAGCGTGTAAAAAGATCACTACTTTTCAAATTTGGCTAATATCCGTACTCTCTTTCACAGAACAGACACACATCATTTTCACCCACTGTATCCTTGCGAAATTATCATCAAACAGTTATATCTGATATCCTTGACAAAGACGATAACGTGGGCTTATTAAATATTCACAAAATTATGACTTCCATATATTTTATTTTGTTTAACTAGAGGTTGGAACAGCCGCATTAAAAATATTTTGTGTGATGATTCCATCATTAGTAGACACCTCCCTGGATTTCGGCCTATTTAGGGTGGTGAGACCATATGTAGAGATGTATTTTTCTTAGTTTATTTTACTTCGGCCTGGTATGAAGCTTGAAGGTGTTCTGAGCAATATAGTTTTTGAATTAGGCAAATATATTGAAAACTGTTGCCCTCGGAGCCCTTTCAATAATTATTGATATCATGAAAATCAGCTTTATTTTTGTGAAAGTCGCATTCAATAAAACAGTTAAATGAAGTGGCTATTCCCGCCTCTATTTCGTCACACAAAGTCGTCATGGTTACCTTCTATTTCGAAAATTGTTGTTGAAATATGCCACACATATTAGAGTGGACTGTCATTAGTAGCATCCATACTTTAATTCACTATATGTTCTTTTTATTTTGGCCCATATGACAATCAAACTACCAACCAGGCATTTTATCCATGACTTATATCATCAAAACACGGCCTCTTCAGATCTCTTCTAGACATAGCTATCACATTTTTTCATCAATTATATATTTTCTAATAAAAACTATTACACTTAAATTGTTACAGCGATGGTAAAACTCAATAAAATATAGATATCAAGCTGCACATTTGTTATCAAGCAGCTGGAATATGCCAAGAAAAGACCAGAACACGCAAATCCCTTGTGTCTACTGATGGTTTCACCACCCCAAATGCCAGTCCCATTGAAACACATGTAAACTGCCTCAATTCCGCAGGCCGATTTCACCACTTTCAAACCTATTAGATATTTAGTGTGACATATCAGGATAAAGCTTGAGATGTCCTTGTTCGAGATCAGGCCCGCTATTGGTATGCTTACCAGACAGATTTTGAGCTACGCCCCCTAGCGTGTAAAAAGATCACTACTTTTCAAATTTGGCTAATATCCGTACTCTCTTTCACAGAACAGACACACATCATTTTCACCCACTGTATCCTTGCGAGATTATCATCAAACAGTTATATCTGGAATCCTTGACAAAGACGATAACGTGGGCTTATTAAATATTCACAAAATTATGACTTCCATATATTTTATTTTGTTTAACTAGAGGTTGGAACAGCCGCATTAAAAATATTTTGTGTGATGATTCCATCATTAGTAGACACCTCCCTGGATTTCGGCCTATTTAGGGTGGTGAGACCATAACGAGATTCACTCAACATTTTTTTATGTATCGCTTCAAAATGTAACTGTGTTATACCATATATCCATTCCACTAATAGCTTGGAGGAGTTTAAAATTGTTACTGTCGTGATGAATAGCGATGAAGATGAGAGGGCCCATGATACAGGGCTATCTATCTTGAAAATAATGTTGTTGAACTCTTTAATGTTTAAGTGCTGCATCACTCTTTGCTATTTAGGCCCTATTATTCATTTGAAACTGGCATTAGGGACGCAAATGTCAACTTCAAATGAATGAAAATACCCCCACGTTATAGGCCTAATAATTTACAGTCTGGGCTTTATTTGAGATCTGAACGCATTTGTCCGCACCGAAAGGGTTAACTTAACTAGGGCTACTATTTACACTAGATATCCCTCCCTGTGAGAGTGAGAGTACAGTATTGATGATCCTTGTAACAAAATCTTGATAAAATGTAATAAAGTTTTGATAAAATGAATACTTGATGATAGAAGAGAATAGAAATAATTAATAATTTAGTTTGCTCTGGGATTAACCCGTGGATTAGTACCCATGTAGACAGCCATGTAGATAGCACCAGCTAAAACGCGACACAGGAGAAAATTACAACCAGACTTTTAGGGATAAATTGTTTTACTCACGGCCAGCCTGGAAACAAAATGTAGTTGATTGAAATAAAAAACAATCTGAAGAAAATTTCCAGCCCCTGCTATTTTGATGCCCCCCCCCCCCCTAACAAAGTCTTTGCAATAGTAACCTGGTAACGCAAAATTGCTGATAATTTGTATTTAGGGAATTATTTGATCCCTTGTTTTGTCTGTTATCATTTGCATTTTTAACTTAATTTTCAGTGTGATTATAATCAGATGATGTACATAAATAGTATTCTAGATATCAAACGTAGTAAGGGTGTTTACCACCTGTAGTTGATATCCTAATGTACACAATTTTATTTGCAATTGCATATTTATACAATTATGATGTACATTATTACATGATGTATATTATTTATGTACATTTAGTTATAATAAAAAATAAATACATTTATTTATACAAGATTCCCACAACTTTCCCTGTTTTTTTTCCTGACTGTTCAGAAATTCCAGATCGGAAAATCATACATTAAACTAGTAAATTGAACAAAATCTTATTGAGCGACATCCATACTATCCTAATGCCGTCCAATACATGTTGCTGGTAGGCTACAATTTTCACAAATAATAAGTGTGTTTATTGGCTGGTTAACTGCCTGATAATTATAGTAATATAAGCCCCTATCCCGTGTTAGTTTTGTTGAATTGAAGTCTGAGTCAGAGTGTAGATATAATATATAAAGAGGTCAATCCTCATTACCTCAAGGACCTGTCGGAATAACGACCTGTCGGAATATCGACCTGTCGGAATAACGACCTGTCGGAATAACGACCTGTCGGAATAACGACCTGTCGGAATTTCGACCTGTCGGAATATAGACCTGTCGGAACATAGACCTGTCGGAATAACGAACTGACCCCGTACAGACCGTGCCGAACAATCTGAACTTTATTTTATATGCATTAAGTTGCATAGGGAAAAAATGCGATTAAAAAAAGGTCTTCTCCTGACCTAACTCTCCCAAAGAGTGGGGAGACTTGGGCCATGTTCGGGGAGACTTGGGCCATGCCTGGGAGAGTTGGGTCACACAGAGTATGTCGGTACAGATACGTCAAAATAGACACAACACAAGAATAAAACAGGAACAATTTAATTATGAACATCTTAATCACTATAGTCATGGAGAAAACAAAGTATCGCTGCATGGCACAACTCTCCCACATAGTGGCCCAACTCTCTTTATGTGGGAGAGTTGGGCCATGACCCATCACCCATCAACATGACCCAACTCTCCCATAGTGTCCAATCTCTCCCACATTTGACTGTCGCAACTCTCCCTATATCTGCCCTTTTTTCTTAAAATCAAAATCACAGAATGGCTTTTGACGATATTGAATCCTAAATGCCTTGATGGTAGAGTAGTATCATAGGTATATTACACACCACAAAAGAGCAGTCTACTATGTAGCCTACTATTTATATCCCAACAAATTGCTTATCTTCGAGTCAATTGTTCACAATTTTTGTAATAGGCCTATAATCGATTTCTAGACATAAAATCTTCACTGAACATGGGCTCGAGAAACTGGTCAAATCAAACAATAGGTAATGTATCGTTGATTCGTTAGACGGCAGTACCTGGTCATAATGCTACACGTTACTGTGATATCGGGGGCGGCCCAACTCTCCCTGCGACCCAACTTTCCAAGCCTCCCCTGCATCACATGACCCCTCAAAATTTAGTGTAAGCCTATAGCCTGTAGCGTATGAGATAAATGCATACGTTGCGTTTGAAAATAATCTGTCTGTCTGTCTGTCTATAGCTTAAAGGGACATGCCCAGGTTTAAAATCATCAAAAATCGGTGATTTTATTTTAGCCTAATAATATGACCATATGATGTAAACATGTCCATAGACATGTGTGCTGTGCATTCACCAGTTTAGGCTAGATATAGAGACGAAACTCCTGATTTTTAATTATTGACAACCATGTCAAAAATAAGAAATACGGGTAAGTGGTAAGTGCGCAGCATAAAAATTCAAAAAACTTTTGCAGTTCTAGTCTATGGACATGCTTACATCATATGGTTATATTAAAAAGCCAAAATAAAATCACCGATTTTTTGATGATTTTAGGCCTGGGCATGTCCCTTTAAAGCAGTGTCGTTATGCCTCACTGAATCATAATCTTTACATTGCGGCAAACCTCACTTCTGTGCACGTTGACCGTGCTGCGCATGCTCGCCATTGCATTGTGCGCCCACAATGTTTACTCAAGGTGGTTTTGTATTTTAGATGGCACGTAGGCCTACCAAGATAACCTGCTTTTTTATTCCAGTTCCCAATAGCCTGTTCCTGACAGAACTCCAGACGGGGACATTGCCATCTTTAATGACAGCTACTTGTTTATTAGAAACGTTTTGAGGCTTTGGGCGTAGTCATTTAAGTCAGATTTAAAACATAGGGGCCTACATTCGTTATAGGCATACACATGATACAAGCGCTTGTTAACAAACTCTTGTCGACATCTCTAATATGCTCTAATATGCTATAATCTATGTTATACAGAATAATTTGTCATCAATTTAAGTCATTTAGGGTCTAAGTAAGATTTAGAACATACATTAGCTATAGGCCTACAAGAGAGTGTTAATAAAAAGGGATAAATAGCCTACTACACTCTTGTCAACATCTCTAATATGCTGTAATATGCTCTAATCCATATAATACAGATTAATTTTTCATAAGCAACGCAATTTTTCCAGATGCTAAAAAATAGGCCTGCTTTCGAAATCACCATGCTTTTGAGATTTTGCACTGCGTCTTTGAGTAGAGTCTCATCTGGAGCTATCACAAGATCTTGTATTCCAAAGAATAACCACACTGCAACCAGGAAATGTGTACCTAGAAAATCATATTCAGTTTTCTCAAGGGCCCCTTCTGCTGCGGGATTCAACAATTATGACGAAGACAGGAAAAGTTTCCAATTGCCCTCTCCAGAATACTATAATTTTGCCAGAGACATCATAGACAAATGGGCCGTTGCTGAGAAGGTATGATATGCAAATCAGCCATGATAATAGATGAAAAACAAGCAATAGCGCCTGACTTCACGTGTGTAAATTCACGGGGAGGAATCATTGGGGTGGTGGTGTGTGCGTTGTGGTGGTGTCGAGTGAAAGATGCGCTGCGTTGAGTTAAAACATCATACTATCGCCACAAAGAAGCAGCCCACCCAGTTTAACGTAAGTACCTATACAAAACAAACATGACCACGGAAAACTAGAATATATCTACGTTCTTCATAGAGCTCCTGATGATGCTGATGGTGTGCTGTGATAGTTGAGAACAAAGCAGTATTATTTCACAGCACTCATCTCCTGGTCGTGCATTTTCGCAATTTTATCGTCAACAGCACTATTTTTTATTAGAATGTTGCCCAGGAAACACTGGTAACTATTACTAACACTACGAAGCTAATATAACTCCTACCCTGTAGAAAGTATCATGTGGTTCTGAAACCTCGTTTTCTAGCTTAAAAATGAATTGTAAATAATAATTAAGTTATACTCATGTCCCGACAGTTTACTTGGTATATGTATAGTAGGCCTACCGACTGCGCATTGATTATCCGTTTTATATATATTTACCAAATTATAGGCCCAATCAAACTTATTTTTATTTCAAAATGGTAAGCCTACGGTATATCTGTTTGTTTTGCTGAGCAATACGCAAATTGGAAATTTATTACATAGGGCCTAAATCCTAGAAAAACTTTTGCAAGCCATATTCACTATCCCTGGTGCGACAATTCATGAACATATACGTTACAAAACTTATGGCGGTTTTATAAAGACGGAGTCGGCATATGTAGCTTTTTCTTTATAAAATCTAGTTTATAAAAATCTAGTTTCCTCAATTCCTACAGTTACGCAACGATTTATTCACTTATTATTTAGAATTATGTATAATTATAATTGACCCCCTACCCTGGACATTATACCCACCACAAATGACATTGATAAAAACACATTTGAAATAATACTACGTGACCATGGAAAAATCCGGGTATTTGATAAATTTGAGAAAAATCAGGGGGAAAATCATGATTTATAGCATAATATACGCACCGGTTAATTAATAGTGCAAAGTCATCTAAAGTCAAAATTAACAACCACATAAACGCAAAGCTTTTTATAGGCCTAAAACTTCATTATGATACTTTCACTTATATTATCATGATTCAGCCAACGTATCCCTCAATTATATTATGCTGATCGACGCTGCACAAAAGCTGTGTATATATACTCTCTGATATAATTATTTGCCCATTGACTGATCCGGAGCAGGCACTTTTCTTATATAATATGGGTTCGGGGGAGAAAGGGTCAGCGATAATTCGCAACAGAAATTGTCTCATTGGCTATGAGACGGGGAGAATGGCAGCCTTCCCTTTGATCCGTCTCTGTTGCTTGTGTAATTTACATAGGCCTAAATGCTATCATAGTAGTCGTTGGGATTTCATATAGTAGTTGTTTGGTAAACAATGGGACTGATTTCAGAAAAATAAGGGATCCTATAGATTGTTCACAGTATTTCTGTCTATATAGAGTGTATTTACCAGTGTTTACAGCGTGTCGGTGATTAAAATAAACAACCCGTTTTTTTTATTGTTTTTGTAGTTGTGTTTTTCTTGTGTCATAAGCTGAAATAATTTTGGAATAATCTTTCACTTTTCTGAGATTTCAAACTTGTAACTGTTAAATATTTGCCATGTAATCGGTGATGCGAGTGGTAAGTTGATACACTAATTCTAGTTTTGTATTTGCTTTGGATTTTGGCACTTTCATCACCCAACTCAAATTTATTTTATTTTGAAAAAGGTGTATCGATGTAAAAATGTAAGGCATTGCAAGCTGTAACTAGATGCATATTATAGGATGTCAAATGCATACTTCTGAATGCAAAATCTATAAATTGTGAGCTGTATATCCTCATACCTCCGCACGCATATTGTCATCAAATATCATAAAATTAAGTCAGGGGAGTTTGATCAGGATCTGGGAAAATTAGAGGAAAATAAGGAAATTTAATTTTACATGCAGAATGGAAACCAGCCCTGACACTGTCTCCACCACAAGTGGCATTGGGAATGATAAATGTATTTAAATTATTCTCACTTTGACAATAATGACTGAGAAATACATAAACATAATAATATGGTAAACAGTGTAATTGTTTATATAATTTCATCAAAGTATAATTTAAAATACTAAATATCGCAAATCATTGAAATAAATTATGGTTATAGAAATGCAAGTGGTATTCAACACCTTATTCCAGTAGGACGTCCAATTTCAAAACTGATAGTTTTCAGTCTTATTGAACAAATTCAAAATGGCCGCCATTTGGTGAAGGTCGAATTTTAAATTGACACAATTTTCGACAGAATAGGAGCAGCTTCATGCTTTTGGTATCCACTGTAGGGTTTTTAGGTATGCCCGATCTAGTGGTGTAGTCAGCAATAACTTTGGACATTGCATTGTGGGTAACATCCAATATGACCGTCATTTTTCCAAGGTCAAACAATAAATTGATATCATTTTCAACACAATAGAGGCAGATTCATATTTTTGATGTCTATTATAGGGTTTTAAGGTATGCCCGACACAGAGGTGTTGTCGGAAAATATTTTAGACATTGCATTGTGGGTAACAAATCAAAGATGGCCGCCATTTGTTCAAGGTCAAGCAATAAATTCATATCATTTTCGACATAATAGAGGCATATTCGTGTTTTTGGTGTAGATCATGGGGTTTTCAGATATGCCTTACACAGTGGTGTTGTCAAAAAGTATATTAGACATTGCATTGTGGATAAAAAATCCAAGATGGCCGCTATTTGTTAAAGATCAATCAATAAATGGACATAATTTTTGACAGAATAGATACAGAATAGTGATTCTGGTGTCCACCATGATGTTTTAACCTTTTTGGCTGCTGGCTCTGCAGGGTGTGTGGGCTATCACTCCTGACCAAGTTTAACCCTTTCATAACCATATTTTTCTAAATAAGGTTTGCTAACCATAGATAAATAGTATTCTAATTAGGAATAAAACGTGCAATAATAGATATATTACAGGCACATGTATGATTGTCTGCTTTTATTGGTCACTTAACTGTGTTTATTTGGTAACCATGGCAACCAAATTCAATAACAGCAGGGTCAAATCAGCTTAAAATGGGTGAAAATAGCTTTTTGGAGAGTTTTGCTCAAATTTTGTTCACTCGGGATGTCTATGGTGGTTGAAACTCACCAAGACCCCAGAATGGAGCTATACCACACCACCCCAAGAGTTCACAGGGGGTAATATAAGGGCTGGAGGGGTAATACACCATCAAATTACCCTCATGTCACCCTTTTCTCGTATGGCGGGAATGGACCAAATAACAAAACGATTGTCATGTTTGGACCAATGGCTAAGTACACATGGTGCCATGGGTTGGGGTTGGGCTTCACAGGGGTATTACCCCAAGGTCATGCCAAGGTCATCTCAAAGTCACAGGAAGTTCAAATCAGCTGCAAATAAGTGAAAATAGCCTATTTTTTTGTGTTGCTTCAATTCAGCTCACTTGAGATGTCTATGGTTGTTGAAACTCACCTATACCCCAGCATTGAAATATAACCAAAACACCTCCCAAGAGGTTACAGGGTTATTATAAGGGCTAGAAGGGTAATACCCCATCAAATCACCCTTATGTTACCCCCTTCTCATGTGGCAAAAATGGACCAAATAACTCTACGATTGTCATGTTTGGACCAATGGCCAGTAGGCCTACTTCAAATACATTGGATGAATCCCAAACCCAAGTAGGCCTACACATGGTGACATGAGTTGGGGTTGGATTTGACAGGGGTGTTACCCCAAGGTCATAACATGGTCATCGCAAGGTCACATAAAGGTCAAATCAGCTTAAAATAGGTGAAAATAGCCTATTTTTGCTGGTTTTGTTTCAATTCAGCTCAGTTAAATCACAACACTAATGGCACCAACGGATTACCCATACCGAAGACCTAGGTGGTAATTGTTATTATATGATTACAAGGTACTGAGATATGGCATATTTTAACTTTATGGTGACTGACATGACCTATGACATTGACCCATTGTGTGACCTTGACCTTGAAACACAAAAATAATGGCAACAACGACTTCCCAGTACCAGAAAACGTAGGTGTAGAGCCATTATTTGGTTTTATATCAAGACAAGTCACTGAGATATGGCATATTTTTACTTGCTAGTGGCTGACTATGACCTATGATATTGATTCAGGGTGTGACATTGACCTTGAGTAACAAAAATAATGCCACCAACGCATTCCCCGTACCCGAAAACCTAGGTGTATAGCCATTATTTGTTTTCATATGATGACTGGTTACTGAGATATGGCGCATTTTCACTTGCTGCACTCTTTTTGTGGCGACCATTTTGAATATGAAAATTAGATCCAATTGTAGGCAATATATTTAAAAAAACATTTTTTGGTAAGAATATATGGACCCATATGAACTCATTTTTGATAAAATCGCCTTTCCAAAATTGTGTCTAGTTTGAGAGATTTTTCGTGTTGAAACAAGGGAAATATTATATTTTCCTTGGTTAAAATGACCACTAGTATTGTTGGTAAATAAACTTTTGCTGTCAGCGAGCACTTGTTATTTGTAGTTTTAAAATGCCCGCTAAGATGCGCCTTTGCGGATAACAATCGGAAAAAACTAAACACACAATGAACGCCAAACGCAATCCTAAATTATTCCTACCACGTTGACAAGCATAATACTTTTATTTTTATTATAATTACTTTTTCATTGCGACAATACCCACTCTCATTTTGCTAGTTTTTCCATACGTATATATATATATATGTATGTGTTTAGCAACGTCATAAAAACGTATACGTGTTTAGCGGTCTGAAGGTTAAGGTATTCTCGGCTTAATGGTGTGGTCAGGAAGTACGTTAAACATTGCATTGTGAGTCCAAAATTCAATAAGGCCGCCATGTGTTCAAGGTCACATTGTATTGTGGGTAAAAAAATCCAAGATGGCCGCTATTTGTTAAAGGGCAATCAATAAATGAACATCATTTTTGACAGAATAGATACAGAATAGTGATTTTGGTGTCCACCATCATGTTTGAAGGTATTCTCGGCCTTATGGTGTGGCCAGGAAGTACGTTAAACATTGCATTGTGGGTCAAAAAGCTAATAAGGCCGCCATGTGTTCAAGGTCAAACGTTAATCTGATATATTTTCGATAGCATATAATCAAGTTCATGATTTGTATGTCTAGCATAGGGTTCTCATATACGCCTGATCTAGTGCCATTTTTAGAAATAATTTCCGACACTGTTTACATACCGAAAAAACAGATGCCGGTCATGGGAACAGATCGGCTTCTAGAGGGCCATGGAAGAGCAATAAATGTACAGAATTTTGAGTTGAGATACATCGATGATTGTGGCGTCTACTCTCATAAACAGGGCGGAGGCTCTGGTGCAGTCACTGTGATTAAAGCTGCCTGCTTGGAAAATTGGTGATCACGCGTTCGTCCCCCCGCTGGCATTCAAGTTTCAAAAAAACAAAATGTTACGTCCTCGCTCACTTGTAAAGATTTAATATTGTGGGAAGCCTCCGTGACCGAGAGACCTACAGGGCTCGAATTTCGAATCCTGTGTCTGGAGGGCAGTGTCATCTCATTCATCTCACAATCCTTAGAAGGTTCTCCTAGCTCAGTTTAGCATATGTGCATACAGATTGCCTAAATTACCAGTTATTCATGTTTTGTGGGTCATGAGCAAACTAGAAAATGTTTATGGTTCTTACCAGATTTCTCATGAAATGATGAGCTTATCGTGGTCTGGGGCGAGGGTTACCATTGACGTTGCCGAATGTTCGACAAGTCAATGGACGCGATTAACGCCTCAGGCCCGATCTTGATCGTGGTGTCTTGCCCGGTCAGCAAGTGATGGTTCGCTGCAGAAACTCAGTCAAAGTAGAAGATTTCCTTAATTCATTCTCTATTCATTCCATATTCGTGCAGACATTGTCAGATGTGTGTGTGCTACTTAGTTCCGTGCGACAGGGGGCGGCTTTCCAGCCACGCGGCTGAATGTGGATGACGCGGTTACACATCTGACTTCCAAGGGGGTCGGTGGTAGAATAAACGAGTGCGGCTGGGCCGCACATGGCTTGAGCCGGGCGGAAGTGCTGACCCGTCGATCAGTGATTCCGTCCGGCTCGAACTCGGGCGCAAGTGAGGTCGCCACAAGCTCCTTAAATTAAAGCTGATTTCAGATGCAGTACTCGCCTTCTCGATCGCTACTTTATTTGGTAACGAAAAAAATGAAATGCTGTAGATATTTGCACAGATAATGATATGAATGAAAACAGTAATACTGATAATTCTACAGATGAAAATACAGTATACTTTGAATAGGCTACCCGTAATTAGCACAACCAACTGCATTGCCTCTTACACATTACATACAACCAACTTTTGCACGAGAGTATTCAAACCCTTTGACTGCTTCATTTGGACAATATCAGTATGGAAAAAACCGTAGTCGTGAAGTGTAAGCAGCAACACACCATATGAGTTTCAGTTGCAGTTACAATGATGTAAGAAGGTAGGCCTATAGGAAAATTCTTGTCGCATATATAGCTATTAAGTGAGATAAGCACATTTACCCAGAATGCATACATGTGTGGAGCTATGGATAATGTAGATTTTATTGATAGATCCTCTATCTCAGGTACTGAAGCTGGTCATATTACCATGCAAGTGTTTTATCAGGAGATAATATCCGCACATGAATCAAAACCTAGAGTTTCTGAAATGAATTTTGAAAGAAAAAGCATAGCAAGACTACTATAGGAACTACCGTGTAAAGATTTGACATATCATGTTAAACCACCAATGAAACCATGCCTCCCACCAAAGTCCTAGAAGAAAGATATTCACAGATCTTCATTGTGTATCTGCTCTCACACAAGCTGTTAAAGGTGTAGTCAACTGTCAAAATTCGCGGGACAAGGGTCCCCCAGAAGGCAATAGTGCCCGTGGGTAAGCCAAGGCCCTATTCCATAATAATATTAAATATGCGTTTCATACCCAAAGCCTCATTAAGAGCAAGTTCTCAAATCACAGCAAGTTCATATATACTTGAGCGACATCTATGAGTTAATAATTTAAAGCCCTCGTCTTTTGCCCCTACTTGGTCACCTACTTGCAAACAAACTGACTGTATTAGTGGGGGATTTGGAAACTGCTTGACCCCCAAGTTTGTATTGTCACCCAGTAAACACAAAACATTTGTATGACTTTATGCAATGTTGCAATGTCTTCGACGTTGGTCCGACATTGCATAAATGTCATACAAATGTCTTGCGTTTGCTGGGCAGGAGGACTTTCTCTCAAACATTGTACATTTATCTAATGTTGGTTCAATGTTGGGCCAGCGTCGCAGACGTTGGCCTAACATTAAAACAGCATTGGATCAATGTCTCGTTTGAGTAGTATCTTGTAATCATTTCAGTGGCTATATTATTGCCGTCAATCTGTACTCAATAGGCTACTGTTGGCCTACACTTGACCGTCCCAGGCATGCGCGTTTTGAAGCTGAATGATTCTTTAAACGCAGGGTGGATCACATTCACTAGTCTCTACAGCAGTAGTGCCTCCCAATTATGCCTCTGGTCATGTGTTTACAATATTTGAGGGAGACATTCCTTGCAAACCCAACAAGAGTTCACTTGGGGGGACAATTGATCGATGATGAAATGCATTTTACTGGAAAACATTTAGCAGTTGTCTTGGACTTCATGGCAGAAGTTGGGTCATTTGAAATATTTTTGGAACATTCGAAAAGTGATTAGAAGTGATTAGAAGTGTTTCTAGCGTTGAGTTATATTAATAGGTCAAGTGACTTGTGTTGAAGTTCCTAGCCGATTTCAACTCCTGTCTGGGCGACGGTACATAAATAACTCTTGATGCTTTATTGATTAAACAGTTTAACTTCGCTGTGCACTGTCTCAGATGGATCCCAGGATGGTGATGGAATGTTGAACGCGGCGACAGCCTCGTGGCTAGCTGGCAAACGAAACCGATGCAGTCCCCACATTACCCCCGGGCTAAGTGACAACGTTGAACATAGCTAACTTGTTGGTAAAGCGGAGGTTTCGTCGGGCCTATCCGAGCAGTGCACCAAAACAATATTAGTACAAAAATAGCTGAGTGCAAAAAATACAGGGTGGGTGGGTGGCTGGCAAACACCACGTGCGCAGCATAAAAAAATATTGAAAGTTCGTTCCCATCCTCATAACACCAGTGTTCATAAATTATGCTGCTGCAACGTGTGTCGTCCAGCCCTATTACATTTAATTATTACAATCAATATTGAGCAATTATTAATTATATCGTTTACATAATATGCTTAGCAGATTACTCATGTAAATTACATTTAAAAAGGGTACATTTCGTTCATTACATAGGCCTATGATACAATGTAATATTAGTGCGATGCGTGTGACTGGTCCCACAGGTTTGGCGCTGATATACCGAGAACCAGCAACACGAATCGAGCAGGTGTGTGGATATGTCGTCCAACACATGCTAAATATACAGACAGGCCTCGGAGATCCGTCCTCCGATGTTCCGTCATCTTCTACATCTGGCATGGTTTTGATGGGAACAGATCTGCCCAATGTATTTTTGCTTCTATGTTCCGTCTTCCAATGTCCGCCTCCGTCATCAAATTTCGGGGACGAAAGGGTTAAATCAATGAATACGTGTCCCGTTGTTCTGTCACGTTGTCCGCCTCCGTCATCAAATCTCGGTGAAGAAAGGGTTAAATCAATGCATTACTTAAGCGTCTCATTGTTCTGTCACCACAAGACGGTCAGTCACGCTAGTTGTGTGAACGCCACTTGTTTGCATAGTGATTGTGGCATTGCTGACATTTCCCCAACGCTGGCTAAATACACCTAATGTGTAAGGGATTAGTGGGGGGCTAATTAGCAAATAAAACCTGGCAAACTCAAGTTCACAATGAAAACATTGGCCTAATGCTGGGCCACTGCCTCTGACACCGTACCCCTAACAAAGGAGGAACCGCTCGTTCTACATAACACTTCTTGACGGCACTAATATGATAATTCAAACACGAGACGTTCACCCAATGTTGGTATAATGCTGGGCCAGTGTTTGTCTGAGACGATCAATCAATCAATCAATCAATGAAACTTCTATAGCGCCTATATCCTCAGCGGACCACGCTCAGAGACGCACAAATCCTTAGCATGATCATGTGTCATAATCGAGGCCAAAGCAGGTTCGTCAACAGGGAGCCGGGCTGCTGAGGGACTAGGGTGGAAAAGCCAGGTCAAATAGGTGGGATTAAAGTAATTTCCGGAATGTTAAGACTGTTTTGGCACAGGCAGGGCGTTTCATAAGGCTGGACCAGATATAGAAAAAGCTCTTGACCCAGTCTTAGTCTTTATACGAGGAACAGCAAATCTATTCGAATTAGTGGAGCGTAGATATTAGAGCATTTCAGCCGAACAAGTAAATCAGCCAGATATGCAGGTTGGTTTTCTTTTAGGGTTCGGAAAGTTATTACGCATATTTTAAAATGAATGCGAAACTTGACAGGAAGCCAATGTAATCGTTTTAGAATTGGAACAGAACGACTAAATCGTGGGGCCTTGGTTACTACTCTTGCAAGGCAGTTTTGACCGCATTGTAATCTAGCGATATCCTTTTCTGGCATATTGTGGAAAAGTGAGGTACAATAATCTAACTTACTACTGACGAGTGCCACTGCAATTTGCTTGGCAAGATCTAAGGACAGACTTTTTCAAATTCGACGCAGGTCACAGATATGATAGAAGCATGCCCTACATGTTTGGGATATGTGTTTTTGGAAATTCAGGCTACTGTCGAATAGTACACCAAGATTTAGCTGATGTAGATGGATTTGTGTCTTGACCTAGAAGTAAGCATGGGAAATTATTCAAGAATTTTTCTCGCTGAAGTTTGGTCCCAATAAGAAGAAATTCTGTCTTGCTAGGATTAAGCTTCAGCTTAGATCCTGTCATCCAGGCCGACACACCCATTAAACAATGTTGCAACTTCTCAAGAGCTTCCTTCGCGTTTGAAACTGATAGAGACATGTAAATTTGAGTATCATCGGCATAAAGGTGGTGGTTTATGTCAAAACTAGAGATAATAGCGCTGAGTGGTGTAGTGTATAAAGTAAAAAGCACTGGTCCTAGCATAGAGCCCTGTGGAACTCCATAGAAGAGTGTGACTTTATCGGAAAAAGTGTCTTCAATTTTTACGGACTGCTGCCTATTTTGCAAATAAGAATAAAACCAAATTTGAGCCTGGCCAGATATTCCATACCAATCAGAAAGTCTATCTGTTAATGTGTGTCAATGGTGTCGAAAGCGGTCGACAAGTCAAGCAAGGTTAGAGCCGTAACTTCACCCTTGTCCATACTAATAATGATATCGTTTTGTACTTTCAGTAGAGCCGATTCTGTAGAATGCTGTTTCCTGTAGGCCGATTGTAATGGATTAGATAGATGGTTATTTTTTATATGAGCTTGCAGCCTATTGGCTACTATCTTTTCTAAGATTTTGGAAATGAAACTTAAGTTGGATACAGGCCTGTAATTTTTCAGCTCGTTTTTAGAAAGAGATGTTTTTTTCAGTAGTGGTCTTACATGAGCTTCTTTGAAATTTTGAGGAAATTGAAATGTTAATTATGTCAGTGATGGGAGTTATAATATGTCAAGACAATTTTTCAACACGCTTGTAGGAATGGGATCCAGATTTTGACGATGAATTCCATCTTCTGACGCACGTTTAAAAACGTTCATTTTATATCTAATTTCTGGTTTTTGCACTTGTGGAATATTCTGTACTTTATCTGGAAATTTGGAACGAATAGTTCCAATTTTATCCACAAAATACCTGGAGAAATGATCACAAAGTGATTTTACTGATGTGGATTCTGGCAGAGCAGGAGATGGAATTCTATGCAGAATGGTATTTATTGAATTCCAAAGGCGACGGAGATTGTTCGAATTTTCTGCAATAACATCAGCTAAATATTTCGATTTAGCTTTTGTCATCATTCTATTACACAGGTGGCATTGATGTTTGTAGTTCAATTTGATGTTTGGTGTTTCCATTTGAGTTATCTAGATGTAAGTTGAAATCTCCCAATATATACAAATTGTCATGCAGTGAAATTATGTTCTCTAGTAGATCTTGATATTCATAAAAAAATTGGCATGCACGTTTTGAAGCCTGTACAGGCAGACAACGAAACCACTAAACGAATTGTTCCCGATCGCTTCGAACGTTTTAAATCATGGCAGAGGATGAATGTCAGTTTTTAATTGGTCAGACACTAGTATGCCTACACCTCCTCCTGTCCGCTGATCTGCGCAAGGTTCGTGAAAAAACGAATAGCCAGGAGGTGAGATAAAGCCAACGTCTCGAACATTGAAACAATGTTCAGTCATACTTGGAACAATGTTTAATTTCGTGTGTAGCCGTTTGATTTTGTTAACTAAATCTATAGGTATCTAACAATTTCTGTGAACAGATCGTAATTATTCATGCCGTCATCTACGTTGAGGACATCAATTTTATAGATTATACTCTAAGCCGTGAATACCTTGCGTTTCGGTTAGCAGGAAGTGTAAACACCTATTTGAGCGTGAATGGTTTACCATTGTAAAAAGAACAGCATGTAAAGCCCTACAATAACAGGAAGACAATAGTCGCACGTCCGGCAACATGAAAGTCGGAGCAATAAGCCACCCGCCCGAGTAATGGCACGGTGCTATACACAGTGAAATGTGTTAGGTTTGATCAAGGCAATCTGTCAACACCTGAGTTGAGTGATATTGCTTGGAGTCATTTCGACTACCAAATGAAAACATATTATTCGGTTAAATTAACAATTGAAACAGTTTAAAGCAATTAATACTCCTTTGTTCTTTACTATGATAAACAGATGAAGTGTATAAAAGACACAATAGGCTCATTTTGAACAATTGTGGTCCACCCTTGCGAAATATTGTGGTCCACCCTTCATGCACTAGACACTACCTCTACATTATCTAGAAAACAGACATGTGTCAACCTATACCATGTACTAATATAATAACATTACAGGATGAAATAGATATATATATCCTCGGGTCCAACACAGCTTGGAGGGGGTGGGAGAGCTGCTCCGAAACTCTGCCATATTCGAAGTTCCGTCATATTTCCTGGGAACAGATGATGCCGGAACTTCGAGGTCTGTCTCTATTAACGATGTAGAGCCGCAGTGCGTGATCGTTAAAAAGGCAGTATAGGCTATGTAATACTGTAGCGAACGTCGTTCGTGTGGTTGCTTTGTGAAATAATAGGACAGAACTTAGTCTATGTGGCTGCTTGGTGACAACAATATGCTTGAATGACGCTGCGATTACGTTTCAACGTCTGAGGTCGTTTTGCTCATCGATAGTTTTATAATGCAATTTAAACCCAAATCCCCGTTATCGCGAGGAATAAAAATTGCTAGTGATCGTGCTCTGCAGGCCGTGCCTTTAATGTGAGCTGGTTGACGGTGTCCGCTGTGCATCTACCGTAACCGTGCCTTACTATAGGATTTAAAGTGATAAGAGCGATGTGTGAACAGGGATACCCTTAAACAAGTTCCGAAGTTCTCAAGTTCCGGGAACTTCAGGTTCCCAATTTTCAAGTTCCGGGAACTTCAGGTTCCGAAATAAAAAAGGTAAAAAACCCTGTTTTTTCCTATTTCAACAAAAAAACATTTTAGGTACTGCCTTTTGTCTCTCCACGCATTATAGTATTGCCAAGCTGCGCGCAGGAATGGAATTAAATATGGTTTTCTAGACTGCGCACAGTCATCGTTATGTTCAAATGACGAATTAGGCTTCTATGTGTAGGCGCGACGTTGACCCGAAGTTGAGGTAAGGTTTGCCCAACGTCTGCGAACTTACATCACTGAGCATTAATCCAAGATCGGGTCAATGTCTGTTTGACCTACAAATAGGCCTACAAATCACACCTCGCAGATGACAACCCAGCAAGCACCATGCACTGACCCAATGCTTGTTTTACGTTGGGTCAGCGTCGCAGACGGTGGTCCAACATGAAAGCAGTATTGGGTCAATGCGTCGTGTTTGTTGGGAAGAAATCCATGTAGTTTCAACGTTGGTCCTTAAAATATCACAGATACTGTTTTCACTGTTATTAAGTAGACTACTGTCACATAATTTTCTCACGGGTCGAGATGCTTGTTGATTGCCGGGGGGGGGGGGGGGGGGGTAAGCAAACAGCGTCGCGCGTGGAGAAAAGACTCCAATAGCTCCACAAGATATTAAATAATATATGCCATCAAACACGACAAAGACCCAATACTAGTAGGCCTAATCGTTTAATAATTTTGTTCTATCGTCTGCCACCACCACTCGAGCTCGAATAATTTATACTATATCTGGGAAACCTAATAAATTCGCGGTTTTATTTCTTTCCTGTAGACCCTAGGCCTAGACCCCTATATATATAGATAGTTTATATTTAATTTCACATCGTGAAATGTTTGCCAAGATCGCCTATAAACAAAATATAAATATGTGAAAAACTAACTTTAGTCTACAGCACTTAAAATTAATATTGGGTACCAAACTGTTTTTCCGACCAAAAACGATTTTTGCAAATAATGTTTGATTTATATTTTTTCAATTATTTTGGAATTTCGGAACTTGAAGTTCCCGGAACTTTAAAATTTAAAATATTTGGGTCTTTAGAACCACTTGATACTTTCGGCAGAGGAAGGTAAGTGTTCTGAGTAGTTACCAGTGGTTACTGGGCAAAATCCTGAGCAATAAACAGTACCCGGACGACAAAATTGTGAACATGCACGACCAGGAGATGGGTGCTGTGAAATGGTACTGCTTAGTTCTCAACGATCTATTTATCAGTACACCATCAACAGCTACGTTTAGAACCTATGGATATTCTAGTGTTCGGTGGTCATGTTGTTTGGATATGCCTACGTTAATCTGCTGCTGTCGCTGCTTGTTTGTGCCCGTCTTCCATTTTTGTTGTTCACAACTGAGCGATAATATTTTGTTTGAACTGGACGCAGCTCCTCTTTCACTTGACGCCATGTGACCCCAATGATTTCCAATTTGGTCAAATGGTATGTGTATTGATCTCAAATACTACCATCAGTTTCACCAGTAGCATACGCCATATATCCAAGTATGTTGATTCAACAGCTCAATTAAAGGTCCCAGTAAATACGAAACGTTGACCCAAAGTTGGTTCAATCCTGTGCCGACAGCTGTTGTATTATGCAGTCTGGGAGCGTGAACCGAAAAATATCAGATTTGCATGTGTGGACGACAATTATAAAAATCTTCAGAATTTTAAATTCAAACTTTGAGTGTCTCAAACAAGGCAGCCTGACAACAAAGTCAGTTTCCGTACTAGATACATTGTGGAAACTACTTCTGCTGTCAGGCTGAAACAAGAGGACTGAGCAGTTGTGATAACATGCTGAGTAATCATCAACATAATTTTCTACAAAATGTGCTTAGGTATATATAGTTTACACTGTTTTCACGTTTTTGTTAGCCTGCGCTTCGTCAGCGGTGACATCTTTGCGAACACGATTTTTTTTACTAGTAGCCTACAGCAGCAGATACCAAAAAAGAGCCATATTTACTGAGTTACCTAAACCGGCGGTACTGGTGCAACATTTGTCCACATATCCAGAATAGTTCCCAGGGCTCTCTAGATACATAATCTGGATTATGACATTGCCGGAAATGGGAGAGGGCTGGAAATTAGACACTTCTGTACACCTACACAATTTTTAGACAGGCATATAACACGCTGGCCGCAAATCTTTGTGTGTGGAACCATAGGCCTACATCTTAAATATAAAGGGGAACCACCTCATAACAGCAATGGCGAGATATCGAATGAGCTCACATGATTTAAAAATAGAGAGAGAACGATACAATAATCCAATGACTCCAATAAACCAACGAATATGCACAAGGTGTGAATCAAACGAAATTCACGACGAAATACATCATCTTCTCCACTGTAATGCTATGAACAACGAACGAGAATTCTGTAGCCGTAATAATCAATATGCAACCAACAAATGATATGTTTCTAGAGACATAACAGAGGTGAAGTCACTAGCAAAATTTATCGATGGTTGTTTTAAACAAATCAAGGGTTAAAATACTGAGTATAACAAATGTAAGTTCATATTCAAGCTGAAATATTTTGTATGAGTGTCGTGTCTTGTGTGACTGGCATAAATAATTCACCTGTCGCTATTTTTTCGATAATATCATGCCTTCATGATCTGACTTGGGTATAACCACATATCAGGACGGCTGCTGCTCTCGGATCTTATTATTTGGCTTTTTAGGGTCGGTTAGGGACGTTTCTGTCGCCTTTGTTATCAGACGAGGTGGGGACTTCTGGAGGATTTCAGAGTTGCTAAGTCAACTGATTTTATCTATAAGGTCGGGAATGTTTTTCTTCGATTGTAACTCCGAGTATGTGGTACTAACTAGGTCGTGATTGAAATGGTATGAACTAAACACTATAGTGAATTAAAATAAGCTGTAATGTTTTTGTGCGAGGGCCATATAGATAAAAAATCACTAGTTAATTAAATAAACTTTAATGTTATAGTTTGAGTGCCATGTCCTGCGGGAATGGCGCACAAAACTATTATCCGTAATTGTTATTGTTATTACATCACTAAGTCTGCAATACTAAGACAAAGGGGGGGGGGGTTACAGGTCGACCATCCTGTAATTGGGGGGTCTGGGGAACTGCCCTCAAGAAAATTTTGAAAAACAAGGCATTTTGGGAATATGCAGGTGGGTTACAGACACCCAAAACCCCCCTGGATACGGCCCTGACATTTGGATGGTTCTGATGCTATACTTTGTTGGCAGTCGACATAGCCTACTCCATGTTAATACATAGCCTACTCCAATCACTGTAGCATAATTATACACTTGTATATATTTTTTTGGTTTCTACGCTTTCCAGAGTGTCTTTTTTGCTACTACATATAATTAGCATGTCATACATAGTAGCTATTTTATCTCTGTTTTTGGTGCGGTAAAAAAATGATAGACCCTATGTTATCCTGGCGATGCCTTTCAATTTTATTTTAAGTAGCAGTCATTTATATTATCGTAATATCCAGTGTTTTTTTATGACAACGCCAGTTAACATGATTTAAGTTATGTATGTCATACTATGTATATTGTCATATGATTTTAACAAATTAACATTGTTGTATATACATGTACATATCTCTCTCTTATTTCTATGACAAATAAATCTGGATTTACTTTCTTTCTGTCAATAAAATATATGTCTGTCTGTCTGTCTGTCTGTTAGGCAAAGCATGTTAATATTGCATCTCGGGAGAATTATTCAATTTCACAGCGACCATTTCGAAATTATTCAACAAATCAAGCATTATTCAACTGATTTTTGCTCAAGGGGTTTCTCGTAACGAAATTACACAATATAGCCTGTGCTCATAGACTTTTTTGTAAAAAATGTGAATTTTCGAACATTTTCTTTTAATTTTCTGGCGCCTTATTAGATTCGGTTGTAAATATCACATTCCAGCATCTGTAAATACTTGAACAAACATTAAAATGTAAGATTAGCCAACAAAACCGTGCACAAGTGAACAAAAAAACAATTCCGCAGAAATCATTGATTTTATGGCGGCCATTTTGAAATGATCATAAATCAAATGATCAATTACTCATAATACCAAGAATTGGAAACTTAATTCTGATTTTCAAAAGGGATGTAGGGGCCTATCTTAACGAAATGGTAGCGCTCATGGAGATTTTCGTATAGAAATGAACCTGTTGGCATAAACTATTTGCAAAAAAAATGCAAAATTATACTATGTTTTACTTTTTTACCCTTATAGATATATAACCTGGTGGAAAGAAAAAACTAAATCTACCAATATTTCATTTAACTGGCCTAATATTGTGAAAACGCCGCGAGCATCAAATTTTAGCGAATATTTTAATAAAAATGTTGGTAGGTGTACAAAAGTGTCAACTCCTCAGCCCGCCCCCATTTCCGGCAATGTCATCAACCACATTCTGTATTTAGAGACCCCTAGGAACAATTTTAGTTATGAGGTCGGCTACCTCCACATTTTGGTCCCTCTGCTGCTGTATACGTTGTTATTTTACTCCGTAATTGAAATATATAACTTGGCAAGCGTTTCATGTAGCTTCTAATTGCTTAAAACTTAGTCATAAATGTCTTGGACAAGTTTGATATAGATAATTTCAATCTAAATTTTACACATGTGGAATATGTTGATAAATATAGCTAACTTAATCTGTACAAAGATTGAAGTTTTTTTGACATGCAAATATATAGCAATTTTATATGGTTGCATGTGAAAAATAAGCATAGTATATTTTAGACACGTGCAAGTTCACGCCCGGCATTTTGGTGGGTGGATGACGAGGGACACGAAGTGCAATGGACATACAAGCAATTATCTGAAAAATCAAAAAGGTAATAGAACACACGGGTTGCATCATATCAGGCTTCTGATTGTCATATTATTATATAAAATATAGGACAATACATTGTCACGAAGGACTCTACTGTTAAAAGTCGGAAAATATGACTCTGGCGACCCATGGGTGTCAGGTCTGAATTCCGACATTATAATACCTACATTCCAGCAAACAACGTGTAATTGATTGTGGACCAATGTTACAAACGGTGGGCCAACATCAACATTGTGTCAACGTTTCGTGTTTGCTGGGAGTATGTTTAAAGGGACATGCCCAGGTCTAAAATCATCAAAAATCGGTGATTTTATTTTAGCTTCTTAATAATATGACCATATGATGTAAACATGTCCATAGACTAGAACTGCAGAAGTTTTTTAATTTTTGTGCTGCGCATTCACCAGTTAGGCTAGATATAGAGACGAAATTCCTGATTTCTAATTATTGACAACCGTGTCAAAAATAAGAAATACGGGAATTTCGTCTTTATATCTAGCCTAACTGGTAAGTCCGCAGCACAAAAATAAAAAAAAACCTTTGCAGTTCTAGTCTATGGACATGTTGTAATAGAAAAGAGTGTGACAGGACTCCCAACTAAATAGTTAAGCTTTTAGTCACTGTGTGGCGTGTTGCTATTGGGAAAGGTGTATTAAGAAGCTAAAATAAAATCACCGATTTTTTGATGATTTTAGACCTGGGCATGTCCCTTTGATGAGAACAAGTTAATGATAAGCGAGACGTATTCGTTGTTTTGAGAAACACATATTTCAAAACTATTTTTCTGTTAAACATTTCCAATTCAGAATCGCCAAGTTCTTGGAAGGAGCTTGTGGTGTGAAAGCGGGGGACCGTGTTTTAGTAATTTTACCTCGCATTCCAGAATGGTGGCTCATAAATATTGCCTGCATGAGAATTGGTGAGTATACATTTAATATAATGCCATGAGTTGAATTTGCACAATGATATGCGCAAAAAAAGAAATGAAATACTCAAATATATATATCCATTCTAAATCGCAAGTAGGCCTAATCACTAGATAATTTTTAAAACAAAATCATGTTCACACCCTGATAAGTTATCTTTTTAACGAACTAAATGTCACACTGAAAAGAAAATATATAGGCTAGGCCTAGATTTGTGTGGTTGTCACGTCGGACAATGAAATGGCCTATGTGTACATTTGTAGGCCTAATAATCTATTTGGCGATAATGCCTGACTAGTATATTGTAACATTTGCAGGTGCTGTGTTAATCCCCGGAACCACACTACTTACACCAAAGGACATTCACAGTCGATTGGCGAGATCCGAAGCAAAGAGTGTCATTGTCGACAGCCCGGTAGCAGATAGCATTGACGAGGTGTATTTTATATTTCTGTGAGATTATAGGCCCTAATTAATATTAATTGCAACAGCAACACGCCTATGTCAAACCATTAGGCAGTAACTTTTTACCCGACAGGTACTGTCTTCTGGCTTTTCACAGGAGAACCTGAGTTGTTTAATTATTACCATAACAGGTATAAGGATGCTAGTGCCATATACAATGGATATATTTCAATTACCACCACTAGCAATAATGTAAAAAGATAATTAATATTGAACACAAAAATAAATATATCAAATAATTTGTAATAATACGTGAATTCACTTTATTAAGCTCACTCTACATCACTTAATTTTGTTGCTTGGCAATGATCGGTATCTTAATTGATGAGTTTAGAAAATATAGAACTCCTCTACATGTAGGCCTATGTTGTTTCTCTTTATAATGATGTCAAAAGTTTCTAAACGTTTTCAAATTGAATTGTTTCAAGATAAATAACATAATTATTACAACTCTTTAGAGTCACATTAGTTGTATTATTTTTTCCAGATTATTGGACAATGTCCTTTAGTTCAAACAAAGATCCTTGTTGACAGAAAATCGAAGTAAGAAATACAAAATTAGCGATTGTTTATCGGTAAATGAATAAAAGTAACAGCAGAATAGCAGTAGTACGTTGGTTTCCTTTATTACTTTGATAAGATATTATGTCTAAATAGTCAGGAGCGTTTGTTGCCTGTCTATACATGGTATGCCTACTAATTGCAGCCCCTATATCACCAGGGCAGGGCAATACACGACTAGGAATAATCCAAAGTTTCACCATTTCCTAATCCACATGCATAGGGCCTACTTGATGTCCACCTGGCTGCAGCAATAACAAATGTATCATTATGCGCATAAAGAACGCTATATAGTTTATTAGTTTTTCAGTACCTATAACATACTCGGGGTAATATCTTCAAAATGGGGACATTTTCTTAAATAATTAGTGCTAATCAACATTATTTTTCTCCCTCTCAATCTATGTACAAACTGGTAAAGGGAACCAAAGGGTGGCCACCGTGCTAGCGACCATGAAGTCTTAATGGTGGTCTCATCACTTTACTATTTTGCTAAAATTCATTATGTGCAACTTTGTATTTCTATATGTCAATTAAAATTACTGAGCTGAACTGTATAAAAAGCAACTAACGGCCGGTATGGAGCTGTATTCGGGTCAAAACTGTCAGGAAGTCATTCGACGCAAACTCTCGTTCTGATTTAATGACATACGTTTTAATTGACGCATTTGTAATGTTGGCATTGTTGCTTATCTCATCTTAACCGACACGATTGTGGTCTTCTTTAGTTGCATAAGTTAATTGAGCCGTAATCTCATTTTAATTGACATGCCTGCAGTCTTCTTTACGTCTATGCAAGTTAATTGAACGCGTCCCGTTCTTCTTGACTGTCTGACGTTCAACTGTGATTTGATTTGATTACCGGACCAATTTTATAGCTTTATATAATTTTTATAGTATCTATAATGGTCAAAAAGATGTAGGCCCTACAATTTTGAATTTTTCAAGTTTTTCTGAAAAAGTGAGAAAAAAACATGACTTTATAGAGACGTCATATATTTTATTTTACATGCTCTAAAAAGTGTTGACCTGTTTCTTGTATACCAACACCACAAACAAAATTCTATAAAAATTGGCCCATTATAGCCTATGGATAGATAATTGCTGAATTAGAAGATCACCTACGATACCGGGTAATGCGCTACGCCGCTAGACTACAAAAAAGGCTAAATAATGTGGTTCCAGTAGCTGAGTAGATCTACCGGTGGCCCTATATTTTTATTGTACTCAGCTTTAAGCCACCCAGAGTATTGTACACACATAATCTAGCAGATATTTTTCGGAGGTAAACTTTATAGTATAAAATAACGAAAAAAAGATACTGTGATGCAGGTTGTGTTGGTGGGCGAAAATAGATATTAGTCTAATTAAGCTTGAGAAATGCATTACTACTATATCTGTTTAGTCTACGTTTAATATATTACGAATAATAATCATTAATGTTATTTCTGTCATTTATATTAACCATAACATATATTTTACGGCTATCTGATTTAGTGATTATCTCCTGGTTTATACCCAACTGTCGATAATAGGGGATTTTAAATGTTAAAAGTCCATTGAAAGCACGTCATTCAGTGAAAATGGGACGAAATGACGGTGAGGGTGCGTATAATCCATGAGATTACCTATTTTAGAACAATATCAGAAACAGTGATCAATGTATGTAATAACTGAAGAATGGCATCAATAAATAAACATTAATATACATCATTTTGTTGTTGAGCATTGTTTACCATGTTGACAGACCATAATTCTCCTCCACTCTCCAGATGGCGCTGTTGCCGGTGAGGAACAAGTGTAAGCCACGAGTCGAACCCCACAATTATTATTGGCCAGAATGTGGGCTTTGGACAGATCACATTAAGGCCAAGTTATCTCCACGTGTTTTATGTAGAGCTGTAAACACTGCGCTAAATTGGATGCGCGTTCGTTCTTAGTCGGCTAAAACACAGATTACTCAACTAACATGATTCCCCGTCAACAGCAATGCCAATCACAGTTGAACGTTAGACAGTCAAGAAGAACGGGACGCGTTCAATTAACTTGTATAGCCGTAAAGCAGACTACAGGCATGTCAATTAAAATGAGGTTACGGCTCAATTAACTTATGCAACTAAAGAAGTCCACAAGTGTGTCGATTAAGATGAGGTACGCAACATTACAAATGCGTCAATTAAAACGTATGTCATTAAAGAAGAACGAGAGTTGCAAAATTAAAATGAGATTTCTGTTCAATTAACTTATGTAACGTTAACTGTAAAGAAGATCACAATCGTGTCGGTTAAGATGAGATAAGCAACAATGCCAACATTACAAATGCGTCAATTAAAACGTATGTCATTAAATCAGAACGAGAGTTTGCGTCGAATGACTTCCTGACAGTTTTGACCCGAATACAGCTCCATAGGCCGGCGCACTTATGTCTGGCCATCTCTGGTTGAAACTATTGAATGTAAATGAGTGGCTCCATTGTATGTTATTAGCCTAGGCACCAGTTTGGGCACTATAGGCCTATCACGTTGTTTCTACTTTAGTCCAGCTAGTTTACATATCGAGGGGTTATCATCTGCACATCCGATTATTTATATCGATTTATAATCATGGAATATATATTGCAGGAGACCGGGCTGGCAGTCATTTCACGATCTATACGAAATGTCAAATTCTGAACACGAGGTATGTGAATAGAACATGCACGGTTATTACTTTTCATTTTATTGTAGAATAGTATTTACTACTCACTAATGATGCTGGCAAGTTACATTTTTATTATTAGTAACTCTTAGTAGTAGTTTATTGTATCTGAAGATTTTTCTCAGAAATGACGTTAAGAGCACTTATAGCTACTTCCCAGCAAACATGAAACTTTGGCCCGACGTTGGTTTACTGTTGACGCACCGTCCAAGACGTTGGCCCAACAGTAAACCAACGTTGGGCCAACGTCTCATGTTTGCTGGGTTATGACTGAGCGAATGATATGTATTATATCAATAAGTATCCGGAGATAAAATTATATCACACTTTAAAAGCAGAGAGTTTGGTTAGCCTATATGTTGAACATGTTGATTTCTGCAATCATCCTTCCAATTATTATAAGCATATTTGTTTTATTATAGCTTGCATCTTAATGAGCTTTAATGGATACCGTATGACGTATTTCTTTTAGTGTATCAACTCTCGTAGCAACGATCCAATGACTATATTTTTCACGAGTGGGACAACTGGAGAACCCAAAATGACAGAACATACTCATGCCAGCTATGGCCTTGCACACTACATCTCGGGAAAGTAATATTTACAATTTATTTGTTCTGGTCAAAGTGTTATGTTATTTCTTAATTCTTGATAAGGACATTGTTTAGAAAAGTACAATTTTATAAAATACAATACGATAGGGTACCCCAGCAAACTTTAGACGTTGATCAAATGTTCTATCAATGGTGGCCTATCTTCTGTGACGATGGCCTAACAATGAAGTAACATTGCGTCAGTGTATCCTGGTTACTGGTACGGTACGGTTACCGTAGTATATATCCGGTTAGTGAGTCAACTTACCTACAGTAACATACTGTATTTGACACATTAAGATTATGATACTTTCAGATTTTGGATGGATCTGACAACACAGGATATCCATTGGAATATATCTGATACAGGGTGGGCTAAATCTGCTTGGAGCAATATCTTTGCACCCTGGATACTAGGAGCCTGTGTATTTGTCTACAAAACGACGCAGTTTAATCCAGTAGATTCTATGGAGGTAACTAAATCTGCTTTGTAATCATATCAGGAGCGTGCACAGCTTTTCAACTAAAGGGGGGTATAAGTATGTAATTCATTACATAGGCCTGCGAAAAATAATATGTACGGTGACTGGTCATAAGCCTATATGTATTATATTTTAAAAATGTTGAGAACTCAAGTCCTTGTTACCCCGTAGTCGTTATAATTGAAGCTAATGCATATAGCCGAATATAGTAGCCGGAGACTAAAATACTGACATATATGTTATGTACTATTATAACTTTTAGATTCTGCAAAAATACCCAATATCCACGTTCTGTGCAGCACCAACTGTTTATCGCATGATGGTTCAAGAAAAGTTTTCTGATTATGACTTCACAAGTGTACGTCATTTTATGAGCGCAGGAGAACCACTGGTGAGTCACAGCCGCAGCCGTGCACGATACTGATTTCTTCTTCTAAAAATCCAAGACAGATAAATAAATATTACACAATCGGAAACCGTTTTTCGATATGAAGAATATTTTATATATCTTGCAATACGTTGTGGCAATGGTCATTTTCCATCATTTAGTTGATGACTAAATGACTGAAATTCACTATGCCCAATAGGCCTATATGGGTAAAACCAAAAATTGGGGTAATTTCACATAAAATTTGTGTCCTCAGGACTTAAAAGGTCCGCATTTTGATTTAAATATAATAATATTAAAAATAAATGGTTCAACTTCATGTTTAAGCAATATTACTTAGTAATGTTTAGATTCTTTGTGAAAATATATATATATATGGTTTTATAAGAGCTCTATGTCATGGAAACGTGGAAAATGGCATGTCCCCAGAGAAAATTCCACTATTTGAAATTTCACTGTAGGATACAAATACACAATATAATTCTAATAATTACATTTCATGGCCAGACGTTGTTCACTTAAACTAATCAATGATCAAAATTCGATTTAAAATTGATATTGATATATATATAATTTTGATGAATATACATGTCCCCACATTTGCACTCTACTCCGTTACCATCATTGTAGCATGTCCCATCAAGTGAATAATCATGAACTAAAATTATATCAAGTGTAGTTTGACACACTGAAGGGCCTTATACGAGTTTTTCACCTTAAAAGTATTAATATTGTTGAGTGACAAGTTATTCGAAACAGGTATTACCAAAACGTTAGAAAATATGCTTTTGTTTTTACTACTCCGTTCCTAGCCTTGTGGATCTAAAAACGAGTTTGGTTTTATGCTTGCATGCCTAGAACAGTTGCTATGGGGACTATCTCCACCCGTATGATATATCTTTGAATTATTGCCCATATACTTTCATCAATTCCAAGAATACTTTTAATTTTACTACTCCGTTCCACTCTACTCCGTTACCAAGAAAAGGGAACGGAGTAGTGAATTGCCAATTTTTTTTGGATTTACAGTCATAAGGATTGAGGATGTCTTTTAAAACATAGCTCGTTGTCCCCATATAAATAGAGCACCAATTTATGATCTATGTTATTATAAGAGAATATACAGTTTATATTTATGTCGAGCTAAACATTTCATAACGGAGTTGAGCATTTTTTGGCATGGTAACGGAGTTTAAATAAAGATTTTTGATTATCCCGTCAAATTTTCTTCATTTTTTAGCAGTTTTGAGATACGATTGTTTTGTATTATGCTTCAATCAGGATATCACGTGTGTGATGTCAAGGATATCACGCTTGTGATGTCAAGCTAAGCAAAGTAACATAATTTTTTAAATGGTTTAGATTTGGTAACGGAGTAGTAAGTGGAATGCTGCAACTTTTTTTAAATGACGTTTTTAAAATTAAAAAAAAATTCTAGCGCAGCCAGTGACTTTTTATGCTCTATTGGGATCAGTGCACCAAACCCACCAAGTGGTTTTCCTCCTCTTTGATGGTAACCTCACTGCCATTTTTGATGCTACAAAATTACCCCAATTTTTGGTTTTACCCATATATTGGATCTTTGAACCCTATAGTGAATTTGAATATACTTTCAATGTGGTTGTGAATACATGAGAAATCCCATCAAGATTTGTAGATGAATAAATATGTAACTGACATAGCTGCATTGTGATATTTGAGGATTTGTGCCCTTTAAAATAGGTCCAAGAGGTAAGAGTAGGATATCACTAGGCCTATTGTAGGTCATCTAATCCCAAGAAAATGATCATGGAAAAAATAAGGGAATTTATTGTGGGAACCCTGGGGAAGCTCCGTCCTAAGAAGTGGCGTTATTTTTGCAATACACTTGCTGTGATTTGTATATTATGTATGTGTAGAACCCTGAGGTGATAGAGGAATGGGCTCAAACAACTAACCAGTTTATCAGAGAAGGGTATGGACAAACTGAGACGGTAAGTGTTGACGTATATAATAAAGTGACAACGCATATAATACGACGTTTTAAATACAAATACGCCCATTGCTGAAGATAAAAAGACCAGACCGTCTTGGTCTACATTTATGTATTTAACTGTGTTTTTCATGTAGGCCTAATGTGTGTAGTAGAAACCCAGCATACAAAACGTTGAATCAACGTTGTTTCCACGTCACAAGCTGGCGTTGTTTCCACGTCACCAGTGGAAGCAAAGTTGGAGAATAGGTTTGCTCACCCCCGCCTTTCGTCGGGCGGGGGATAAAAAGTATAAACTGCATATTTAAAGGGACATGCCCAGGTCTAAAATCATAAAAAAAAATTATTTTGGCTTCTTAATATGACCATATGATGTGAACATGTCCTTAGACTAGAACTGCAAAAGTTTTTTAATTTTTGTGCTGCGCACTTACCAGTTAGGCTAGATATACAGACGAAATTCCCGTATTTCTTATTTTTAATATGGTTGTCACTAATTAGAAATCAGGAATTTCATCTCTATATCTAGCCTAACTGGTGAATGCGCAGCACAAAAATTAAAAAACGTTTGCAGTTCTAGTCTATGGACATGTCATGTTAACGTTTCGCGACCTCTGTCATTTTTCAGTAAAAAATTATCACCAGCAGAGACACGTTATAATGCATTTGATCGAGAGCTTTCGGTGGTTTTCGCCACGATCAGACATTTCAGACATAACTTGGAAGGACGTGAATTTTTCGTCAATACCGATCATAAGCCTTTGACTTATGTAATAAACTCAATGACAGAACGCATGTGACTTCGCCAAACTAGGCATCTGGCCTATATCGCAGAGTTCACGACCGATATTAGTTACGTGAAAGGAGAAACAAATTTTGTAGCCGACGCTTTGTCGCGACCGTCTGTGTCAGCTATTGACTGCGATTCTGTAATCATTTATAAAGATCTGAGCGCCGATGAGGCTCTAGACACCGAATTTATATGTTTGAGACATTCAACATCCTCCACTCTGGATTTTCGATTGCTTAAAACCTTCGACGACGTATTGGTGTGCTGCGATATATCGACCGGACATGCAAAACCGTACGTACCTAAGACATTTCGCAGAAAGGTTTTTAAAACACTTCACGGTTTAGGACACCCATCTCACAGAGCCACGAAACCTCTTATAAATTCACGTTTTGTGTGGCACGGTATGAAATACGATATCGCAAATTTGTGCAGATCCTGCACAGGTTGGCAAACCGCTCAAGTTTCACGTCATAATAAACCAGTTTTTTGAAAGTTCGATGAACCGACAGAGAGGTTCGATCATGTACACGTCGACATAGTAGGGCCTTTACCATATTCCGATGGTTTCAAATATTTGTTGACATGCGTCGACCGTTTTACAAGTTGGTCTGAAGCCATTGGGGCCTACCATTAGTCGATATTAGAGGAGAGACTGTTGCCGATGCCTTTTTCAGCGGGTGAGTGGCTCATTTCGGGACCCCTGCCACAATCACTACGGACAGAGGTGCCCATTATTATGGGACACTTTTGTGATCAATTTGGTATCACTAGAAACCGTACAAGGAGCTACCACCCCCAGTCGAATGCAATGGCATGGTCAAACGTTTCCATCGCCTGCTATTATGGCACACGAATCACCGAACCCGTGGACAACTTCGCTACCAGCAGTCTTACTTGGCATCCGATCGGCCGTCAAGGAAACGTTAGGCAGATTGGCTGCCGAGATGATTTACGGAAAGACACTCCGTTTGCCTGGTGACTTTACTGAGAATTCTACAGTCGACGCTAACACTGACTTAGAAAATTATTCAGATAACTTGCGCGTAGCCATGTCGCGTCCCTGGCTAAGCCCCCCGCGCGACACGCAGCAAAAAGACATGTTCCAATATAAGGAGCTCGAAACATGAAGACTGTGTCAAACCTGCGCATATCGAGCGCAAGCACAAAGCGACACTGAAGTCAAAACCTACAGCTTCGAAGCCTACGGCAAAAACTCGTGAGCCTCGGACGGCCGTAGTAACAGCACGCAGCACTACTACGTCGAAGCCCTCCAGGACCGGAGTTAACACGGGAAATATTTGCACGCACGGTCTACGACACAAACAAAGGAAGCGGTTCCAGCGATAGCTCAACGATCCGACACGACTGAGGCACAAACGCTTAAACGGCCGGCAATTTATAGGGGTGCCGCATGCCAGGACGAACATTTTTTCTCGAGCTAACCGGAAGAATGAAGGTTTACAAAAATATTCGCATATACCTCTAGATTTGCGAACCGACGTGCCCGCTCGAATTTCCTTAAGAACACGTGCCGATATCCGAAGCAAAACGGTAAAGTAACAGCGAATAAGCCGTTTACACAAACACGTGTTGGACGACAAATCTAGACTCCTGCCCGACTTGTACAGCTGGTTCACGCTGTTGTAGTACCTGATGATATATACGGCGGACCCAGCTGCACGCATCACATAAATAATTTGTAAATATAAATTCTGCCAGGCCTGGCATAACTAAATCAAACATTATGTAAATTAATGAAACGTTGTATAGTGTAAATGTAGTGACTACATTGAAAATGTATAATTAAATAGCCAAGTCAGTTGGACGAGACGGCATGACCGTTTTAAGTGACATTTGCTAAGATGATCGGAACTACATAAACTCAGAGAATTTGGTCATTGCCGCACTCATCGACGACCGCCAACACCACATGCTGTAATTTCACTACGACACTCTGACTATTCATGTTATATTGTTATATTTTGTATATAAACTTTTTTTTAAACATCGATATGTCCAAAACATGAAATGAGATGTTGACAGCAAAAAAAATTGGGACGACCTTTATATTTTGACGCCTGATAGGAGGGTAGCATTAAACCTGTCTAAAATTAGGGGGTAGGGTTACGCAAACGTCTGTCGTTGATGTTGTGGTTAACCTTTACTTGCCATATACCATATAACAGGTAATTCAATTCCCGGTCTAATGATATATTACACATTGCAGTAGTATAAGTAGTTGTCTCTCAATATACGCTCAAGCATGATTTTGTATTATAAAATAATCAAAATGAACAACAAAACAAACGATTCAGCATGGTGAAAGGAAACGACTTAATAAAATATAATTATTGGACATATCCATGTCTAGCCTATATTTTCTGAACGCAGATGTGCGTATGCCTAAAAATGATTGTTATTTATAAATGTCATATATATTTTTTTAATGAAAGAATATTGAAGCCTTTTCTGAAAATATGTGTATTTAGCATGGGCTGAAATCTGAAACATGATTTTTTTCTCAAAATTTTTGTGTATAATTTTGTATCCATTTGTTTTTATATAATTTGTGTGTGCTGAAGTAGAATCAGTCACATAACATTTTAGATTTTGTGACCTTCACCTGCGAATTAGCAAAACACAAAATGGCTGCCAAAATGTAAAGAAACCCCTATTTTCTATGTTTTTCTCGCACATGAAAGCACTATTGATAGTTTCTGCAAGATTTCTCTTATATATTTTTTTAGCTCCCGCCGTCACCGTAGGTGAGACGAAGGGAGCTATGGATTCCGCCTCCGTTTTTTTTTTACCTCTTCTTTTGCTTATAACTTTGTAAGAAAAAAGGCTAGGATAACAATTTTTGTTATATGGGTTACTTCCAGGTGGATAATGGACAGGTTAAAATATTTTTAATCTGAATTCAATACGCAAGGTCGTAGAGGAGAAAATGATGATGTTACGGCGTTGGACCGTTGGGCCGTCCGTGAACAATTCGTTTCCGGAGCATATCTCTGAAAGTACTTGTCCGATTGTCTTCAAATTTTACACACAACACGCCTAGGGGGTCTAGTTGTGCCTTTTGGGGTATATGAACTTTGACCTACTTTTGGTTCAGAGCTATGACTTATTTAGACGTTTTGGCGCACACTTCGTTTCCGGAGCAGATCTCGAAAAGTACTGGGCCAATGACAGTCATATTGCACATACATGTTCTCTAAGGTCCCTAGTTGTTACATTGCTAATTTTTCTGTGTTTTTTGCTTATGAGAGGTATTATGTACTCTCCACTCTTTTCTCTTGACATGTTTTAGGCTTGCTATAGAGTTGTCATTGCAATATGTGAGAGTCCCTTTGTTGCAACGGGTCATTATTTTGCTCAAAAACCACAAATGCAAGTTAATTTATGATAGGTTTATGTGGTGGCAACCCCGATAAGCAATATGCTTCTGTTGCCACCTAGTTTGTTTCATGTAGCATGCAGTTGTGGTGATAAGGCTTACTGAGTAAAGTATCATTATTGTGATGTTCCTTATTAGATGTATTATGTGCTCCTAATTTTCTTTTCTTTTTGACAAGCTATAGGCTGGTTATAGACGTCACATTAAGTGTGAGAACATTTTTAGTATGCAGTTGTGGTGATACGTTTTGATGAGTTAATTATTATTACTGTGATTTTTACTTATTAGAAGTATTATGTACTCCTAGTTCTTATTTTCTCTTTCACATGCTATTGACTTGTTATGTACTTTTATTTACACTATGTGTGAGACCTTAATTTGTTGTCATGTGTGAAATACATTTAAATATCTTTTTTTTCAAAACTACAAATGCAAGTTAATATTTGATATTTTGTGCAGGTGGCAACCTCGATAAGCATTATGCTGCTTCTGTTGTCACCTATTTTTTTTCATGATGTTTCATAGGCATATATTTGTTATGTGAATTACAGAAGTAATTGTCATGAAAAAAATAAACTCTCAATCCATCAAATCAATACCTCGATTGGCCTGATATCGGGTAAACCGTGCCAGATAGGTAGACCATTACTGGGATACTGATTAGGATCATTAATTTCAATGGAGGTTTGCAATCTCTGACAGACTGTCTAGTTCGTATCTTACTCTTAGACTGAGCTTCTTAGACCTAGTTGTCTTGCGTCTTGATTTTTGACCTAGCCTAGGACTACATTATTGACCCCACACAAAATTGCTTAAATCAAATTCTAATTCGGAGCGGGAGCTCCTGGACTTATGTAGTCTTGTTTATTAGGTATCTCATGGACATTTCAAAATATAGTCAAAATGCTACTAGACAATATCAGACTTTATTTTATTTTATCGTAAATCATCACAAACGGTGATATACATCACGCTATGCGGTAAAATAAAATTAAATTAAAAACTATCAGACTTTACTGTAACCGATTTGACCCAGTATCCGACATCTAGATCTGCGGCTGGTTATGTGGGATTTGTATCTCAGCTAACACGAGGCATTGATCCAATGGCAGAATAATGTCAGCCCATCGTCTGCGGTACTGGCCCAACATTATACCAATTCAGTTCAACGTATTGACCCATAACGTTACCGTTATTACATGAATATTGTACACACACCGAATCACTACTTAATAATACTTGATGGTGCACCGCATGGTGAAGTAATTCCGCTACATTTACCCAGTTTTAGTGCATTTATAAGGCCTTTAAAACAATAGCAATGATTGTTTTGTACGTTTAGGTTGTTTTTATCGAAATAAAACAAACAGTTATGCAGCTTTAAGCTCTTAATATTTGAGATAATAGTAAATATTACGATTATCTCAAATATTAAGATCTTAACTCTTTCGAGAATACGGCCCCAGAGCCTTTTCTTGATACTGTTTTTATTTGCGTTAACTCTCCCAACAAGCAGGTACTTTTTTTTCATTTTTATTCGCATCTGAATTGAGGCCTCAAGGTGATTAAAATTACCTGATTTAATATAATGTTCAACTACGATATATATTAAATGAAAGCTTTTAAATATTTTACTCTTTTTAGTAAGGGGGTCGACTTTAGACGTCAGAATCTGACATCTATAATGACCTCAGATTCCGACGTCTAATGCTGGTCCCTGTACTGCAAGGGTTGAAATTCAAACTTATCAGTACAAAATTTGTCTCTATGGATATTTGGATTTATAAGTTTTTTATTGACCATCTATGATCTTTTTTTAGCTCCCGCCGTCACCGTAGGTGAGACGGAGGGAGCTATGGATTCCACCTTCGTTCTGTTTTTTACCTCTTCTTTTGCCTATAACTTTGTAAGAAAAAAGCTAGGATAGCAATTTTTGGTATGTGGGTTACTTCCACGTGGACAGGTTAAAATATTTTTAATCTGAATTCAATACGCAAGGTCACAGAGGAGAAAATGATGATGTTACGGCGTTGGGCCGTCCGTGAACAATTCGTTTTCGGAGCATATCTCTGAAAGTACTTGTCCGATTGTCTTCAAATTTTACACACAACACCCCTAGGGGGTCTAGTTGTGCCTTTTGGGGTATATGAACTTTGGCCTACTTTTGGTTCAGAACTATGACCTATTTAGACGTTTTGACGCACACTTCGTTTCCGGAGCAGATCTCGAAAAGTACTGGGCCAATGACAGTCATATTGCACATACATGTTCTCTAAGGTCCCTAGTTGTGCCTTTTCAGGTTTTTGGACGTTGACCTTGAAGTTGACCCAGCACTTTGACCTAATTTATAACATCGGTAAATCCGACTGAGAAATTTTGCGGAATATCATGAAAACCGCTCAAGATCGCTACACCATTACTATAAAACAAGCTGTGAGGTTTCAGGAGAGGATGCATCTTGAAAAATTACAAGTCGATAAAATTAAAAATGGCCGCCTATCGGCCATTATTCACCTCGACAGGCCTGATATTGCGGAATATCATGAAAACCGCCCAAAATAGCTACACCATTACTATCAAACAAATTGTAAGGTTTCAGGAGAGGATGCATCTTGAAAAATTTCAGGTTGATAAAATTTAAAATGACCGCCTATCGGCCATTATTCACCTCGACAGGCCTGATATTGCGGAATTTCATGAAAACCGCTCAAGATATCTACACCATTACTATAAAACAAATTGTAAGGTTTCAGGAGAGGATGCATCTTGAGAAATTTCAAGTCGATAAATTTCAAAATGGCCGTCTATCGACCATTATTCACCTCGACAGGCCTGATTTTGCGGATTATCATGAAAACCGCTCAAGATAGCTACACCATTACTATAAAACAAATTGTGAGGTTTCAGGAGAGGATGCATTTTGAAAAAAATTAAGTCGATAAAATTAAAAATGGCCGCCTATCGGTCATTATTCACCTCGACAGGCCTGATATTGCGGAATATCATGAAAACCGCTCAAGATAGCTACACCATTACTATTAAACAAATTGTAAGGTTTCAGGAGAGGATGCATCTTGAAAAATTTAGACTCGATCAAATTAAAAAAGGCCGCCTATCGGCCATTATTCACTTTCACATGGCCGATATTTGATAAACCGTGCTAATTGGCTAGACCATTACTATAGAACAAAATGTGAGATTTCAGCTGAGGATGCATCTTGAAAAATTTCGACTTAATCAAATTAAAAATGGCCGCCTTTAGGCCATTATTTACTTTCACATGCCCAATATTTTGCAAACTGTGTTAGATGCTAGTCCATTACTATAAAACTGGTCTATATCGAATTCAAAATTCAAAATGTAAATCAGCCATTATTTACCTCGATTGGCCTGATATCGGGTAAACTGTGCCAGATAGGTAGACCATTACTGGGATACTGATTAGGATCATTAATTTCAATTGAGGTTTGCATTCTCTGGCAGACTGTCTAGTTCTTATCTTACTCTTAGACTAAGCCTCTTAGACCTAGTTGTCTTGATTTTTGACCTAGCCTAGGACTACATTAAAAACCCTACACAAAATTGCTAAAATCAAATTCTAATTCGGAGCGGGAGCTCCTGGACTTATGTAGTCTTGTTTCAATTGTCTTGGGAAAGCAATAACTTTTCTTCGTAGTAGATTAGTGGATCAGAAAAAAACGTTACTGACGAGTAAATTTAAATGAAAAAATCCAAAATGGCCGCAAAATTCACCTTCATATGAACAAGAAACAAAATGACTATCAAAATGTAGATTAAACCTCTTTTTTATTTGTGGGACGAAATTGCTGAATTTTTTATTATTTTTTTATTATTTTGTATGACTTGGGGGCCGAATCAAACCTTTCTGATGTTTATTGTTACTCGTCTGACCTACAGTTTATAGTAAAATCCAAGATGGACGCCATTTTACATATTTACGCTTGAAATAATGACGTCATTTTTAATACTAAGCACATCAAAGCATGTTAGAATGAAATGTGTTTAAACACAGTTTCGAATGCTTTGCAATCTAATATGCATCATTACGTAGTCTATGTTTTAGTTTTCCATTAAAAAAAATGTTATTTATGATATTAAAGCTAACCACATAATGACCATTTTAAAATTTCAAAATCATTCTGATATGTTATAATTCTTCTCAAGGTTTGTAAATTCTCTCAAGGTTTGAAAAATCTATCGCACCGTACAAAAGTAAATTGTGTAGCAAAGACTATTATATTCATGTTAAACGCTATTTAAATCATAATTTAAATCCACAGAATAGTATTTGATTGATATACTGTACATCTGGTATTATTCGTGACGTTTACATTTTCGGGAATTTCGCGAGAAGGACAAATTCGCGGATTAAAAAATCTCGCGATTTTTTTTATTATAATAGCGCTACTAAAGAACAATCGCGAATTCTAAACTTCGTGAGAATCCCAAAATCAGTAACTCGCGAAAATTTAAACATGCAAAAATTACCAGATATACAGTATATGATAGTAATACAAAATACTGAAACAGTATTACATGTAATATTTAAAGTATTGAGATTATACATATCAGCATAATTGCAAATTATATAATTAACGCATCACTGAAAATTAAATCGCGTGTGCATGCTTCCCACTTAACATTTTTGAAAGTATTGATATACATGCAGTCCAGTCAATATACGATCAAAATGACCAGACCTAGAACAAATTGCAACAGAATTGATTTTTAGGCAAAGTATTCAGAAAACATTCAGGGATCCCAGAAAAAAAATCTACAAAAATATCAGTGGGGGGAACATCTTCAAAACACCCTTTGAAGTCGACTTCCCATTTAACACATGTTGATTTCAGGGAGAATGTTCTTTTTTAGCTGTAAAATGATTTTATATCTATATTTATCAAATTGTCTATTTATATAATGCAAGCCCACACCACAAAATAAGTCCATATCGCCATGTCCAATATCTAGAACACTTTACTGAGAGCGTTCTAGTCACTTAACACATTGGCCAGCTGTCCACCTTAGTCCAATAAAAATAGGAAAAGACCCACCACAAATTGCATACGTTCTTTCACCAATCAGATCAGAATCATCAATAGAAAATCTGCTACAATCCAATCGGTGGAAAGATACCTAATTTATATCAATCCAAGATGGCCGACACTCTATTTGCGGAGCACAATTTTATATATGATTTTGCAGCTAGGAGCGAGTGTAATACATTTTGTTGATGGGTTTTGATGTTGGAAACTATTTCTGGTAATATTATGATGATTCAATGTAATATTCAAGGTCAAGAGGTCAAATTTATTAGCAAAAACATGTATCTTGTAAAAACCGACCAAGGAGCGTGTTACCATGAGAATAATGATAATTATAAACTGGAAATGTTATGACGTATATCTGCATGATATATCTAATAAAACTAATAAACATACACAAAAACAGATCTTCAGAGAGTCAAATGATAGAACAACTTAATTGATATTAAATGTTACATAAAATAAAAATAAAAGTGAACAATGAAGATCCATGCAGTACATAAACTGACACCACCAGACAGAAAGTAATAAAACACAAGCAAAATATATTTTTAAATCTAAGTAAGCAACACTACGACAAGTAATACATACTTCTACCCATGAACATGATAATAGGTCTATGAGCGACTAGAAGTAGTGCACTATTCTGTTACTTGACTTGATTGATTTATGGGACATTTGACATGACTGTATTTTTACCTAAGCCCTGACAGTTTTTATTTCACAGGTGCACACCAAATATGAAAATATAATGACGATGGTCAATGCGTGGTGGTAGAAGTTGGAAATTGTTTTTATTTGAGCATAATGTTAATTGAATAAACAATTTGTCATAATTTATACTGATAAGACATGAATGCATTTGAAAAAACAGTGTTTGGCCATGAAATTCCCAGTTATGTCCCACTTACTGCAAAATGACTAGCGGCGCCTGACATCTATTTTCTAGAAACAGTGATTCCATGATTAGGTTTCAAAGACAATAAATGTTTCATAACAACATTGTGGGGAGCATCCGTTCCGAAAAATAGCGTTTTTGGAGGGCGGAGTTACCAACTTAGCTGATTCTTATCCCAACATCCACATTCATATAGGAGGCAGGCACTAGTTGAATAATTGTGTTTGTTTGAAATCTAATAAGTACACAATACGTTTATTTTGCTCTTGTTGAGTGATGTACTTGTTAGTGTATTCCCATCATTGTGTCATACAGAGTGCTCTTATAAAATGCATCCTATTGGTATTTCAACAGGCCTTGTCAAATTCTTATGTACTATTAAGCCCCACGTTGTTGATTTTTCATGCACTAAATACTGGCTGAGAAAAGCAACTCTAAGCACTTTCAATTTGTTTATCAGAGGTACAACGTATTATACTTGTAATTCGTATCTGTGTTTGTTAAAACCATTCAAAATAAAACAAAATATTTTTTTTCCTATTTGCATAGGTCTATGTAAAATATTTTGTTACATTTAATACGTTTAACTTGACCTTTTGACACTGAAGATGGCCTTGAATAATAGAGTACTAAACAGTACTAAAAGAAAAATACTATCAGATTTCTTTTCAGTCAGTTAAAATCACACCAACAAAATGTCTTCCAATTTGGATTTGTAAAAAATCATATTTTTGCTTACTTGACCTTGAACTTACCATTTTACCCTGAATATGACCTTGAATAATAAAAATATTGCTAGAAATGGATTGTCCTGTCAAAAACACACAAAAACGAAGTATTAAATTTGTTCTCATTTGTATTTGTTAAAAATAATATTTTTTGTTTTTGGCTTTGAAATTGACCTTTTGACCTTACATATGACCTTGAATCAACAAAATAATAACAGAAATAGATTATCCAGGCACAATTAAATTTAAAAAGATGTATTACACGTGTTTCTAATTTTAATTGTTAAAAATCACATTTCCACATTTTATATTATAAAATTGACCTTTTGACATTGAAGATGATCTTAAATCACCATGATATTTCCGGGAAATGATTTTCCTGCCACACACGCACCAAAAAGAGGTATCACACTTATTCCCAGCTTTATTTGTTGAAAAGTCATATATACAAATTATGGTCAACAAATAGTGGCGGTCATCTTGTTTTTATGGAATAAAAATGTGTCTTTCCACCGATTGGATTTTAGAGGATTTTTAATAAAAGTATGTTTTTCTTTTGTTGATTCTCAACTGTTAGGTGCCTTATTTCTTAGACATTTAGTGAATCTTAATAGATTTGATAATTTTTATTTATTTAAATATTTTTTTTTAAATAAAAAAATCAGTTTTGGCTTTTAAAAATATGTTCCCCCCATTCTATTTTTGTAGACTTTTTATGTTATGTAGATACCCTTGTAGAGTCACAAGCCGCAGTTATTTGTTTTCAAAATAGCTACTAATGTATCAACTTCTGCTTCCCCATACTTCACATAGCCATCACATACCACTGAGGAATTGTTTTGGGGGTCTTTCTTTTAATTTGGCAGATATGTTGAGCTATGTCAGCCAATGACCTGATTAGCTTTTTGGAGCAAACAATTCCAAAATGGCCGTTTAGCGGCCATTTTGAATTTTAGTAATTTTGTGATATTTACGTAACTCAAAAAAATGCAAAATAGCTGGACCATAAATATAAAACAAAATGTAATGTCTCACACAAGGATAGCCCATGACAAATTTCGCACTAATAAAATCCAAAATGGCCGCCAGTCGGCCATTTTTATTCTCATTATCTCGGAAATCATGCATGATAGCTCATCTATGAACTTCTGCTTCCTCATACTTCACATAACCATCAGATACCACCGGAGGATATTTGGTGACATTTTGATTCCCATATAATCAACCCTTTAATTACTAGGGCCACTAACAAAGAAATACGTGTTAGCGCATTTCAGGAAAAAGTTTCCGGCAGATCTTCTCTTTATTTGGCAAATATGCACAGCTATATCAGCCAATGACCTGATTTAACTTTTGGGGGCAAACAATTTTGAAATTGCTGCCTAGTGGTCATTTGAATTTGAGTAATCTTGCCATATTCACGCAGCTTATTTTTAATTGTTTTTTCTCATTATCTCGGAAATCTTACATATTAGCTAAAGCGGTAATATAAAATAAACCTTGAGAAAGTTTGCTGATCTATATCAAATTTGCAATGGCCGACTGGCGATAACGGAGGGCTGCTTTCGTTTTCATTTCCGAACAACTCTTTCTTGTTTATATCATACTTGTGTTTAATAGCAATCAACAGAGTAATCATGGTAAAACAGAACGACGTTTTTGAACGAACTAAGAATTGAACGTGTTTTAATCTAAAGCTAAGGGTGCAGGTTTATTAGTCTGATAACAAGTCTGAAGATTTTTACATTTTACCCCCTGGTCACTGGACCTGTTTATTCGTGTGCCATTTCAACTCCACAGAGAGCATACAGTCCTGTAGCCATTTAGGCGCATTGAACTTATCGTACATACTGTCATCGTACATATTGTCCTACCAGGTACTCATTTTCACCTGAGTCAAATGAAACACTGAAACAGCACGGCAGGCAGTGACATTGACAAAGCTTCGCGCTCTATAACCGTTGTGCCACGTTTCTCTCTAGCAATATCCTTTTCTAGCATGTTGTGAAAAAGTGAGTTACAATCTAAATTGCTACTGACCAGTGCCACTGCAATTTGTTTGACAAGAGCTAGGGGCAGACTTTTTTAATTTGACGTATGGATCCTCTCCTACATCGTCTCGTCTGCCAAACTGGCGGTCAGGCTGTTGTCGTCTCTGTATGGTACATTTGATTTTCCAATTTGTTCATGAGCCCTATTGTTAAATATTCTGGCCGCCATAGTTTCGCTGCCTTCTGGTACTCCTGCATTGTACTGCTTGTACTGGAATGACGCGTGGGATTATCTTAGACACCTAGCTAAACTTCTACAGAAGCTGATTCAAATCACTTCAAACTCTTCAAATCCTGTGGTCAGAGAATGCGTCACCAATCTCAAGTGCATCTGATCCATCTGTTGTTGCTCAGGCCTTATTTGTGAAATGTATAATAAGTTCAACTACCTGTCAAATTATTTCCGTCCAGGCCATCCACACTGCAAAATGGTTAGCCCCCTAAACCATGTATTGAAAGTTACTACTTAAGTTCTCATGCCAAAGATCCATATTTAGTATGTGATGGCGGCTATATTGGATGTTACTATTTTGACACAATTAGATTTGAATTGAAACTAAGCGGAGTGTTAGAAAACGTTCAGCTTACTAAGACGAAATATTTGGCTATATGTTTTGGAATAGGATGGCGACAATTGCGGATTTTATTACTTTAGTGACACAATTAGAGTAAACAAACATGGAAATGAAAAATACTGTCAATCTAATTATACAATTCCATATAATAAAATTAGAATATTATAGGTCTGTCCACCGTAGGTCGACAGACCTATAACATTCTTGTTTTGAATAGTGATGGCTCTCTTGCTTTTTTCACTGCCCCCAATAATAACATCATATTTTATAAATCCCAACTGTTTATAAATAATTTGGGATGCATACATTTAGACCACTAACAAGATTGTTCTGTAGAAATAAACAACGGCGGCCATCTTGGATTCATGGATGTAATATAGGTCAAATTATGTAGAAAAAACAATACAAAAAAAATTATGAATCTAAAATCACCTAAACCTCATTGGTTGTGCAAATCTTGGTGATAAACCGTTTTTTTTATCCCCCGCCCGTAGGTGAAGGGGGGTTTTAGTCGCACCAGGACTCCGTTACGCGTCAGGCGTCACGTTTATTTTGTGGGCGCAAAAACTCAAAAACTACTGTTCATTTGTTTACTGTTCAAAGACCCTGTACAACAAGATGATCAACTTACGGTCTTCACCATACAAATGCGTGTAATACATTGTGCAGTGCTGTCCCCTTTTAACGGGAGTTGGAACTATGGCTTTAGCAAGTGTATCATTATATAAAACAAGTGATAATTTCAAGGGACTGGCCCAGGCTAAAATCATCAAAAAATCGGTGATTTTATTTCGAGTTCTTAATATGACCATATGATGTAAGTATGTACGAAGACTAGAACTGCAAATTTTTATAATTTTTGTGCTGCGCATTCACCAGTTAGGCTAGATATAGAGACGAAATTCCTGATTTGTAATTATTGACAACCATGTCAAAAATAAGAAATGCGGGAATTTCGTCTCTATATCTAGTCTAACTGGTAAGTGCGCAGCACAAAAAATTATAAAAATTCGCAGTTCTAGTCTATGTACATGCTTACATCATATGGTCATATTAAGAACCCGAAATAAAATCACCGATTTTTTGATGATTTTAGCCTGGGCCAGTCCCTTTCACCACTTTAGCCTTCAAATAAAAAATAATTTTTTTCTAGGTTTGACAGTTATGACAATATCTCTGCAATATTTATTTTTGGAACGAAAATAACTGCTGATATAGCAGAAAAGTCATGTTATATTATCATACAATTTTAGGAATTAAAATGTCTTCATTTAAATAACAGAAGAGCTGTGTACAAAAAGTACACAAATATGTGGGCACAGAACGGGAGGGGGGTGACGATATATCTTTAAGCATAGCGACCACAAAGGAGAACGGGGCAAAACGTGGGTAACAACCATTACTTGGCAGACGTGTATTTTGATTCAAACTTTTATTATTTAAAAACACAAACCAAGATAAGGGCACAAAAGCAATATTATAAAATTATAATATGTGAGCCTTCTCTCTCGGACCACTGCCATCACTGTCACTGAGGACTGGAGCGTTAGCAGTATATACTGATATATTGTAAACAAGTCACGTTCATTTCTATGACACGATTTATTTATAGTTGAATTTTAATAATTTTCTATTTATCCTGCCGCTACTGGTTTTAAGGTGTTCATTGTTTTCCCGCAGTACATGGTGTAGCCAAATGGGGACATAAATATGTAATATTAACCTGAAACATTCACAACTTACAAGTGATTTAGTGTCTTTGATGATGGTAATAATTTGATCTCTGTTGTGACTCCTGTGTAGAATGTGTTCAGGTATATTTCCGAAAATTCGTTTATTTGAACCAAATAATTGTATTAAGTTTTGACGTGAAACAAAAGCCCCACACCTTGAATATTAAAATATTAGACAGAAATGTATGCAGTTTATTAGTGGCATCAAAATTACTTTACATTGATCACATGCAGATCGCGACACTTTGCGACAAAGATATCCACTGATATATAATATTATGCAAGAAAATTCTCCTCCTCAATGGTAATACCCGTTTGTGGCGTGAATGATTTCAGCATTGAATGAGCTGATTCTGTGACAGAATCAGGAGTAACAGTAACATGCTTTATATCAACAAAATATTTCTGTTCAGGTATATTCCGAATGATAAACATGATAAATGATCCGTGTCATTAGACTAATATATAGTAATATTATTTTTATAGTATATATATTATTTCCATTGCCTTATCTTGGTTTTCTTTGCCCGTATCTACCCTTGCACCCATGTCACCTGCCAGCAGATACGAGAAGATGAACCAATGATGGGGTAATGCTGGTCCAGCACTGCAAACCTTGGACCAGCATTACTCTATAATTGAGTCGACGTCTCGAGTTAGCTGGGCGTCACTTGTTGTTTGTAAACAATGAATATGCATACTTGTTAATACGGGCGCATCAACCCCTGAGGTACCAATGGGAAGAAGACAATTACAAAGTATTGATAACTAACCAACAAATTATTGGATAAAAAATAGAAGTAAACCTTCGGTAATACTTATTTTTCCGATTTTTATGATGTAAAGTATGTATTGTTTTTAATAGGATCAATGTCATAATTATTCGTGGTAATATGGTAAAATCATACTTGATAGATGGCAAAAGCATTAGTTCCAACTCCCAATTCCGGGGGACAGCACTGAGAGCGATTTCACGTTTTGGGGAGAGTTGACTGTCTTATTGTACAGGGTCTTTGATATTACCAACTTTTTCTCGAAAATGCACACACAACTGCGATTTAAAAAAAAACCGCCTAATCTATGATGATTTTCAGCGGAATTGATGAATATTGATACTTATTGATCAACCCCAAGATGTAATAATATTATCAATTTTTCAAAAAGCGTTGGCATAATCACTGTCTGAACGCTTTCATCGTTTTCCTCGACATCGAAAACATAAGGGTAGATTATAGATACCCTATTTGCACAGCTACGATGATTAGTTTTAAAGTTACAGATATATATATATATATATATAGTGTTGTTATGCGCGGCCGTTACCATGGCAAAATCCTAAATATGCGTCCTAGGCTGTTCGGCCTCTCTACTAAGGGAATATGATATAGGCTATATACGACTAGAACAGCGATAATGGGAACCACATACCCAAAATGTGATGTCATCTGTACATAAACTTGGTAACGTAATCGGCCAATAATTACTGTTAATAATTTGATGTTGATATATAGATTACAATCCATAAAAAAGGATGTTTTGTAAATGTTGAACGATGCCACAGTATTAAGTCGGCTGGTCTGTCCCCAGCAAACACGAGACGCTGACCGAATGCAGGTCCAATGCTGGCCCACCGTCTGCAACGTTGGCATAGCATCAATTCAGCACTGGTTCAACGCCTCGTGTTTGCTGGGTCTCGGTCTGTGCTGTGAGTCTTCTGTGCTGTGAGTCTGTCTCCCATTCATTTCGCTCCAGTGCTTTCTATCGTACAGGCGTTCAAACACGAGACGTTGACCCAATGCTGGACTAATGTTGGCCCACCGTCTACGACGCTGAGCCAAGTATTGGGTTACCGTGTCGTGTTTGGCCCCACGCTGAATGTGGGCAAGCGTCACAGATGGCGGGCCAACATTAACTCAGCTTTGGTAGCATTGTGCCCGTACTATACCGTCAGCATGAAGTACTGACTAGGGCTGAATGGATACTGCCCAGCACCGGCGACGCTGGCCCAGCATTTAACAGACATTGGGTCAGTGTCGGCTTGTAATCGCCGCCAGCAGTAAGCAATACTTGACTAGCTGCTAATTGAACGCAGCCCAACAAACACGAGGCGTTGAACCAGTGTTGGTTTGATGCTGGGCCAGCGTCGCAGACGGTGAGCCAGCATTTAACCAGCATTTGGTCAACATTGTGCTAGCTGGGAGTGTTGACAAGTGTTTCGCGCCAAAAACGGAATAATAAATTCTGCTTAATACATAGTCTCTATGGCCTACTGTCCACAGGAGCCATTTAATAACATTAAGCCTAATTACAAAAACCTTTGACACTACATCTATTAGCTATCGACCTTTATGGGTATGCTGCAGGAGGAGGGTGCACATGGGTCCTGGAAACTATGGATTCTTCCCAGTTCACTTTTTCCCATTTTTTGGCCTTGCTATTCGCTGTTTATAATGGAAAAATGATAAAATATAGATAAAAATAGATATAAATGTTTAGGTTCGTTTTTTACACTATTTATAAGCTGAAATCCTCGATATTCGGACCCTCAGAACAGCCGATTCGCCGTTCGTTTGATTCGTTTTTTAACCCTTCTGGAGGAGAGATATCTTCAGTTTTTTGTTCACAAAAAACTAGACCCTTGAGTTATATCTCCCCTCTACAGAGGTGGAGGCATGCTGCTTTACCTGTCAGTGCTGTCTGTGAGTCTTTGTCTGTGAGTGTGCAGGCTGTCAAACACGACGCGTTAACCCAGAGCTGGGCTGATGTTGGCCCACCGTCTACGACGCTCAGCCAACATTAGCCCAGTAGGCCTATCGGGTCAACGTTTCGTGTTTGGCGCCACGCTCAATGTGGGCCAGCGTCACAGGCGGCGGCCAACATTAACCCAGCCTTGTTTCAAAGCACCGTGCTAGTATAGTCGGTATCACCGGCAAAGTGTGGGTGTAGCGTGCATCAGTCCAATGCCGTGTCATTGTGTACGACGCTGGCCAACCTTCAAACGGCATTGGGGCGGTGTATGCTATGTGCAATCAATCCCGCCAGCATGAAGTACTCAGGTACTGACTAGGACTGAATGGATGGATACTGCATGGCCAGTCACGCTCGCATGCAATTGAGATGGTGTTTATAGTGACTGGGCGTGCTGGGGATTCAGCCAGAAGTTTCATGTTATCATAGAAAATATTTTTTTCTTTTTTAGACTATGAATCTTGGATACGGTTTAATCTCTGGTCATTAGTGTCCCCATCTATATCTCAATTGCAGTCGAGCGTGTGGCCAGCACCAGCGACGCAGGCCCAACATTTAACAGACATTGTGTCGGCACTCGCCGCCAGCAGTATGCAGTACACGATACATTGAGCCAGTGTTGGTTTAATGTTAGTCCACCATCCAAGATGCTGGCCCAACAATAAACCAACACTGTCTCAATGTCTCGTGTTAGCTGGGGTATGCACTGCCAGACCCGCAGCCCAGAAAACACATTAAACACACGTCTCTGGGCATGTCTGTGGTTGATCCCGGGGGGGGGGGGGGTACTTGCCTTTGAAATGGGTGTAGGTGTGCCTCCGGCATGTTCAAAACCTGCCTCTGTCGCAATTCGCCTCATGGCTAAAAAGACACCCTGTCCCAATTTTGAAATTAACACCCAATTTAATTGATTGGTATATGGTGCAATTACTACCAATATACTTCATGTTTTATGTTTTTTTTAAGCTCTTTAATATTTGTTTTTGAAATTTTGGGGCTATCTGCTCTGAGGCTAGAAAAAAGTGATGGAATTCGGCTGATAATGGCTTGAGAAATCAGCAGAATACATGCTAACCGGGTGCCCAGAGTTGGAAGCTCAAAAAAACACCCTGTCCCAATTCTGGAAGCTAGAAAAAGACACCCTGTGCCAATGCTGGAAGCTCAAAAAAGGCACCCTGTCCAGCAGCACATCCCCAGTACTCAAAGGTATGGAAGTGCCCCCCCCCCCCCCCCCCAGGGGTTAATCTCCTAGACATGCCCAGAACCCCTTATCGAGCAAGTGAAGGAAACACTCTCAATAACCCACTCTGCCCTATCATCCCACCCTCACGTCATCATCTGTACATCATTCATCCCATCAATGAACTGAACAGTTTTTATCGTATTACACAAACCACCACTACTACCACTATTGAAAAACGAACTACTACCACTACTACTACTACTACTACTACTACTACTACTACTACTACTACTACACGTGAGAGTGCATATTTTGTATTTTATGTCGAATTGAACAGGGAGCCAATGAAGCGAATTTAACAGCGACACTATAGAACAATGGACTGTACTGTTTTTATCATATTACAACTACTACTACTGCTACTACTACTGATAAAAAACTACTAGCTACTACTAACTACTACTTCTACTACTACTACTATAGAAACACAGAAAACTGTTCACAACCCTAGCCAAGCAATTTTGAACACCATGCAGATTGTTTTTTTTACAATTATAAATGCTGCACTGGATAGAATGGCAGTATTCTAGCATGTTCGATACAAATGACGTTGCAATTGTCGTTCTCACTGCCGCCATCAAGTTTCTGCACAAGTAACGTAATTCGCGTATATGATAGTAGCATGACAAACACTTCTTGAAATTAAAATCCTTGTTAAATTCCAAATTTCGCGTCAAATCGGTTGGTGTTACATCCTGACCAAGTAATTTTGTGGGGAAATACTTCTTAAAATGATCTCGTTGTGATTTAGTAGTCAGGATTTAATTTTAAGTTTGCTAGTCAAAACCGTCTTGCAAGTATTGCTGCAGCAACGATAATAACATCCCAAGGCCAGTCTTGGAGAGAGAGATGTGAATCTGGGTGTTGTACGCATACAAATGATAGCAGATGGCTTGCGGCATTGCCTAGTCACCCAACTCAGGTATTGTATATAACGTAAAAAACAGTGGACCCAGAACAGAGCATTGCGTGACTAGTGGCGGGGCGTGTGTAATGCCGTGGGATTTTCTTGTTAATTTATGACACCATACATCAAAATTTTCAGAAGATTGCGTAGAATCAGAAAAAATAGGGTGTCAATTTTTCTTTTTAGTTTTAGGGACACTTTCAGTCCCATGGAAAAAGGGGTGAAACACAGCATTTTTATACTAACGTAACAGCCAAAATTATATTTGATGCTCATCAGATATCAATGTAATAATCCAATTTATAGATAATATTACACACAATGTTCAGAAGAGGACGCAGATATAAAAAAATATTATTTCAGCTGAAGTGACACTTTAGGCTCAATAAGTAAAAAATAAAAACAAATGATTTTCACACCACCATAACTCCCTTAATACTGCATATTTTTTCAAGCGAAATACAAAACAAGTTGTTTGTAAGAATGGGTGGCGATTATTCACGTAAAACACAGTTTCAGTGACACTTAAAGTCCCATGGAAAAAAAGAGAAAACATAATTTTTATACCAACGTAAGATGCACACCAGGTTGTCATGTAATGTAGAACATTTAAGATATTATTACACACAATGTTCATAACAGCACACATAATTAGTAAAATATTTTGTTGATTTAGTGACACTTTAAGATCAATAATCAAAAAATAAAAACACATGATTTTCATACCACCGTAACACCCTTGATACCATCTATTTTCAAGTGAAATATAAAACATAATATAGAACAATTAAAAATAATACTATCTATTTTCAAGTGAAATAAGAAATATAATATAGAAAATTAAAATAATGTTACATAAACTGTTCAGAAGAGCACGCATAATAAAAAATATTCTTTATAGATCTAGTGACACTTGAGGCTCAATAAAAAAAACAAAATAAACACATGTATGATTTTCACAATTCTTGACAGTATTTAGCCAAAATAACTCTGATGATTGATGGCAATAAACATCATGCCATCATGATATCATATCATATCTAAACAATGGCAGTCTTGGCAAAGAAAAAGAACTAGTCATGCTGTAGTTATGACATGAAATATTCATGACATTCGAAAGTGTATTAGAAAACATTTCCGGGAGGGTAGATATTGATATTACTTCTTGCTCATGAATGTTTTGACACAATTAAACCAAAACATTCGTCTTTCTATCATGAAAGGTGCTAAATCTAACGGCATAGATGCGAGTCTGTTATGTAGTTATCAAGAGGAAGCAGATACACTCCTAATCTTCCATGCCATACATGCCATACATGTTTTTTTTCAAATTGCTGGTAAAATCACCATCATGGCATTGTTTAATTATTGCCCTGCACAAATATCCATTGTTGAGACGTAAAGACTTACTACGATTAGGCGCAAGAAACAAGAGGGGAGATGTTTATCTTGAGCCAATATGCTTAATCCTGTCATGGTGGACGGCCTAATTGTTTTCCGTGTTTTACAGGATAATATTCAAATAATTGCCAAGAATATAGTAAAGGTGGAATGACTTGTTGGAAAATAATACAAAAGGCTGGACCAAATGTTCTTGCTGCATCCACCCAAAAAAGCTGATATGTTAGTCTTTAAAATTGTACGTGTTTATTTGTTCAGTTCAGCTGGGCAACAGAATATAACGATGCTACGTTTGCAAATGTTCAAGAATAACGAATCTGCCTCTGAAAAGCTGCCTCTAACCAGAATCGCTCTAATAGCAAAATGTTGAAAGGGGTACCGTTGTAAACACACTACCAGTCGATGGTGTCACTAAAGGCATAGTTCACTGGGGCGAAACTGGATTAGCTAACTCCGGCGTTAGCCTATCGAAGATGGATGCACCGAAAGTGGGTAAGTGAGTTTTCTGATCTTTTGAGGTATTTTATCACAATTTTCGGACTAGCCATTCACCCACCGTATTTATATGAATGTAAGGGATTTTCAGGGAGTATCGGGGTTTGTTAAAAACGTAAGAGTTTGGTAAATTTGACATCCGAAAAAACGCGGAGAGATTGACTAACGCGATGTCAGGGATTGACTAACGGGAATTGTATTTCGTTTAAAGATTGACTAACGCTTTGTGAGATTAGATAACGCATCAAAAGATCAGATAACGCTGACGCTGTAAGTAGCTGTTGTAGGCCTATTATTTAAGAAGACATTTTATACCTCACTATTATTGTTATTAGGCCTACTAAGTGCCACCTATATTCAACGTGTGTGATATAATTCATGTCCGGGGAACATGTACATCATCCCATCAAAGGTTTTTTTACTAGCGTTCTACAGAGATGATAATTATGAGAGTGGTTGTTACTTCATTAGTTTACTAGTAGCTGGCAGCATTATGTGTTCTATGACTAAAACATGTTTTTTCCGCGTTACCATATTAATAAACTTACCTCGGGAGGTAAGTTTGAGGTAAGCTGAAAATTATTCATGCCAGACATAGACCTAACCTAATTTCTAATGTTAAAATATTATTTTAACATTATGCCTATATTTGAATAATGGCAGCACAATAGTTAAAGTTAATATAGTAACAATAATTACTTGGCAAAGATAGGCCTGTTCCACCATATACTAGACTATTTGCTTGATTTCATTATTTCTGTGTCGAATCCCAGTGGGTATTTAGAACATGTTGATTTGTAAAAACATTAACTGTCAGTATTAAACAGTACCTTGACCTTCTACCCCGTAGGTATCTCTAGCCTAATATCCTTGGTTATAGTAGCTGTTAGACCTTAGATCATAGCATAGCCATAGGCTGTATATAGAACTGCATAGTAGCTTATTATAGAGTGATTGCACAGCATATCATTGATTGCAAAGGAGACAGATTATATATGACATCAAACACAATAAAGTGCCACATTAACTTCTCGGCCATTTTTTTTAGTAAATATGATAACAATTTACTCATTTAAGCAGTACTATGTTATTTTAATAAAACAAGAAAGTGTTTTTTATGAAAAAAATATAAATGATTTATTAGAATTAGTATAAAATCTGCTGAAAGAACTGTGAACGATGAAGCAACCATAAACAATATTAGAATTAAAAGACTGTAAATTGTATTTGTGATCAAACAAGGAGGTTGTTCAATGTTAAGTGTCATTTTTGTGGAATTTAAAATATGCTAACGTGACGTTTCTGTTTACACATTGTTATTGTCACGTTAGCAACAGTGTTACTAGAAGCCACTTCGCTGGCTAGAATTCTTCTGCACCACTCGGAAAAAAGTGTTTGTATTGTTGGTTTTAAATTATTGCATTGTATAATGGCTGAAATAACTGTATTTCGATGGTTTGCAATAAACAGCAACATCTAACGTGACAGAAGTCAAGACACATCTGATGAATGTCAAAGATACAACGTATTATACTAATAAAGAAATATAATTAAAATTACCGAAGCAGCTTCAAGTGAAAATTAAAAGACAAAAGATTATATTTCTGATTAAACAAGTATATATTTTAAAGCTAAGTGTTTTTCGTTGCATTTGAGTCAGGCTAACATGACGTTATCCCCGATACTATCTGGATGCTTATAGTGTTTATCATTATTCCGTCTCCACCGCCGACGCGGGCGCATAAGGAATTTAGCTCTCACTAAGAAGTTAACTGATGAATTTTGTTTATTTTTTACAAACAAGACCTATGTGCCTGGGCAATTCTTCCCATATACATGTATTGTTTTGTCACCATGCCATAAGCTGCCGTTTTCCAAGATGGCCGCCCAAAAGCTTGTGGGCACGATATCTTATTAGCCTTTGAATGAATTCCATTCAAATTTTAAGGTGGTTTTCCGGGTATTTCTGAGGATATGATTAACTTTTGGGAAGAATTAAATAAAACAAGATGGCTGACGGAGGACAGTTTGAAAAAATGTCTGCCTAAAGAGCTTGTGGGCGCGATTTCATATGAAACGTTGGTTTGATCGCATTCAAATTTGATGGTGTGGTTCACTGGTTATTTCGGATGATCTGAATAACTTTTGGGGAAAAATTATTGAAAGCAAGATGGCTGACAGAGGATATTTTGAAAAAATGGCCGCTCAAAAAGCTTGTGGGCGCGATATCTTATGAAACGTTGGTTGGATCGCATTCAAATTTGCCGTGGTGGTTCTCTGGGTATTTCTGGTGATCTGGTTAACTTTTGGGAAGAATCGATTAAAAAAAAGATGGCCGATGGAGGACATTTTGAAAAAATAGCCACCCGAAGAGCTTGTGGGCGCGATATCTCATGAATCATTGGTTGGATCGCATTCAAATTTTTACTGACTGTAGTGTGGAGGTCACACTCAGGTCAGATTGTTTGGGCTACCTGAATTGGCCAGGGAGGAGGGGGGTTCTGAACTCATAGCACATAATTATATACGTGATATCCAGGAGCCTGCCGGTAGCAGACAACTGGATAGATGAAGATGGGTTCTCTAGGCATTTTGAATGATCTGATTAACTTTTGGGAATAATTCATTGAAAACAAGATGGCTGATGGAGGACATCTTGAAAAAAAATACCTGGCAGGGGTAATTTTTTCACCTAGATTTTTTTATTGTGGCAATCTCTCCAAGTTTGAGGTAATTTTTTTACTTATATTTTTTTATTGTGGCCATCTCTCCAAGTTTGAGTCATGTAACGAGGATGTTTTTAATGTTTTCACATCTAGTTTTGACATGTTTCTAGTTTCACGTTAGCAACACTGCTAATAGAAGTCGCATCTTTGCCCAGAATGTGTATGCACACAGCTAGAAATATTTACTTGAATGGCTGGTTTCAGATTGTTGCATTGTAGAATGGCTACGGGATTTCATTTTTGCTGTTTAGAATAAACATCAAGTGCTAACGTAACAGATGCCAATGGCACTTCCAAAATTATTCTGTTGTTAAAGAACATTTTCCAACCACTGATATAATACTGGATGCATGGTGCGGTAAAATTAAATTTTTAACAACATGTTAGTTTCAGAACCGCAAATAGACACTTTTTTGGGCCACTTTTTTTTTAAAATTAAATCCGACTTGAGTGTCGCATAAGCACAAAACTTAATCTACTATGTCTGGATGTAACGTGCCACACATTTGGGGAAGATAGCATCAAAGCAGTCTACAACAGATTTAACATTGCTAACGTTACATTGGCACTATATCGTGTTTGATGTCATATGTAGCCTAGATGTTACCGTTCTCTACAGATCTCTATATGTACATTAATTGTCTGTATTAATTCTTCAGTCATTGCCTGTCATGCCATGTGAGGTTGGGGGGAAATATTTAAAATGGTAGGCCTATGAGACAATATACCCTACAGAGAAATCAAGTATGTATCTAACAATAACATACAGGATAAATGATGGACCTACTTAAGTCAATAATACGGACCAAGATAGTCTACTGTCTATATAGTATACTGTTTGATGTTAATACCTAGTTAATTCTGAACAATACCTAGTTAATTCTTAGAAAAATCATCATGCATATGCCTATTATATGTATTCAGGAATGAGATATATTATAAGCGTTAGCTAATCCTAAGGTACGTTAGTCAATCTCATCAATCCCGTTAGTCAATCTTTGTATTATTTATAAAATGCGTTAGTCAATCTTTCCGCGTTTTTTCGAATGTCAAATTTACCAAACTCTTACGTTTTTAACAAACCCCGATACTCCCTGAAAATCCCTAACATTTATATAAATACGGTGGGTGAATGGCTAGTCCGAAAATTGTGATAAAATACCTCAAAAGATCAGAAAACTGACTTACCCACTTTCGGTGCATCCATCTTGGATAGGCTAACGCCGGCGTTAGCTAATCCAGTTTCGCACCAGTGATAGTTTGCACATTTTCCACTGTCTCCAAAAGCAATAAAGGAGTATATGTGTTGATGCGATGTAAGCAGGTGAACGGGTGGCACATGTTCGTGCAGGGTACAGGGTTTATCGTCCACTGAGATATGTAATAATGTGATGTTGGCACAAATAATTGAGATAACTTTCGTAATTATTTTTTATAAACTCTTAATGCCCTGGCGATATTGACTCTACGGAAACGACAGAAGAAGCGTAGTTGTCTATTAGCTTGTCCACTATAATGTTCTTAGACGAAGTAGTGTGCATTATAATAGTCACTATTCGCCACATGTGTGTGATATTACATTGTATATCTAGTCAAAGTTACCAAGGACAAAATGTAACCTAATAACTTCAATTTTTTAATTACTACAGTAAAAAACTGGTCACCAAGTCAGTTGTTGCATTTTTCATTCCATAAAAGTAATAATTGTTTATTTTTTCTCAAATGATGTAAGATACCGCGTGACTACATGATGTGCATTAAATCGAATCTCTGGTGTTTTAATTAATTATTTGAAGTGTCACTCAAAAGGAAAAACGACACACATTTTTATGATTATGTGTGACCTTTTCGTGATTTTTTGTTACCTTTATATAGAAATAATGTCATTTTAATTAATACTTCTTTAGTGGGAAGTGTCACTAAAACTGGAAAAAATTTCACCCATTTTTTCATTATATTGTGGACTTCTAAACATTTTGTATTATATTTCTGATACATGTAAATCTTTTTAATACAGAAACGACAGTACTGATAGCAACCATCACATTTTGTGTGTATGAAATGTAATTATTGTGTTACGTTGATGTGGAAGTGATTGTCTTTTAATTTTATATTTATTGAACATGAAGTCTCAATAAAAGGGAATAATAACTGACACGTTTTTTTTTAACATGTGTACTCTCTTCCGAACACTTTCAGTTGTATTCCTTTGCATAGTATCTTATATCATAAAATCATAGTTCTACTTTGGTAGCAAAGTAGAACTAGTAATGTCACTACATGTAGGCCTACGTTGCTGTAAAAAAATACAGTATTTTAATTTGTCACTCATTGAACTTTAAGTGTCACTAAGACTAAAATAAATAATCGCCACTCAATCTTTTAAACAACGTGTTTTATATATCACTTGAAATAGATAGTATTAAGGGTGTTAAGGTGTTAGGGTGGTGTGGAAATCATGCGTTTTTATTTTTTTGATTATTGATGTTTGAGTGTCACTAAATCTAATAATATTTTGTGTGAAAATCATGTATTTTATTATTTTTTACTTATTGCGCCTAAATTGGCACTAAATCTGAAAAGATTATTGTTTTATTCTGCGTGCTCTTCTGAACAGTGTGTGTAACATTATCTTTAATGCTCTATATCAAATGACTATCTGATGTGCATGGAATTATAATTATGTATGTTACGATGGTGTAAAATGATGTTTTTCTTTTTTTTCTATTGGACCTAAAGTGTCACTAAAACTGAAAAAATTAACTTGAATATTTGCCACCTGATATTCCAAACATTTTGTTTTGTATCTCATTAAAAAAATGAGACTATAAGGGTGTTACAGTAGTGTGAAAATCATGTGTTTATTTACTTATGATTGAGCTTAAAGGTATGGTCAACTGTCAAAATTCGCGGGACAAGGGTCCCCAAGAATGCAATAGTGCCCGTGGGTAGGCCCAGGCCCTATTCCATAATAATACTAAATATGCGTTTCATACCCAAAGCCTCATAAAGAGCAAGTTCTCAAATCACAGCAACTTCATATATACTTGAGCGACATCTATGAGTTAATAATTCAAAGCCCTTTGCCCTGGCCCCTACTTGGTTGCTGGGTTGCAAACAAACTGACTGTATTACTGCGGGGATGTTGAAACTGGTTGACCCCAAGATTGCATTGACACCCAGTGAACACAAAACATTTGTATGACTTTATACAATGTTGGACCAACGTCGAAGACATTGGGCCGACGTTGTATAAATGTTATACAAATGAATTGTGTTTGCTGGGCAGGTGGACTTTCTCTCAAACATAGTACATTTGTCCAATGTTGGTTCAATGTTGGTCCAGCGTTGCAGACGTTGATCCAACATTAAAACAGCACTGGGTCAATGTATCGTTTAAGTAGTATCTTGTAATCAGTTTAGTTGATGATATTAATGCCGTTACCCTGTACAGTAGGTTACTGTATGCCTACAGCCCTGTACTCTATATATGCTACTGTAGGCCTACACGTGACAGTCCCACGCATGCCCGTTTTGCAGCTGTATGAATCTTTAAAGTGTCACTATATTGTTTTTGAGTGGTCTTCTGAGCACTGTGTGTAATATCATTTTTAATGTCCTATATTACCATGATTACATGTTACATGACTATCCGATGTGCATTCATACCGACACGGGTATGAATGCTGAATAGTAGAATCTGGTTTTAGTTGTAGTCCAGGCATTTTACGAGAAAAAAGGGGTCAACCCTAAACAAATTGCAATACAAGGTTTTATTTCTGTATTAATTTTAGGAACATGTCCTCTAGGGCAGAAAAAAAGTTTTAAGGAGTCCTACTAGGCGAAATTTGTGAAAATCGTTATAGTTTGAGTCTACCCGGAACCCCTATTTTTTTTACCGAAATTCAGTTTCTTAAAGGCTGTGTGATAAGCAAAATGATCTTTCAAATGTTGATACAAGCACCAAACTTGACAATAACTCTCCTTATTGACCACACTTTGAAAAACAAATATGCTAGAGTGAAATTAATTTTACATTGCTGTACTCAAACAAGTCTTGTGTCACTTTCTGCTCCAAACGTAGGTACTGCTTTATTTGACGGTGGGGGACGATAGATATAATTAGCCCTGGCAGCAGGTTTGGAGTCGATTATAATCACAATCGTCTGATTACGATTTTAATTGATTACATTGTAATCATAATCATATTTTTTGAAATCGTGTAATCACAATTATTATCGTAATCGAGAAAAAAATATGACCTGTAATCATATTCATAATCGTAATCGATATTCTAAAAGCACTGTAATCATGATCAGATGATTATATTCAATCGTAATCACGATTTTGATCATATATCACAATAAATAATGTATCGCTTGAACCGGTTTCTATAATTTGTTATAATTTTTTTAATTTAACTATTTAGACCAGTTTGGTAAATTTCGCTTTAGGCCTATATTACTTTTTTCATAGAGCATAATATAAATCTATTGTTAATTGGGCACTTTATTGCAATAGGCATAATTTTATCGCCAGATTATGCATGGCAATGAATATTCACCATGAATAGACACTACTACATGGTCCACTCGGAAAGCAGCCTGTATATCCGCGTTTATAAACCTAGCACACATTGCATCCCAGCATCCAGATAAAATGTAAAAATGGTGCAAGTCATTATTTTCTTTGGTTATTAACTTTGGTTGACAGGAACAGGTCGAGACGACCTCTGCGAGGCCTGTCAACCATATTTGTGAATTAAAATTATATAATCGAAAAATAAGATGTAACATTGCTGTAAGCAGACATCTCCAGAGTGTAAACGGTTAATTACTATTGCCATCATCGTGTGGTCACTTGGATTTACCCGTTACGATTTCTTCAATCTTTTTATATTCAAGTGAATACTTTATTGTTTGTCGTTCTCTGCCAATCGAAAACTGTCCGGAGCAATAATATTATATATTTAATATTGGGTATGTTTTTTTTTCATTTTAAAGATTAAAGTTATGGCCACAGCTACAATTCGGTTTTAAATGTAGTTATATGGTGCGATAACTTTTACCTGATGTTTAGCGGTGACATATCAATATAGTATCATAATTTATATTGGAATATAGCTTAATTTAATGCTATATTTCAATGCTAAAATAGAGACGAGAACAATGGCATAATGTTTAACTCGCCTTCCAAGCTGTACATGTGTTGCACGTCCTAAGAAACAAGGGTGCCCAGCAAAACACGGTTCATTGATCAAATATTGGCCTATTGGTGGGTCAGCGGCGCAGATGGCGGCCCGCCAATAGGCCAATATTGGATAAGCATCTCGTGTTTTTAAGATGGTATAGATATTATATAATAAAAGGGACCCTCCTCATGATGGTCAACTGTTCGCACAGCAATAATCCGCGACTCCTAATTGCAGCTTCTATCAGTGTCACGCACCCTTCCACACTTTTTAACGACAAGGTTGTATCTGCCAATGACAATGTGAATGTAAAATGTGTATAATGTATACAAACCTAATTCTGCTCAGATTTATGTCTCTTGAACTGACATTCTTGAGCACAATATGAATAAATAAAACTAGATTTCCATTGCAGATGTTGTTATTTATAGTTTGTTGAGTATGTCATTATTATTAATAAGATTTTCTAAGATAATTTTAATCACCCGTAATCGTGACTGTAATCGGGAAATATGATGAATGTAATCGTAATCATAATCGTAATCGAAAAGATAGAGTGTAATCAAAATCGTAATCAATAATTTTTGATGACATGTTATCGTAATCATAATCGTAATCGATAATTATAATGATTAATAATCGTAATCATAATCGTAATCGATAAATAAAAATGACATGTAATCATAACCGTAATCGTAATCACCAATTGTAATCGACCACAACCCTGCCTGGCAGTTGGTAGGGCGAGTCCCCCTCTCGCCCTCCATTGGATTTGCAGTAGCATTATATAGTGTATTTCTTTTCAGGTACTACTCGGTGCCATGTATCGTTGTATTGAGCCGAGATTAGGATCTTTGGGGAAACCTCCACCAGGCATGGATGTGAGGGTGTGTATACATAAAAAAAAACATTCATAAAAATTTTGTGGGAACGTTAAGGTTAAAAATAATGACAAGTTTGTCTATTTTTCAACATAACAAACATATTGTTTCTGTTATTTCGTAATCATGCTTCATATAACCCATATGTTATCCTTGACCATTGCTAACCATTTTACTACACTTCATGGAAGTGTACAATTCTTATAAGTTTATATACGTATGTATTGCATAGCAATTCTATTTTGTCCCATGCAGATAATATCTGAAACCGGTGACGAAGTCGATCCAGGAGTTGAAGGGGACATAGCGTTAAAAGTATCCCCAAATCGACCTATAGGACTTTTCAGTCGATATGTGGTGAGTTATTTGCTAAACAAATGAAGAAATCAAACGTAAATACAAGTGTAGTTAGATACATGGTCAAATCAATAATTTAATTAACAATCATTGATGAAATTACGAATTTGATATTATTTGAATTGATACTATAAATTTCCCTGGTTATCGTCGAAGGCATAGGCTTAGCTTTATAATAGCAGCAGGATACACCATTCATTAAAATAGTATATACTTAACATTTTTAACTAGATCATTCAAAATTTTATATCACGGTCACTTTAATATATAATGACGTGCGTTTGATAACAGTTTTAAAACAGTTTTATTTAGTATTCACCGTTTTGTTCACATACATCGATAATTGTGTTCTATATCAGTCAAAGATTTATTTGTGAATGTAGACTATCCGTTTATTTTTTTATGATCTGCATGAAGTCATTGCTAGAAATGTATGATGAAAGGAGGATAATTACGACTTGAGATGTATTCTGTTAGGTGTTATTCTCACACAAAACTATGAACACTCCCTAATTTTCAACTTGAAGTGTTGTATATGCATAATATGGAATATTTTGCAACCAAAAATTATGTTGTTTGATTTAGGATGAGTCAAAACGAGAGGAAGCTGTTTTTCGCGGGGACTACTATGTCACTGGTGACAGAGCAAAATCTGACGAAGAGGGGTATTTGTACTTTGTGGGAAGAGATGATGATGTCATATCATCAGCTGGGTAAGAATAACGCATGAAGACCATTTTAATAAGATGACATTTAATAAAAACGTAATTGTGTGTTTCAATCTGGGAACTAATTTGAGGGTAAAAAACATATTCACTCGTTTTCGGTTACTGCACTAGAACAGCGCTATTTATTGAGGTTTTTCTGTTTCATCATCAAGCTGACTGACTAATTAGGGTGTGGCATTTGCAGCAGCTACACAAGCTTTTGTTTGCTAGCTGCGAATGATATTACAATCTTTTTTTGAAACTTATTTGTTTGTTATTTTAAACTTTAAGGGCCGGAACTTTGAACTTCGGAAAAGTGATGTCAACTCCGTGTATTACACTGTGTATTACACTGTGACTTATCTGGGTATGTTTTATGGGCCACCGATGTAAATTTAGATTTCACACTCGATTGATTGGGGAGGGCCCTGATGTAGTGGTTAAAGCTGCCTGCTATGTCTGGAAAGTCGGGAGATCGCGGGTTCATGCCCCGCTCTGGCATTCTTTCTCGCTCAATCGCAGAGTTTTAGTTTGTGGGGAGCCTCTGTGACCAAGAGGTAACGTGCTCAGCCTCAGACCCCCAGGGCTCGAGTTTCAGAGCCTATATGTCTGGAGGGCAGTGTCATCTCATACAGGAGGTTCTCTTGGCGCAGCTTAGCCTATATGTGCAGTCAGGTTTTTTTTTTGCTTGAAGGTGATAATTTTATTGATAACTTGATAAAACATCTTATTATATTTGTGGATAACTTGAGACTGGAGATATAGCACTTATAGTGACTGCTAGAAAGTGAGAAAATTATTATTCCATCTCATTGATGCTCCAAATATTTTCAAATTACTTATAATCATGTATAATTGGCCCAAATCAGTTTTTTTGCCAAACTTCTGGCAAGTATGGGAACATGGTACAAGAAAAGAATACACAAACCATTCATACAATGGTGATACACTTATATGTTGTCACTGATGGTGCTACATGTAATGGTTTCCTACAGTATGCATTTTATTTCAACAGTTGACCATACATTCTGTTTTTTATGATTGCTTTGTAAAAATTAATGATATTAGTGTTATATCTGTTAATTTATTTTGATTGCTTTCTAAAATTTATATAAAATGTATATAATTTATTATTTGACACAATGCGAACCTGATTTTACAACCCAAAAAGTTTAATTCTTTATCTGCTAGACTGTAGATAGAGGGGTGTAACATCATTTCAAGATAAGCCAGAATATCATTTGCATATTTGTTACGCTTATTGGTCACAATGACGGCGATTTAATTGCAGTTATTGTATAGAGTTATATAGAGTTTTCAACGGAACTTTAAACGTATTATTCTTGGCACGTTTTTGTAAGACGCTATTTCTCCCTGAGTGTTTATCTAATCAATCTGAAATTTTGACACAACACTCCCAGAGTAGTCTAGCCTATAGGGGTGCTATGACTTTTCTAAGTCCTCCAACATGTTCTTCCGGATTTATCCATGATTTCATGGATCACTATACTCTTAAATGGCAAAAGGCAATTTCTGCTTACTTGTAAAGTTAGCAGATACTGCACTATGCTACTCTTTAAATGCAAAAGGCAGTATCTGCTTACTTACAAAGTGAGCAGATACTGCCTGTTGGCTTGCACGGCAGTAGGCCTATAATAGGGTCCAATGCTGGTTCAATAGTGTACACGTCGGGAGATTCTCCATTCATTGCCGGGAGGGTGAACAGACTTACTCCACCCTTTAGTCTTTAGATTTGATATTCAAAATACATTTATCCAATGTTTCAATTCCGGGCCAGCGTCGCAGACAGTGGCCCAGTATTGAAACAATAGTGTGTAATTGGTATGGACAGTTGAAACCTCTTAAATGCTACAATTAAAATAACAGTAACAGTTCTATTCAAACACAAAACGTTGAATCAATGTTGTTTTAATGTTGGGCTAGCGTCGCGGATAGTGATCCAACATTAAGTCAACAAAGACAAAAGTCAATGTGTGTACTGGGCATTCTGAATGCGATTCCATTTGACAAACAAATTTATATCTATTTAAAAGTACAAAAGCTCAGTGGGGACTTCTAAAATTTGAAGTCCGAAGTCTAAAATTCCAGTTCAGAGTGGCTGCCAAAAAACTCATAAGCGAAATTCCAATCAATCTGTCATTAGAAAAATAACCCAACCAAATTCAAAATGGCCGCCACAAAAACCTAGCCCAAATATTATCGTTACTTGAAAAGTCACAATTCATGTCTAGTTCATATTTTGATTGTACACACCTTTCTCCACCAAAATCACCAAAATCCGGTGTAAGCTATTTTTGAACTGTTGATCCCATGGCTGCTTGACTTTGTCTGGCTTCTAAGATATAGCTTAAAACGGATTTTATGTAGACAGAGGTGGAGACATAGGCCAATTGCTTTACCTCTGTCTGCTCAGTCTGTCTAAGTCTGTCTCCCATTCATTTCTCTCCAGCACTTTCTATCGTGCAGGCGGTCTACGACGCTGACCCAACATTTTTTAGCCCAGTATTGCCACTATTGGGTTACCGTGTTGTGTTCGGCGCCACGCTGAATGTGGGCCAGCGTCACAAACGGCGGGCCAACATTAACCCAGCTTTAGTTCAAAGCATTGTGCTAGTACCGCCAGTATGAAGTACTGACTAGGGCTGAATGGATACTGCCCAGCACCGGCGACGCTGGCCCAACATTTAACAGACATTGGATCGGTGTCAGCTTGTACTCTGTGGACACACCACCGCCAACAGAAAGCACTGTCCCGTGTTGAATGGTTGATGGCCAGCGCCAGAAACGCTGGACCAGCGTTGAACCGGCATTGGGTTGACGTGTCGTGTTTGCTGGGCATAGTGTAGTAGGCACTTGGCCGCTGCATGATACGGGTCCACTTAGCAATCCAGCAAATACTGGGTATTCACACAATGCTGTTTCAAAGTTGGCCCACCATTTCGACGCTGGCCCAACATTGAAACAGCATTGGGTGGATTACCCTTGTTTGCTGGGTATCAGCTATCAACTTTTAAGGAGACATCTACACAAAAAACTAGACCCTTCTAGTTATATGCCCAAATATACTGAGTTTTGTCTGGTTCTTCAAACATATTATTTTGAAACCATATTCCCAGAGTAGTCAGGTATTCTGCTATGACTTTTCTATGTCATCCAGCATGTTCTGCCGGATTTATCCAGGATTTTCTGGATCACTATGCTGCTCTTCAAATGCAAAAGGCAGTATCTGCTTACTTGTAACGTGAGAAGATACTGCCTTTTGACTTGCACGGCAGTAGGCCTATAATAAGGTCCAATGCTGGTTCAATGATGTACATGTCGGGTAATTCTCCATTCATTGCTTGAATGAAAACAGGAGGGTTAACAGGGTTCCCCTGTGTGCAGACCGACTCCACCCTTTAGTCTTTAGATTTCATAATAACAAGTGCAAATTTTCGTGAAAAACTAATCAGGTCTGGCCCTAACACCCATGGCAGATTTTCGTATGTTTTTTTCTTGGCCACCAGAGGGCCGATAATGGGCCGATTTTTGTGAAAAAACTGATCAGGTCTGGTCCTAACCCCCAAGAGTGTTAGTGCCAGGCTAGAAGTTGATTGGTCGAAAACTTTTCACATTAGCGTCGGGAAAACTCAATTTTGGCTGATTTTCGTATGTTTTTTGGCCACCAGAGGGCCGATAATGTGCCGATTTTCGTCAAAAACTAATCAGGTCTGGCCCTAACCCCCATGAGTGTTAGTGCTAGGTTAGAAGTTGATTGGTCGAGAAACTTTAACTATATTGCCCGAAAACGAAGTGTTACAGAAAGACGACAGACAGACAGACAACGGCGTTTATAGAGCTGCTAGGTCGCAGCTAAAAATACAATTATCCAATGTTTCAATTCCGGCCAGCGTCGCAGACAGAGGCCCAGTATTGAACCAATATTGTGTATTGGACAGTTGAAACCTTTTAAAGGCTACAATTAAAATAACAGTTGCAAATCTATTCAAACACAAAACTTCAATCAATGTTGTTTTAATGTTGGGCTAGCGGCGGGGATAGTGATACAACATTAAGTCAACAGAGAGACAAGTCAATGTGTGTAATGAGCACACACATTTGAAAAACAAATATATATCTATTTAAAAGTGCAAACTTCTGAAATTTGAAGTCTGAAGTCCGAAGGCTAAAATTCCAGTTCAGAATGGCTGCCAAAAAACTCATAGGAGAAATTCCAATCAATCTGTCATAATAAAAATAACCCTGCAAAATTTAAAATGGCCACCACAAAAACTCATAAAGCCTAGCCCAAATACTATTGTTACTTGAAAAGTCACAATTCCCCTCTAGTTTATATTTGCCAGTGTTTTAAACCTGATTGTAAATTTTGTCAGAACCTCATCACAACAGCGCATAGGCGGGAAAAGTAATCTCTTGATTTCTGTTCTATTTCTCTGAATATAAACTCATAGGGCCCATGTGGCGGAGTAGTGTTGTTTTATATTTGCCATATATATTTACAACACTCAAGCGTGTTTATAAGCCTACAGTTGTTATATCAACAAAACTTTCTTCCAAAACATGGCGTGCTGTTACAGAGAGAGAGAGCGGGGGTTTACCGTAACCCAGCAAACAAGAGATATCCATCCACTTATAATTCGACGCCGGGCTAGCACCACAGACGATGGACCTTCATCGAACCAACAATGGGCAAGTGACTCATGCTTGCTGGGAAAAACCCTGCCACCAGAAAACCGCCAACATCTGAACATGAGGGCCAAGAACGTGTTCACAAAAGAAAATCACTATTGTCTAACAGACACGAGACACCGAGCAATAGAGGTCCGATGCTGGCCATCATCTACGATGCTGACCCAACACCAAATCACCACCAGTTCCCAGCAAACATGAAACGCCCGACCAACGCTTGCTCACCGCTGGGCCAACGTTGTGGACGGTAAGCCAACTGCAAGCCAATCAGAAACGAGACACAACACAGTATCACCAAAGACCTTGCACAATAAGATAGTCAACTCTCCCCAAAACGTGAAATCGCTCTCAGTGCTGTCCCCCGGTATTGGGAGTTGGAACTAATGCTTTTGCCATCTATCAAGTATGATTTTACCATGCTACGATGGGTAATTAGGACATTGATCTTATTAAAAACAGTACATACTTTACATCATAACAATCAGAAAAATAAGTATTGACGGATGTTTAATTCTATTTTTTATCCAATAATTTGTTGGTTAGTTATCAATACTTTTTAATTCTCTTCTTCCCTTTGGTACCTCAGGGATTGATGCGCCCGTATAAACAAGTATGCATATTCATTGTTTACAAACAAGGTAGATACGGGCAAAGAAAAAATGTTACTGTTACTGTTACTGTTGATTCACCTGATTTGCATCAGCGATTCTGTCACAGAATTAGCTTATTCAATGCTGAAAACATTCACGCCACAAGCGGGTATTTCCATTGAAGAGGAGAATATTCTTGTATATATATCAGTGATCAATGTAAAATAATTTTGATGTCAATAATAAATTCCATACATTTCTGTCTAAGAAGCAATATTTGAATTTTCAAGGTGTGGGGCTTTTGTTCCACTTCAAAACTTAATCCAATTAATCGGTTCAAATGAACGAATTTTCGGAAATATACCTGGGCACATTCTACCTAGGAGTCACAACAGAGATCAAATTATTATGTTCATCAAAGACACTAAATCACGTGCAAGTTGTGAATGTGTCACGTTAATATTACATATTTATGTCCCAATTCGGCTACACCATGTACTGCGGGGAAACAATGAACACCTTATCACCAGTAACGGCAGGAGAAATAGAAAATTATTAAAACTCAAATATAAATAAATTGTGTCATAAAAATGAACGTGTCTTGTTTTCAAGATATCAATATACTGCTAACACTCCAGTCCTCAGTGACATTGATGGCAGTGGTCCGAGAGAGAAAGCTTACATATTAGAATTTTATAATATTGCTTCTGTGCTCTAAATATATTTTTTTAAATAATAAAAGTTTGAATCAAAAGACACGTCTGCCAAGTTATGGTTGTTATCAATGTTTTTCCCCGATCTCCCTTGCTGTCGCTATGCTGTCGACATATCGTCACTCCCCTCCCATTCTGTGCCCACATATTTGTGTACTTTCTGTACACAGCTCTTCTGTTATTTAAATGATACCATTTTATTCTCTAAAATTGTATGATAATATAACATGACTTTCCTGCTATATTAGCAGTTATTTTCGTTCCAAAAATAAATATTGTAGAGATATTGTCATAACTGTCAAACCTAGAAAAACATTATTTTTTATTTGGATGCTAAAGTGGTGAAATTATCACTTGTTTTATATGATGATACACTTGCTAAAGCGTAGTTCCAACTCCCGTTAAAAGGGGACAGCACTGCACGATGTATTACATGCATTTGTATGGTGAAATCCGTAAGTCGACCATCTTATTGTGAAAGGTCTTTGGTATCACCTCGATGTTGAACCACCACCCGTAAAGCCGACCCAACACCAAAACAACACTGGGTCAGACTATGATGGCCCAACATGGGCCGATGTTTCGCGAGTACAAGGTGGAGACAGATACACAACATCATAATAAAAACGTCCGCAATTAATTCTGAATTGATGCACAATTGTACAATTTTTATCACATATATGCAAAGTTATGCATCAATTTATAATTAATTAGAACCGGTGCCGGTATCCTATTAGGTTTATTTTGCCTGAGTTTGTGTCCTATTTAGGGAAAAGAGGGGTGCTGTGTGTGGGAAACGGTTCACATTTCTGTACACCAGTTCTTATGAACATGTGCAATATAACGTTTCGGGTTCTTAGGTTAAGTACTTTTGTCTTTAACAAGTGTTCAGGAAAACAATAGTCACGATTATAGTTGTGGTTAAGAGCCTAAAGGGTTTTGGTTGGAATAATGCTGGCCCAGCGTCGCAGACGGCGGCCCAGCATTACATCAGCATTGGGCCAATGTATTGTGTTGTCTGGTGTTTCTGGCGCCGGGATGTTAAAGCGTCACCAGCATAATGCAGCAGTCAGAAAACACGGTACAATCACCCAATGCTGTTTCAATGACGGGCCAGCGTCGAAGACGATTGACCGGCATTGAACCAGCAATGGGCTGCAATGCTGGCCCAACATTGAACTGGGATTTGGTGGGTAGGCCTACATTCTCTGTACGAGGTACATCGTAGGCAAGTATTGAATTAATGTTGGCCAGCACCGGCGATGGTGGTGGAAGGAATACACGTCGGAAGATATATTTGAGCTTGTCTCCTTGGTTCTTTCCTTAATTTTATTCTGGACATTTAGGATTCTGGCCTATGAGGAGGACCAATACACTGTTATGTTTAGAAAATATTAAGCCGATTTTTTGTCTAATAGCACTCAAACAGACTAAAAGCCGGGCCTTGTAGTTCGGGAACTCCTTTTCGAGTTTATAATTAATAAGAGCCACCACTGACACAAGAAAATAAATATTAGGCAACTGATCCCCTGAACAACTGTTTTATCTTATGTCCATGAAACGTCTGGTAAATCTACCTTCACAAGGATCAATGGCCATACAACAAATTAAATCATTTGCGAATGACTTTTTCTATTTACTTTTCTGGTCTGACAGTTATCGTATTGGACCGTTCGAGGTGGAGAGTGCTTTAATAGAGCATGATGCTGTGGCGGAGTCGGCGGTAGTTAGCAGTCCAGATCCAGTAAGACATGAGGTGAGTAAAACATGCATTGTTATTTTATGGAAATATATCATGGTAATGTTACAACGACGGATAATTTGTTCTTATTATATTCTAATAATTAACATAAAAAATTGTGTCTTGACTTAGATATCTATTGCTATGTTTCATAATCGTTTCATGTTTAATAATTATCACAATCTGTGAAATTGGGCTGATGAGACGAAAGTTTTGTTATGACTTGGCAAACTCGTGGCGCTGTTTCAATGTTGCTTTAATGCTGGGCCAGCGTCGCAGACGGTGGTCCAGTAATGAAAGAACATTGTATCAATATCTTGTGTTTGCTGGGCGCGCAGTTCTGTCAGCAACACGTTGGGACTGTACCAGCCTCCTTCTCAGGGCCGACTAGCACAGCTAGTTGGCCCTGCTACAGTGCTTTGATAATCTCTTTTTTAATGCCGCGTCCTGATTGGGCCTCAAAATCTGGTGCCCCGTGACCCCGAGCTTGACCCTTTCCAACTGTGTCAAATGTGACATTACGTTGGCCGATCACCGATCTACTTGTAAACGGAACTCCTATCATCGTCCACCTCCATGTGAATCTCAACAACATGTCCACAACAACATGTCCACAACATGTCCACTGATTTTTAAGTTATAGGTCTACAACTGGCTGTGCCCTAGGAGGGTACGGCTCCCCGAATTTTTTTTGAATTATAACGCCTCAAAAGGGCGAATTATAAATATTTCGGCCTAGAGGCATTATATGGTCGTGTATTTATTTTCGGTAGTACCAAAGAGGGGGTGGCACTGACAGCGACCCCTCTCTCGATCCTCCACAGAGCTGTGTGTCTTAATGTGGGCCGTCTGTTCAAGTGACTCAGCTGCTCACAGAGATAGGGGTAGGCCTACCAAGTATCATTAGCCAAAAAACACGCAACATTGGCCGAAGCTGATTAAATATTGGCCAACGTTGACAACGTTGGAAATACAATACTGGACCAATGCGGCCTATTTGTCGCTTCCAGATAGTGCTTCGTACACGGCCAGATAGAGCTCAGTAGACAACCAAGACAAAGGTCTGGGCGTCTAATAATACCTAGATCAAATCTAATAATGCTATGTGAACTGAACCAAGACGGCCCTATGTCAGAGAATGCCCAGTAAACACAATAGAAAAACAGCCCTGGTAATGACTATTGGAAAATAAAACCTTTGGTCATCATTACGAGAACAATTATAGGAATTAGCGTGTAAACAATGTCAGTTTGACTCAGGCATCAACAGCTTGACAGCCGCGTGGTGGGTCAGTGTATTGTTTACATATCGTTTACAAAATCAAGACATTTTTTTGTTAAATATATCCTGATTGGCTGGCCGGGAAATTGGGTCAAGCTCATAAATATCTTCAAAGGAACACATTTCACAGTGCAATCAATCAGAGCCACTAGCTGACGCTAGTGGTAGGATAGGGGATCTGATGAATGAGAATGGGACTGTACACAAGTCATGACACACATATTATATAGGCCCGTAGACATTGGCTCAACATCGTTTCAATGCGTCAGGAGCCGGGCAAGAATTTATCCATCGTTGGTGCAATTAAAGTGCTATAGACAGGCTATCAATTAGATCACGCTTTTTATCTTTGAGAATTAAACCCCTTGAAGCCCCACTCCCCACCCCCCATTTGTTAGCTGCTAGCGATTAAAAGTCATGCCCCACTGATTTTGGAACACATGCCCAACACAGGCGCACCCGGAGTACCATCTGATAAACATCTTTCAAGGCTTAAATCATTGATTATAATGCAATGTTGAAACGTACTAATACGTAAATCAATTTGGCAGCGCAACCAGATATATTCAAATCTATTATGCAGTATGCGAGCTCAGCTGCTCACCAAAACATTGTAATTAATTATACAAACGCTAATTGTATCAAACATTGATTTTTTTTACTCAAAAGGTGCATTGGCCGCATTGGCATTTTAATGATCAATGGACAGAGGTGTCTCAACATACACAGATACATGTATGATGAAAAAAGAAATTTTGTATAATGTTATTTTGTAAAAAAATATATATATTCAACTCCATTATTAGCTCCCGCCGTCACCGTAGGTGAGACGGAGGGAGCTATGGATTCTACCTCCGTTTTTTTTTGGCCTCTTCTTTTGCCTATAACTTTGTAAGAAAATAAGCTAGGATAACAATTTTTGGTATGTGGGTTACTTCCATGTGGCTTATGGACAGGTTAAAATATTTTTAATGTGAATTCAATACCAAAGGTTGCAGAGGAGAAAATGATGATGTTACGGCGTTTGGCCGTTGGGCCGTCCGTAAACAATTCGTTTCCGGAGCATATCTCTGAAAGTACTTGTCCGATTGTCTTCAAATTTTACACACAACACCCCTAGGGGGTCTAGTTGTGCCTTTTGGGGTATTTGAACTTTGACCTACTTCTGGTTCAGAACTATGACCTATTTAGACGTTTTGTCGCGCACTTCGTTTCCGGAGCAGATCTCGAAAAGTACTGGGCCGATGACAGTCATATTGCACATACATGTTCTCTAAGGTCCCTAGTTGTGCCTTTTCAGGTTTTTGGACCTTGACCTTGAAGTTGACCCAGCACTTTGACCTAATTTATAACATCGGTAAATCGGACTGAAAGATTTTGCGGAATATCATGAAAACCGCTCAAGATAGCTACACCATTACTATAAAACAAATTGTGAGGTTTCAGAAGAGGATGCATCTTGAAAAATTTCAAGTCGATCAAATTAAAAATGGCCGCCTATCGGCCATTATTCACCTCGACAGGCCTGATATTGCGGAATATCATGAAAACCGCTCAAGATAGCTACACCATTAATATCAAATAAATTGTAAGGTTTCAGGAGAGGATGCATCTTTAAAAATTTGAAGTTGATAAAATTTAAAATGGCCGCCTATCAGCCATTATTCACCTCGACAGGCCTGCTATTGTGGAATATCATGAAAACCGCTCAAGATATCTACACCATTACTATAAAACAAATTGTAAGGCTTCAGGAGAGGAGGCATTTTGAAAAAAATCAACTCGTCCAAGTTCAAAATGGCCGCCAATCGGCCATTATTCACTTTCACATGGCCGTTATTTGGTAAACCGTGCTAGATGGCTAGACCACTACTATGAAACAAAATGTGTGATTTCAGGAGAGGATGCATCTTGAAAAAATTCGACTCGATAAAATTCAAAATGGCCGCTTATCGGCCATTATTCACTTTCACATGGCCGTTATTTGGTCAACCGTGCTAGATGGCTAGACCATTACTGTAAAACAAAATGTGGGATTTTAGATGAGGATGCATCTTGAAAAAATTTGACTTGATCAAATTTAAAATGGCCGCCTTTTCGGCCCTTATTCATTTTCACATGGCTGATATTTGGTAAACCGTGCTAGATGGCTAGACCATTACCTGATTACTATAAAACAAAGTGTGAGTTTTCGGGGGAGGATGCACCCTGAAAATTTTTAACTTACGAATTCAAAATGGCCGACAATCAGCATTATTTACCTCGATAGGCCTGATATCAGGTAAACCTTGCTAGATAGCTAGACCATTACTATAAAACAAAATGTGACGTTTCGAGAGAGGATGCCTTTTAAAAACTTTCGACTCAATCGAATTCAGAATGGCCGCCTATCGGCCACTATTTACTTTCACATTGCTGATATTTGGTAAACCGTGTTAGATAGCTGGACCATTACTATAAAACAAAATGTGAGATTACAAGAGAGGATGCATCTTGAAAAAAATTGAAATGATCAAATTAAAAATGGCCGCCTATCGGCCATTATTCACTTTCACATAGCGGGTTTTTGGTAACCGTACTAGATGGCTAGACCATTACTATAAAACAAAATGTGAGATTTCAGGAGAGGATGCATCTTGAAAAATTTTAACTTGATCAAATTTAAAATGGCCTCCTATCGGCCATTATTCACTTTCACATGGGCGATATTTGGTAAACCGTGCTAGATAGCTAGACGATCACTATAGAATGAAATGTGAGATTTCAGCTGAGGATGCATCTTGAAAAATTCTGACTCGATCAAATTCAAAATGGCCCCCTATCGGCCATTATTTACTTTCACATGCCCAATATTTTGCAAACTGTGTTAGATGTTAGTCCATTACTATATAACAAAATTTGATATTTCGGGGGAGAATGCACCCTAAGTTTTTAACTAAATTATATCAAATTCAAAATGACCGTAAATCAGCTATTAGTTAACTCGATTGGCCTGATATCGGGTAAACCGTGCCTGATAGGTAGACCATTACTGGGATACTGATTAGGATCATTAATTTCAATGGAGGTTTGCAATCTCTGACAGACTGTCTAGTTCTTATCTTACTCTTAGACTGAGCTTCTTAGACCTAGTTGTCTTGCGTCTTGATTTTTGACCTAGTCTAGGACTACATTAAAAACCCTACACAAAATTGCCTAAATCAAATTCTAATTCGTCGCGGGAGCTCCTGGACTTATGTAGTCTTGTTATTGTTAAATTAGCTTTGTGATTTGAATTATATTTGATCAAATACAAATACAAATACGGGCCTTTTCATAAAAATCAAATACAAATACAAATACGGAAGATTAAAATATAAATACGCAAATACAAATACGTATTTGACCCCATCCCTGGTCACGTCCTAACTGTACGCCTATCTAAGCATTATGCCTATGTTAAAAACAATATTATGTGTGTAGGCTTATAGACTCTGGGTATAGACTACAACAGCCCAAAACATATGCCTACCAATAGACCTACAGGGGGAATATATCAACCATATATTCATAATCAACATAACTGTTAAGAGAGGGGGCTATTCAATCACCGGGGGGGGGGGGGGGCTGGATTATTTTTCCACGCAAAATTTCAACTGGTCGTTGCTCGGTGGCACGCTGACAATTTCTAATTTGATTAGGCCTAGTCTAAATTTTGAAATATATTATTTATTTCATAAAGAGCCTGTCCAGGGTATTATTTTAAAATACTCCTACCCCCCCCCCCCCGGAGATTGAATGGTTGCCCTCTCGAAATGTAATTTTGGGCCTATTCTGTGGAACGCAGTGACGTCACCGGAATGACTATTTGGTGAAAATAATGTTATGTAAGAACCCCTCCCCATACTTCATTGTATTAGCGAGCTCAGTGAAAACAAACGCCGCAAGCACATATATACGGAAGCGTTGAAAGGGAATGACAAAAATATTTTTTATCTCGTTATAACGACATATACGTCGTTAAGTTGACTTAAACTAAGTCGTTATAACGTCTTATAAGTCGTTAAATTGACTTAGAAGACGTCTTTAAACGACTTATAAGTCGTTAAATCAACTAAGTCGTTATAACGATTTATAAGTCGTTATGACAACTTATAAGTAGTTAAATCAACTTAGTATAAGTCGTTTTATCGACATACACGACTTATAAGTCGTTATAACGACTTATAGTAAGTCGATCTAACTTCTTATAAGTTGTTATAACGACTTATAGCTTACTAAATCGATTTACCGACTTATAAGTCGTTATAGTCGTTATAAGTACTTAGCTCAATTCGATTTAACGACTAATAGGTCGTTATAACGACATCTGTTAACTCGATTTAACGACTTATAAGTCGTTATAACGACTTATACTGCGTTGATTTGACAACGTATAGGTCGTTATAACGACTTACCTCAAGTCCATTTAACGACTTATAAGTCGTTAATTATAATGAGATAACAAATATTTGTGTCATGTGATATATAGGGCCAAATAACAAAAACACAAATTGGCCAAGATACGACGGGCCCATCTACCCTGATGACATCGCAAGGCTCTGACACAGAGATTTCCATTTTTTAATGTAATAGTTCAAAAATATCACAAGTTCACGCCTGCTGAGAATGGCCAAGTTTTCATAGGCCCTTGAAATATTCATTTCAATTTCATGGTATCCGGGTTTTCGGTAGGCGGCGCGAGTAACGTATATCCACAGCTGGCTGTGGATATAAAATGGTGGTCAGTGTTAGTGGGCCTGCGGTAAAGTTAGATGGCCTGGTCATGCCGGATAGGGCCCATCATAGTCCAGTGGATTTTGACTAAAGCGTGTTTCGCGGTATGGACGATGTTTTATGATTGATTCTGATACTATGGGGTGTCCCGAGCAGAAATTAGCCGGGTGCCACTTTGGCACCCTTGGGCGGAATTTTTTAGGGGCAAAAACAAAATGGCCGCCAGATATTTCAAGGTCAAATATGTTTTTTTTAACAAAGGAAGCCAGGAACAAGTGTAATATCTCATTTTCATGTGATTTTGACTGGGCAATCCATTTCTTGTATTATTTTTATGATATAAGGTCATCTTCAAGGTCAAAACGTCAATTTCAAGCTCAAATAAGCAAAAATACCTTTTTTAACAAATAAAGCTGGGAACATGTGTAACACCTCTTTTTCGTTGGATTTTGTCTGAACAATCCATTTATGGTATTATTTTGGTGATCCAAGGTCATCTTCAAGGCCGAAAGGGCATTGTCAAGGTCAAAAACAAAATGGCCTCCAGATATCTCAAGGTCAACTATGATTGTTCAACAAATGGAGCCAGGAACAAGTGTAATACCTCATTTTCGTGTGATTTTGACCGGGCAATCCATTTCTTGTATTATTTTCATGACTCAAGGTCATTTCAAGGTCAAAAAGTCAATTTCAAGGTCAAATAAGCAAACTTATCATTTTTAACAAATCAAGCTAGGAACATGTGTAATACCTCTTTTTCGTGTGATTTTGTCTGAAAAATCCATTTGGTATTATTTTGTTGATTCAAGGTCATTTTCAAGGTCGAAAGGTCATTTCAAAGGTCAAAATGTAAAAATATGATCTTTTTGAAACAAAATAGGAAGAAGTGTAATACGTCTTTTTGACGTGATTTTTGACTGAATAATCTATTCTTGATAATATTTTGATGATAAAAGCTTATCTTTAAGATCAAAATGTCAATTTCACGGTCAAGTAAAGGAGAATATGATTTTCAACAAATACAGCTAGAAAAAAATGAAATGAAATGAATCGGGCCTTAGGCCACCTTTGTGCACATATAGGCTAAACTGGGCCAGGAGAACCTCCTGAGGATGGTGAGATGATTGAGATGACACTGTCCTCCAGACACAGGATTCGAAATTCGAACCCTGGCGGTCTGAGGCCGAGCACGCTACCTCTCGGTCACGGAGGCTCCCCACAATACTAACTTTCACACGTGGATGGGGAAGAAACATTTTTGTTTCTTTCAAACCGCCGAGACCGGGAACCGAACCCCGAACTCTGGCGTAAAAGGCAGCGGTGCTAACCACTACCCTTGGGCCCCCGCCCAATACAGCTAGAACATGTGTAAAAAACTTTTTCTCGTGGGATTTTGAGAAAAATGTATTTTTCCTATTACTTTGGTGATTTAAAGTCATCCTCAAGGTCAAATATATGTTTCAGCGTATAAGCTAGAAATTGGAGCACGTATACTACCTTGTGTTGGGTTTTATTTTGACTGGATAATCTAATTGTGTTGGATTTAAATGATCAAACATGCTCAAGGTGAATGGCAATTAACAGAGATGTGTTAAAGAGTGATGGAAACGTTCTAACGGTCGATGAGGAGGTATTAAAGGGCAATGAGAAGACGATAAAGGACAATGAAAAGGCATTAAAGGGCAATGAGGAGGCATATTAAAGAGAAGTGACGAGGCGTTAATGGGCCACAAGAGGCGTCACAGAGCAACCGAGGGCCTTATAAGATGAGAGAGAGACATTATGGGGCTATGGAGAGGCGCTAAAGGGAGACAATAATGTGTCTTCGTAGCTTTTAGTTTAATGCCTCTTCTTTGCAATTGAAGGCCTTTCTTTTGCCCTTTAACACCTCTTCTTCGCCCTGAACGTCCATTTAGCTTAACGCCTTTTTATTGCAATTGAAGGCCTTTCTGTCGCCCTTTAATGCCTCTTCTTCACACTGAACACTTCTCCATTGCTCTTTAATTTAACTCACCGTCACATTTTAACGCTTTACCATCAATCTTTAACGCCTCCCCATGGTCCTTCGACGCCTCCCCATCGCCATTTATCGTCTCATATTGCCCTTCAATGCTTTTGGGTCTACCTTTATATTTTTTCTTCGTCCTTTAACGCCTTTCCGTCACCCTTTAACGCTTCTTCTGTGAAATTTAACGCCTCTTTATCGCCCTTTACTGGCTTCCCATCGCCATTTAATGCCTTTCCATCACCATTTACCGCCTCTTCATCGCCCTTTAACCCTTTACCATCACCATTTAACGCATCTGCAGCACCTTTTTAACGCCTCTCCATCAACCTTTTAGTGCATCTCCATCAACCTTTAACACTTTTTCTTGGTCCTTTAACGCCTTTCCGTCACTCTTTCACGTCTCTACATAATTTAATTTTTCTCAGTTGCCCTTTAGCGATTTCCCGTCATCTTTAACGCCTTCTTATCGCCCTAAAACACATATCCATCACCCTTTAGCACCAACGCATCACCTGTCATTTAATGCTTCCTTGTCAACCTTCAACGCCGTTCAATATCCCTTTCATGCCACTCACCAACACATCCAGTCACCCTTAGCGCCTCTTCGCTGTTCTTCAACGCCTCCTCATTGCCCATTAACGCCTTCCCATCGCCATTTAACGCATCTGCAGCGCCTGCTAGCGTCTCCCCATCACCCTTTAATGCATCTCCATCAACCTTTATTACTTTTCCATTGCCCTTTGACGTCTCAGTCACCATTTAACGCTTCTCTGTCGCCCTTTAGCAATGCTCCGTTGTTTTTAACACTTTCTACTCACCCTCACACGGTTATCCAGCACACTTCAACTTCTCCCCATTGCCCTTAAGTGCTTTTCCATAGTCGTTTAACGTTTCATGGTCGCCCTTTAACGACTCCTCCTCACCATTTACCACCTTTCCATCGCCATTTAACACTTTCTCATCACCATTTAATGCCTCACCATCGCTGTTTAACACATTCGCATCGCCATTTAACGCATCGGCAGCGCCTCTCCATCTTTAATGCATCTACATCACTTTTAACACCTTTTCGGCCTTTAACGCCTTTCCATCACTCTTTGACGTCTCTCCGTCACCATTTAACGCTTCTCCATTGCCCTTAACGATTCTCTGTCATTTTCTATGCCTTCTCATTGCACTTAAGACACCTATCCATCAACCATTAGCACCGCCCCATCACCCGTTAACGTACTTCCTTGTCACCGTTCCATAGCCCTTTAATGCCACCCCGCCACCTTTTAATGCATCTTGTCACTCTTTAACGCCCCATTTTTGCCCCTTAACGCCTCTTCGTTGCCATTCACCGCCTCCTCATTGCCCTTCAACACCTCCTCATTGCCCTTTAATGACTACTCATTTTCTTTTAACCCTTCTTACTCGCTCTTAAGCGCCTCTGGGGCGCCTTTTAGCAACTCGTCGACATCCTTTATTGCCTCCCCATTGTCTTTTACCGCCTCTCTGTCACCTTTTACCGCCTCTCCATTGATCTTTTATGCTTTTTCGTCGCTATTTGATGCCTTTCCGTGACCCTTTGATGCCTTCTAGTAGTCTGATCATTTCACTCTAATAATGTTTATTTATTAAAACCCAACTAGAATTAGAATCCAGTTAAAGATACACCAAGACAATTTATTATGTGTGCTCCAATATGTAGAATACTGCGTTAAAATAATATTTGACCTTGATATTTACATTTGACCTAGAGGATCACCTCAAATAACCAAAATCATACCAGAAAGATGTCCTAGCTTTATTTGTTGAAAATCATATTTCGCTTACCTGACCTTGAAATTGACACACTGACCATGAAAATGACCTTTAATCATAAAAATAGTAGCAGAAATGGATTATTTTTCAAAATTACACTAAAAAGACGTACAACATTTTTTGCTATTTATGTTTGTTAATTGAATTTTGATGACGTTGAATTGAAATTGACCTTGAAGATAACCTTTAATCACTCAAATAATAATATAATTGGATTTGTCAGTCAAAATCCCATAAAAAGAGGTATCACACACATTCCTGGCTTTATTTGTTAAAAATGATATTTTCTCTTACTTCACCTTGAAATTGACCCCTTCGACCTTGAAGATGACCTTGAATAATCAAAATAATATCAGATATGGAATGCCCAGTCAAAATTGCATGACAAAAGAGGTATTAGACATGTTTCTAGCTTTATTTATTAAAAACGGTAATTTTGCTTAATTGACCTTGTTATTTGACCCTTTGACCTCGAAGATGACCTTGAATCATGCAAATAAGAAATGAATTGCCCGGTCAAAATCACATAAAAAAATTTGTTGAAAAATCATATTTGACCTTGAAAGATTTGGCAACCATTTTGTTTTTGACCTTGGAAAGGACTTTCGACCTTGAAGCTAACCTTGGATCAACAAAATAATACCATATAATCATTTTCAGATAAAATCCATTGTAAAAGAGGTATTACACATGTTCCTATCTTTATCTGTTAAAAATAGTATTTTTGCTTCTTTGACCTTGAAATTGTCTTTTTGACCTTGAAGATGACCTTGAGTCATGAAAATAATACAAGAAATGGATTGCCCAGTCAAAATCACATGAAAATGAGGTATTACACTTGTTCCTGGCTTCATTTGTTGAAAAATCATATTTGACCTTGAAATATTTGGCGGCCATTTTGTTTTTGCCCTTAAAAAATTCCGCCCAAGGGTGCCAAAGTGGCACCCGGCTGATTCCTGCTCAGGACATCCCTTAGAACCAGAATCAATCATAAAACATCGTCCATACCGCGAAACACGCTTGAGTAAAAAAATGCCATTTGACAACTGGACTATCAATAGGCCTACACGATTAGGGGCCTATAGACTAAACCTATATTAACCTGTTTTTAAATCTTCAATTTAATAAAGTTAAGTAGACTATTTTAAAATGTATTTTATCACAGTTTACATATATCCATTAGAACCCAATACTATTTTGCAAAGCTAAATGTCAGTATCTGCTCACTTTACAATTAAGCAGATACCGCTTTTTGGCTTTGTATGGCAGAATAGAAGCCATCCCATGATAAAGAACCTTGCTTTTCAACCATGACTCGTGGATGCGTGATTTAATTTTGGCACTCTTTGTAGCTCGTGATCATAATATATACTCTGGCAACCTACCTGATATTATTTGAAAATATTAGAGATTCATCACAAGTGATGCGATCAGGGTCACAGTTATACCCCGGTAATCAACATGCTTTTATACACGCATATAAGAATTTAATGAAAACATCATATGGTTATATGGTAATCGATTTAAATCCTCAGAGTAACCCAAAACACAGAATTCGTACACGAATTTTCCCAGGAGAATATCCGATTATCTATTTACTATAAGCGATAGCTGCCCTGTGGTGAAATAAAACTTGTCAGTAGGGTAAACTACAAAACTGTAGCCTGTCGTGTGGGACTAATCGGATCTCTGATTTCACTGCTAATATTAGGTATGGTTAGTGTAACCTTTAAAAATACGGCAGTGCTCAAAGAATAACCACCAAATCCTGTAAGATCGGTGTGTACATAAAATAAAACTTGTCAGTATGGTAAACCACAAAACTGTAGCCAGTCGTGTTGGACTAATCGGATCGCTGATTTCACTACTAATATTAGGTATGGTTAGTGTAACCTTTAAAAATACGGCAGTGTTCAAAGAAGAACCACCAAATAGTGTAAGATCGGTGTGTACATATATGTCGATTCCATACCTGGATGATGTTGTTGTGAATATTTGCATGGATTCAAAGCAGCCTATAAGCATGGCCAGCGTAAATACTTCTGTGAATGTTAATCATGGAAGAATCTCGGAGGATGATATTATTACCACTTGAAAAATATAACTCGCTAGTTGATAATAAAGATTACACCAAACCAGATTACACCAATCCAAAAAGCATTGAACCTGTGAGTGAAGTAATTTTAACTTCATAGCTATCAAACCTGGTATCACACACACATGCCCATTCTACTGGTCACATATCCATCCTACTGGTCACTTACCCATCCTACTAGTCACACACCCATCATAGTGGTCACACATCCATCCTGCTGGTAAGACACCCATCCAACTGGTCACACATGTTGACACCCATCCTACTGGTCACACACATCCATCTTACTTGTCACACACACCCATCCTACAGGTCACACACACCCCTCCTACTGGTCACACACAACCATCCTACTGGTCACACACCCATCCTACAAGTCTCTTATCCATCCTAATGGTCACACACCCATCCTACTGGTCACACACCCATCTTACTGGTCACACACAAATCCTACTGGTTACGATCCTACTCGTCACATACCTATCCTACTGGTCACTAACCCATCCTACTGATCCAATACCAATCCTACTGATAACACACCCATCCTACTGGTCACACCTGTGCTACTGGTCACGCACACTAATACCACTGGTCACACACCCATCCTAGTGGTCACACACACCCTTATCCTACTTGTCGCAGTCCCATCCCACTGATCACACACCCATTATACTAGTCACACCCATCCTACTAATCACACACCCATCCTACTAGTCACACCCGTCCTACTGGTCACATACACTCATAGTAATGGTCACACAACCATTCTTCTGGTCACACACCCATCCTCATGGTCACACACCCATCATCCTGGGCACAAACCCATCCTATTGTCACACAAACATCCACAATACTGGTCACGCACACATCCTACTGGTCACTTACCAATCCTACTGGTGGCACACCCATCGTACTGGTCACGTACCAATCCTGCTGGTTACACACCAATCCTAGTCGTCACACACCTATCCTACTAGTCACAAACCCATTTTACTGATCACACACCCATCCTACTGATCACACACCCATCCTACTGGTCACACACCCATCCTTCTGGTCACAAACCCATCCTACTGGACACAAACCCATCCTACTGCTCACACACCAATCCTACTGGTCACATACCCATCCTACTGGTCACACACCAATCCTACTAGTCACAAACACATCCTACTGATCACATAGCCATCCTTAGTACTGGTCACACACCCTTCCTACTGGTCACACAACCATCCTACTGGTCACACACCAATCCTACTGGTCATACGTTCATCCTACTAGTCACACACCCGTCATACTGGTCACACACCCATCCTACTGTTAACACAACAATCCTACTAGTCACAAACCCATCCTACTGGTCACAAACCAATCCTACTGCCACTGGTCACACACCCATCCTACTGGTCACAAACCCATCATACTGGTCACACACTCATCCTACTGGTCATACACCAATCCTACTGGTCACAAACCCATCCTACTGGTCACAAACCCATCCTACTGCTCACACACTCATTCTACTGGTCACACACCAATCATACTTGTCACACATCAAACCTACTGGTCACACACCCATGCTACTAGTCACACACCCATCCTACTGGTCACACATCCATCCTACTGGTCACAAACCCATCCAACTGGTCACAAACCCATCCTACTGGTCACACACCCATCCTACTGATCACACACCAGTTCTACTGGTCATACACCCATCCTACTGGTCACAAACCCATCCTACTGGTCACAAACCCATCCTACTGGTCACAAACCCATCCTACTGGTCACACACACATCATACTGATCACACACCCATCCTACTGGTCACACACTCATCCTACTGGTCACACACCCATCCTACTGGTCACACACCAATCCTACTAGTCACAAACCCACCCTACTGGTCATATACTCGTCCTACTGGTTACACACGGGTCATACTACTGGTCACATACCTATCCTGCTTGTCACAAAGCTATCCTACTGATCCAACACCCATCCTACTGTACTAATCACACACCCGTCCTACTGGTCACACACACTCATATTGATGGTCACACACCCATCCTGATCCTACTTGTCGCAAACCCATCCTACTGGTCACACACCAATCCTACTGGTCACCCATCCAATTTTGAATTTAAAGCAATATTTTATTATCTGACTATTTAGTTTTTAAAACTGGGAGTCGGTACCGCTTGACCTCCCTCTCCCTCTGGATCTGCCGGTGATATTTATTGGAAGTTTTGATGACATTTTGACCATGCTTAGCCAGGTCAAGTACCTTAATTTTGTAAATTAATTAATTCTGAAAAATGGCAGAAGGTATCAGTGACCTGGGTGAGGTGATAGATCATACATATATTTTATACATATTTTCATGAAGATGACCGGGGCACAGCGGAACACTGGTATTCCATTGTGCCCCAATAGCCGGGGCACAATGGAATACCACGCCAATATATATTTTCTTCAAATATCTGGTTATGACAAATATACCTTGGTGTAATATTTTACTGTATTAATCTGTGGTAGATTGTGGTTAAATAACTTAACAGAAAAATTGGAATTTGTCATATCACATGTTTGGGTGGTAGTTTTAAGTTAGCTATTCCGTTGTGCCCCGGTCTCCCCTACCCCTTGGATTAATTTCAAATTCACATAGACGTGAGTGGATTCAAAGATATCGCAGAGTAAACAGAAATGACGGATCAAGAAATAGCTGATGTATATTACACACCAGGTGCCGCAGGTAGTTTTCAAAGACCTGTTAAACTATACCAATCATTGAGAAAAAAAGGTGTCAACATTACTCTAACAGATGTTACAAAATGGTTGAATCGTCAGGATGTTTACACAATGAATCGTATCGCTCATCATAAGTTTGACAAAGGGACTATTATTGCAAACAGTTTAATGCAGCAGTCAATGTAATGTATTCCCCGACCCTACCCACCGCGGGGCAGCCTTGGGGTTCACAACGGGGGTTACCTGGGGGTTTGCTGTTTGTTCAAGCCCCCTCAAGTTTTGTCCCCAGATTGGAATCTCGGGATTTGTCCAAATTAAAAATCATTCTGACTATTCAAGTGACTGCTATAAAATAAAATTTTAATTTCACAAAACATTGCCGCTGTCATGTTCAAGTTCAGTGGAGGGGTTGATATGCAACAGTCATAATGTTCAAGGTGATGGGAGGGGGTGTAGGGGCGTCAGCCATGTTCAAGGTGATGGGGGGAGTGCAGGGGCGTCAGCCATGTTCAATGTGATGGGAGGGGTGTCAGCCATGTCAGCCATGATTGCAGAGGGGGGGGGGGGTGAGGGGCGTCAGCAATGGTGAAGGTGAGAGATGAGGGGCTCCAGCCATGTTCAAGGTGATGGCCGTCAGCCATGTTCAAGGTGATGACAGGGAGGGAGGAGTGAGGGGCATCAGCCATGTTCAAGGTGATAGGAGGGGGTGAGGGGCGTCAGCTATGTTGAAGGTGATGGGCGGGGGTTGAGGGGCGTCAGCCATGTTCAAGGTGATGAGCGGGGGGGGGGGGGGAGGGGTGAGGGGCGCCAGCCATGTTCAAGGTGATGGGAGGGGGTTGAGGGGCGTCAACCATGTTCAAGGTGATGGGAGGGGGTTGAGGGGCGTCAGCCATGTTCAAGGTGATGGGAGGGGGTGAGGGGCATAAGCCATGTTCAAGGTGATGGAGGGTGAGGGGCGTCAGCCATGTTAAACGTGGTGACAAGGGGGGGGGGGGTGAGGGGCGCCAGCCATGTTCAAGGTGATGGGAGGGGGTGAGGGGCGTCAGTCATGTTCAAGGTGATGGGAGGGGGTGCAGGGGTGTCAGTCATGTTCAAGGTGATGTGAGGGGTGTCAGCCATGTTCAAGGTGATGGAAGGTGGGGTAGGGGCGTAAGCCATGCTTAAGCTGATGGGAGGGGTGAGGGGCGTCAGCCATGTTCAAGGTGATGGAGGGTGAGGGGCGTCAGCCATGTTCAAGGTGATGACAAGGGGGGTGAGGGACGTCAGCCATGTTCAAGGTTATGGCAGAGGGTGAGGGGCGTCAGCCATGTTCAAGGTGATGGGAGGGGGTGCAGGGGCGTCAGTCATGTTCAAGGTGATGTGAGGGGTGTCAGCCATGTTCAAGGTGCTGGCAGGGGGGGGGGGGGCGTCATCCATGTTCAAGCCGATGGGAGGAGGTGAGGGGCGTCGGCCATGTTCAATGTGATGGCAGGGGGCGAGGGGCGTCAGCCATGTTCAAGGTGATGTGAGGGGCGTCAGCCATGTTCAAGCTGATGGCAGGAGGTGAGGGGCGTTAGACATGTAGGCCACTAAGTAGCCTAGTTGATTACAAATTGTATTATAATCGTGTCCTAATATTAATTTTAAATGCTAATTTAAATGTTACGCAATGAGCGGGGTCTGTTGTCACATAATGATTATTATCGATAGAAATCATTTATAAATACAAACCAGGAGATGTATCTCATCCTGTTGGGTGGGGGTTTTACCCGGGGGTTATCAGGAGGTTTTGACATAAAATGTGCCCCTGGTTGTGGGGACTTTTGTGTTTTTGGGACACCCAAAAAGCAAATCCCCCACATAGCCCCGCGGTGGGGGGGGGGGGGGGTGTCGGGGAATTCGTTGACTGCTGCATAAATGAACAATGGCATGTAGACTTGACCTATTTTAGCCAATGGGCTTCTGACAATAATGATGTACAATATTTATTAATTATTATTGATGTTTTTTCTAGACAATTACAAGTTTCACCGCTGAAAAATAAAACTGGTAAAGATGTTGTTGACGCTTTCTCAAAATTGACCACCTTACCTAAAACATTGCGAACTGACGGGGGATCTGAATTCACAAATGAATTATTTCAATCATTTTTAAAGAACAACTCTATTCGCCATTACATTGCTAGGAATGATTTAAAGCTGCCCTGGCTGAACGAGTTATTCAAACTCTAAAACGTAAAATATATCAACATATGGTCTATAAAAACACCCCAGAATATATATCAGCACTTTCCGGCATTGTTAACTCGTATAATAAAACAAAACATGCTAATATGGGTTATGCACCCAACTCTGTAACGGATGATAATGCACACGAGGTGTGATTATCGTTATTTACGTACAAAGAAAAAAAGGACCCCAAAATTTAATGTTGGTGATAAAGTACGAGTAAGTTATACCCGTAAACATTTTTATCGTGTCTATGATATTCATTTCAGTGGGGAGATATTCACAGTAATTCAACGTAAAAAAACATATCCAACGTACCAGTCTATAAGTTGGCCGATATGGCTGGAGATGTGATAATCGGTAGTTTTTATAAAGAGGAATGTACAAAAGGCATACGTGACTGATGATACAGTATATAAAATTGAAAAGGTACTTAAAAAGAGAACATACCGTGGTGTAAAACAAATCTATGTTAAATGGTTATATTATCCCAGAAAATTTAATTCTTTGGTTGATGCATCAAGTGTTGAGAAAATCAATCCCGAGTGAGTAATTATTGTGATTGTTTGAACAGATACCAAACACATGTACGGTTATACAGCATTATTTTGTCAATAAACACCATAAAAAGGAATGATTGTTATGTTTTCTTGTGGATCAACAACAACAACAATGGTGTATATCATTTACCTATAGGATATAGCAATGAAATAAGTCGAAGACGTGGTGGTACATGGCACATTGCATTAACAGACATAACGTTGAAGGTTATAAGTGACGCCCTACTTCACGCCATCATTGGATGTGATCTATGTCAAGACTCTGCTGTGAATAATCGACTGATACCTGTATTAAGATTTTTGCCGTATTTACGCAAGAACGATTCAGTGATATTTACAAATCCTTATTACATACCAATTAAAACTAGTACACCACTTGATCATATACGTATGACACTGTATAATTTAGCTGGTGATATAATTACTGGTAACCCAATTATTTCCTGTACTCTACATCTCAAGTACATATCAGACTGATTATGGATGTGTGGACTAAACATTTCCACGATATGGCCACAGGCAAGCTTGAAACTATGCACAAATCTGTGCATAATGCACCACAACCTACAGAACCACAACATACAGACCAGGTTGGCGGATCACAGGTCCCACATAAGACTGAAAATGTTATAAGTACCATTGACCGAATCAAACGATTGAATAAACGTGTGGGATCTGTAATAAAATAAAGTTCAGAAAAGTGCCAAGACAAATCCCAAAAACAAAAAAGCTGCTGGTAAACAACGTTCCGTAGGAGCTAATAAATCTCAACAGAAGGCTGTCAAAAAAGCAAGGCAAAATGAATTTGGAGTCAGACGCCGTTTACAGCGACAAGCTGGCAATTTTTTCTAAACCATTAGCAGATGTGAGTGTATTAAAGAAAGAGTGGGTGAATATTCAACCTACAACTGAGTGGGGTAAGGGATTAACCATTAATTTTGAGGTCAGAGGTGAGACTAATGCATATATTGACCTGAAGAGTACAAAATTACGTGCGACTATCCAGATTGTGGATTCTAAAGGTGCCCCCATTGCAGCAGATGCATCAGTCGGCATAGTGAATCAGATTTTACATAGTATGTGGTCACAATTGGATATTACATGTGCTGTAGTAACTGTTTAGCCTTGGTTTAGTATAAATTAATCAAACCTCTGATGCTGGAAATATGTACAGGACCAAATAGAGACATAAAATAGATACGTCTCCATGAGCTTGGTATGTTAAATACACTCAATAATTATTTATATATCCAATACCATGTACGAACTGTTATAAACTACATGATCATGTGAGTAAATCATTCCTTGCACTGTTTTGTAAACCAATCACCTAGTAATACACCTTCAGTTGAACAATTGGATGACACAGAAGCTCATTACAGAACATGGACGTTAACTATGTCAACAAAAATGAATTAAATGACTGGTGTTTCAGACCACCTTTGTGTACATATATTCTAAACTTGGTCATGAGAACCTCCTGATGATGTTGAAATGGATGAGATGCCACTGCCCTACAGGAGTTAAGAACATGGACTGCGTTATTCCCTGCGGATCAGCTGTTTGTGTGCGTGTATTCTGACGTTGATCCAGTACGATGTCCTGCCAATGCACTACACCTCGAGATATCTTGAATTCATTTGGTGAGGGATCGACAATGTCGAAAGGCCCGTACAGCCGTATTCAGGGCTAGCTATCTCAAACAAACAAAAAAACAATTAGGCACTATTATTGCCCATCTCTTAGGCACTTTGTCTGTCTGTGTAATAAACTACATGTTAAAATTAATATTTGAGAGGTACACTATAGTTTTTTGATATAATAGTCTTCATTTTTCTTTTGTTAAGTTATGTTTAATATCAATAAATATAGTTTAGGAACAGTTTCATTCCATCAATCGCTTAGCCTGGAAATCCCAGACTAGAAAAAACCTCACAGCCACCTAGTGATGAACTCAGAACTACAAAAGGAATACAATTATTGTCTAGGTCTAGGCCTACATCAGGGGTCTAAATGTAAAAAACGAAACGAATTTCAACTGATCAACAAGTTATTATTAGTTAATTCACACAACCAATCTATCTGTAAGGAGGTCTATCTATCTCTGTGTTGCGCACCTTCCTGCTATTATTAAATAGCGCGATTTGTGAGTCGTGATGTTAGGAGTGTCAGTGATGTCGCCTGTGGTCCAAGTTAGTTTTGTTTCTTTCCGAGTTTTTGGTTTTATTTGGGTCATTTTTCCAATGGTTTTGTTCAGTATTCACTGTGCTTCTCATTAATTCAGGTTGTTTGGCTATTAAATGTATGGATTTTACATTTTACATTGTGTGTGCTTTAGCATATATTCAATTAGTGTTCAAATTTGTTCAAAACAGTGATCATGGCAATGGTCAATAGCTGTTTAATATCATGATGATTGGCCCAGCTTTGTGTATGGATTTTACATTTTAAATTGTGTGTGCTTTAGCATATAATCAATTAGTGTTCAAATTTGGTAAAAACAGTGATCATGGCAATGGTCAATAGCTGTTTAATATCATGATGATCGGCGCAGCTTTGTTATAACACTCACAGCTCTGTGTTTTCTGGAAATATATTATTGTATATGCCAAAATATCCCAACAAACAACACTCGCAATAGATATAGCCAACGCTGTTAATGTATTTGTGTACAAATTCTGTGTTGGGACTTCCATTGATCTAAAAATTCGAGACGTATATATACAGACCTAGCGAGACAAGGGTTAAGTGGAGCAATCTGTGATGTAGTTCAGGGGGCCAGTGTCGCAGACAGTGGGCCATCATTAATTCAGCGTCTCTTGCGGAACACGTCATCTGGTGTGTATAGCATAGTGTGTGTGTGTGTGATCGGACGTTGACCCGGCATTGTCCAGATATTGGTAGGTATGACACATAACCAGGGCCACATGGGATTGTTCAGCACACCACAAGCAGAATTAGCATTTAATCACACTCACCATGGGGGTATGATGGGTGCTGTGAAAGCTGAGGTAACACATAGAGTGATTTATGATTTGTACCCATTAGGATAACGCGGATGTGAAATTTGATATGTTGCAGTCAGACTTAGCTCTCCCCCAGGCCTTAGAGCTGATGGTACTGTTGCTAGGAAAGTAATCGAATATATGCTAAAGCAAACACAATTGTGAGAAAGTGTGCTTGAAAATAGTTCTATTCGAAACTGTTGTCATTATAACTTCAAAAACAAAAATATTATAATCAAAATCTAATTTTAGGATAATATTTGAGTAAAAAAAAACACACCAGTAAAAATTGGTGTAAAAATGACAAATGTTACCAAAAAGATTATAACAAAAAAGCTGTTTTTAAGATAATATTTGGTGTAAAAAAACCGGACAAGTAATAAAAAGTTAGAAAATAAGAACATTATAACTTCAGAAACAAAAATAATATAACCGAAATCAAATTTTAAGATAATATTTGAGAAAAAAAAAGCACACCAGTAAAAAATTGGTGTAAAAAAAATATTAAGCGTGTAAAAATCCACCTAAAAGTTCTCAAAAAAATATTTTTTACAAAGTTTTTACAAAGTTTAAACAACTTGCAAAACACAAATTTTTGTTGGTGGGTTGGTGTTTGTGTACGGTTTTTAATATGTACCTTGTAAAACAGCATTAAAAACATCCAATTCTAGTGTCTCCAAATTTTTTTTCACATCCCACCCAGGGAAGGGGGTGGGTGGTACCCAAATCTGGAATGGTTGTGCAAATGTTAAAACAACCATAAACCAATGTTGCATTTACAGCATTGAAACATTCCATGTCTCCAAAATATCCGTGGCTCACAGGGGAGGGGGTAGGTGGTACCCAAATCTGGAATGGTCGTGCCAACGTTGTACCAGAGTTGTATCAGAGTTGTAGTACCCAGTCTATGGGATGCTACCCTGGGGAGGGGCTTGGGGTAATGTATGGTTGAAAAACAATGTTGTACCAACGTTAGGCCAGCATTGGGGACTTTGCCAGCATTGAAAGCGTTCAGACAACCATGCCAGCATTGACAACCATTATACAATCATTATCCGCGTACCCAATCCATATACATCACTATTTATATATAGTGAATAGTGCACTGTTACTATACCACTGCACAGTCAAGGCTGGGATATCACTTGTCATGTTACAATACGTTCAATACATGTTAAGTATTCTCAATGTCCAGTTACGACATCATTTCAAGACCAATAGAACAAAGAGTGTACAGTTACGATACCACTAAATCTTCACTGGAGTAACACTTGTCCTGTTACGAAACAATTTATACAAAAAGATTCACGTTACGATACCTATACATTCAGTCTCCTTCATACATTTTGTATTATATCGTGAGCATTGGAATGGATTGCAGCATTACACATTATCACAATATGAATGTATATATAGAAGGTGCATGGGGCATGTTATATAGGTTGGGAATAAATTGAGTAAGAAAAAGTATCTTAAAAGGCATGAAATTTGGACTCACCCTACAAACTAGCCTGTTCACCAGGGCTTGCTTTTTAGGCTCCCGCCAAAAACTCATTGTAACGTCCATTACCTTGTGCAGAGAGCACGTGTACTCCTGTACGGTACAGACATTGTTACTACAGTTTCAATTATGCACTGTTCAGTTACGATACCATGTCTCACGTTTTGTAAACGAATAGTTTATAATGAAAACGACGTGGTATATTTATTATATCGATGTAAAATGATACGATATTATATTGAGCATCTATATGAAAAGAATTGTGCTTAACATGATACATAATCTGGTCGTGTGAAAAATAATAAAATAAATAAATAAACTGTTTACATTTCTAAGCACTTCAGGTCTGAAATGTAAACATACTTATAATCTTAACGTTTTATAGACATCTTGAAATGAGGATCGTGTTCCCTCGCTATGTAAGGCTCGGATTTCAATGACATGTCACATTCTGTAATCTTTTTGTTTTTTTAATCGAATTAAAATTGTCCATTAAGACTGAATTTGTCTTTTCTATCCTTTCGAAGCTTTGCCGTCAAGATAAAATCTATACTGTACGTGCCAATTAAATTGTTAAAGGCTGAAAATGTTTTTAAAATCAGTCAATGATGATCACAATACAAGTCGGCTATTTTTAGCTCCCGTCGTCACCGTAGGTGAGACGGAGGGAGCTATGGATTCCGCCTCCGTTTTTTTTGCCTCTTCTTTTGCCTATAACTTTGTAAGAAAATAAGCTAGGATAACAATTTTTGGTATGTGGGTTACTTCCAAGTGGCTAATGGACAGGCTAAAATATTTTTAATCTGAATTTAATACGCAAGGTCGCAGAGGAGAAAATGATGATGTTACGGCGTTGGGCCGTCCGTAAACAATTCGTTTCCGGAGCATATCTCTGAAAGTACTTGTCCGATTGTCTTCAAATTTTACACACAACACACTTAGGAGGTCTAGTTGTGCCTTTTGGGGTATTTGAACTTTGACCTACTTCTGGCTCAGAACTATGACCTATTTAGACGTTTTGACGCGCACTTCGTTTCCGGAGCAGATCTCGAAAAGTACTGGGCTGATGACAGTCATATTGCACATACATGTTCTCTAAGGTCCCTAGTTGTGCCTTTTCAGGTTTTTGGACCTTGACCTTGAAGTTGACCCAGCACTTTGACCTAATTTATAACATCGGTAAATCCGACTGGAGGATTTTGCGGAATATCATGAAAACCGCTCAAGATAGCTACACCACTACTATAAAACAAATTGTGAGGTTTCAGGAGAGGATGCATCTTGAAAAATTTCAAGTCGATAAAATTAAAAATGGCCGCCTATCGGCCATTACTCACCTCGACAGGCCTCATATTGCGCAATATCATGAAAACCGCTCAAGATAGCTATACCATTAATATCAAATAAATTGTAAGGTTTCAGGAGAGGATGCATCTTGAAAAATTTCAAGTTGATAAAATTCAAAATGGCCGCCTATCGGCCATTATTCACCTCGACAGGCCTGATATTGTGGAATATCATGAAAACCGCTCAAGATATCTACACCATTACTATAAAACAAATTGTAAGGTTTCAGGAGAGGATGCATTTTGAAAAAATTCAACTCGTCCAAGTTCAAAATTGCTGCCAATCGGTCATTATTCACTTTCACATGGCCGTTATTTGGTAAACCGTGCTAGATGGCTAGTCCATTACTATAAAACAAAAATGTTTGATTTCAGGAGAGGATGCATCTTGGAAAAATTTGACTCGACAAAATACAAAATGGCCGCCTTTTCGGCGATTATTCATTTTCACATGGCTGATATTTGGTAAGCTGTGCTAGATGGCTAGACCATTACCTGATTACTATAAAACAAAGTGTGAGTTTTCCGGGGAGAATGCACCCTGAAAATTTTCAACTTACGAATTCAAAATGGCCGACAATCAGCATTATTTACCTCGATAGGCCTGATATCAGGTAAACCGTGCTAGATAGCTAGACCATTACTATAAAACAAAATGTGACGTTTCGGGAGAGGATGCCTTTCAAAAACTTTCGACTCAATCGAATTCAAAATGGCCGCCTATCGGCCACTATTTACTTTCACATTGCTGATATTTGGTAAACCGTGTTAGATAGCTGGACCATTACTATAAAACAAAATGTGAGATTACAAGAGAGGATGCATCTTGAAAAAAATTGACTTTATCAAATTCAAAATGGCCGCCTATCGGCCATTATTCACTTTCACATAGCCGTTATTTGGTAACCGTACTAGATGGCTAGACCATTAATATAAAACAAAATGTGAGATTTCAGGAGAGGATGCATCTTGAAAAATTTTGACTTGATCAAACTCAAAATGGCCTCCTATCGGTTATTATTCACTTTCACATGGGCGATATTTGGTAAACCGTGCTAGATGGCTAGACCATTACTATAGGATGAAATGTGAGATTTCAGCTGAGGATGCATCTTGGAAAATTTCGACTTGATCAAATTCAAAATGGCCGCCTTCAGGCCATTATTCACTTTCACATGGCCGATATTTGGTAAACCGTGCTAGATAGCTAGACGATTACTATAGAATGAAATGTGAGATTTCAGCTAAGGATGCATCTTGAAAAATTCTGTATTGATCCAATTCAAAATGGCCCCCTATCGGCCATTATTTACTGTCACATGGCCAATATTTTGCAAACTGTGTTAGATGTTAGTCCATTACTATAAAACAAAATTTGAGGTTTCGGGGGGGGGGGGATGCACCCTAAGTTTTTAACTAGTTTATATCGAATTCAAAATGACCGTAAATCAGCTATTAGTTACCTCGATTGGCCTGATATCGGGTAAACCGTGCCAGATAGGTAGACCATTACTGGGATACTGATTAGAATGATTAATTTCAATGGAGGTTTGCTATCTCTGACAGACTGTCTAGTTCTTATCTTACTCTTAGACTGGGCTTCTTAGACCTAGTTGTCTTGCGTCTTGATTTTTGACCTAGCCTAGGACTACATTAATAACCCTACACAAAATTGCTTAAATCAAATTCTAATTCGGAGCGGGAGCTCCTGGACTTATGTAGTCTTGTTTTAACTGGATCAGGTTGGACATTTTTCAGGGAATATCCCTCCCTGAAATCACACATTTTGTTTTATACTTAATCATGGTCTAGCTATCTCGCTCGGTTTGCCAGATATCAGGCATATCATAGTAATTATAGCCGATAGTCGGCAATTTTGAATTTCATTTTCAGGCCATATCCCTCCCTGAAACGGCACATTTTGTTATCGCACATATCACATTTATTTATGGCTGATTGTCTGCCATAGTAATGGTCTGGCCATCTGGCACGGTTTGCCAGATATCAGGCATATTAAAGTTAATAATCAGCCATTTGATTGAATGGAAATTTTTCAGGGCATATCCCTACCTGAAACCGTAATTTTTTTATAGTAATGAGCTACCTATCTGGCATTATTTACCAGATATAACAGTCATATTAAAGTTAAGTGTGGCCGATAGTCAGCCATTGTTAATTTGATGGAGTTGGACTTTTTCAGGGCATATATCCCCACCCGAAACAGCACATTTTGTTTTATGATAATGGCCTGGCTATCTGGCATGGTTTGCCAGATATCAGGCATATTAAAGTTAATTATGGATGATAGTCGGCCATAATAATTTGATCAAGTTAAAAATTTTCAGGGCATATCACTACCTGAAACCATAATTTTGTTTTAAGTAATGGTCTAGCTATTTGGCGCAGTTTGCCAGATATCAGGCAAATTAAAGTTAATTATGGCTGATAGTCGGCCATTTTGAATTTGATCAAGTTGAAATTTCCGGAGCATATCCCTACCTGAAACCAAAGAGCCTATATGACAAGAGCGGACTTTTCAACGTTTTCGTTGTAACACACGGCTCAGTAGCGCCACCTCTGTGTCAGCGAGCACAGAATGCAGGGCAGAGTATAACGCAACACTGTGTTACCTAGAGAACATGTCATTGAGGCATTGATCAAGTGTCAATTTAACGTTGGTTCACCATCTACAATGCTGGACCAACTTTAAGCCAACATTAGCCTAACGTCGACTCTTTGCTGGGATTTACACATTCCACACTAACTATCTCAATGTTGTCACATAGAGCTAATGCGATTTATGGGATAAACAGCTGGGATCATAATAACAGTCCCTTTGATATTGCACTGTGACATGACCACTCTTCTTGGTGTAGAAGGAAGAAAACCAGTTTAGGAGAACAGGTTCCCAGAAAACACGATACAAAAACTAAACATTGGTTTAATGTTGGCCCATCGCCTACGACGTTCTCCCAACATTCGGGAAACGTCCTATGTTTGTAGGGATATTAGATTTTCTGGTGAATCTAAGCCTACCAGTACAGGCGAATCCAGTGTGGGGCTGGTGGTCACCACTGTGCGCATCTCTTTTCACCCCCCCCCCCCCCAGAAAAAAATCAAGTATGTCATCAAACATGAATGCCTTTACAGATAAATAAATTCAAGCCCTTTTTTTAAAGTTATTTTTTTCTTATTCCTAGATCTTCCCCTGGCTACCCCAATGTAACACATTGTTCAAACACCGCCAACCCAATAAACGTCACAAATTGTCCCCATGCTGGTTTAATGTTGATCCACCGTCTGCGACGCAGGCCCAACATTAAGCCAGCACTAGGTCAATGTAATGTGTCTGCTGTGAAGTGCTTTCCACCAATGCTTCATCCTCCACTATTAAACCACCATACTATACTCATTTCAAGAAAATAAACAGCTCACACAAGTTCCCGGATAAAAAAAGAAATGTTTAGAATATAAATAATGGCTCATTCTGGCATGTATATAATAATATTTATTATGTGAGCATCTAGCAGTGACTTGTATATAGGTTACTTATTCAACCTATTATTTTTATTTGTCTATTTGTAGTGCTTATGACGCATATCATTTTATTAGTTCTTATTTATTATTTTATTTTAGCTCCCGCCGTCACCGTAGGTGAGACGAAGGGAGCTATGGATTCTACCTCCGTTTTTTTTTTGGCCTCTTCTTTTGCCTATAACTTTGTAAGAAAATAAGCTAGGATAACAATTTTTGGTATGTGGGTTACTTCCAGGTGGCTAATGAACAGGTTAAAATATTTTTTATCTGAATTCAATACTTAAGGTTGCGGAGGAGAAAAGGATGATGTGACGGCGTTGGGCCGTTGGGCCGTTGGGCCGTCCGTAAACAATTCGTTTCCGGAGCATATCTCTGAAAGTACTTGTCCGATTGTCTTCAAATTTTACACACAACACCCCTAGGGGGTCTAGTTGTGCCTTTTGGGGTATTTGAACTTTGACCTACTTCTGGTTCAGAACTATGACCTATTTAGACGTTTTGACGCGCACTTCGTTTCCGGAGCAGATCTCGAAAAGTACTGGGCCGATGACAGTCATATTGCATATACATGTTCTCTAAGGTCCCTAGTTGTGCCTTTTCAGGTTTTTGGACCTTGACCTTGAAGTTGACCCAGCACTTTGACCTAATTTATAACATCGGTAAATCCGACTGAAAGATTTTGCGGAATATCATGAAATCCGCTCAAGATAGCTACACCATTACTATAAAACAAATTGTGAGGTTTCAGGAGAGGATGCATCTTGAAAAATTTGAAGTTGATAAAATTCAAAATGGCCGCCTATCGGCCATTATTCACCTCGACAGGCCTGATATTGCGGAATATCATGAAAACCGCTCAAGATAGCTACACCATTAATATCAAAGAAATTGTAAGGTTTCAGGAGAGGATGCATCTTGAAAAATTTGAAGTTGATAAAATTCAAAATGGCCGCCTATCAGCCATTATTCACCTCAACAGGCCTGATATTGTGGAATATCATGAAAACCGCTCAAGATATCTACACCATTACTATAAAAGAAATTGTAAGGCTTCAGTAGAGGATGCATTTTGAAAAAATTCAACTTGTCCAAGTTCAAAATGGCCGCCAATCGGCCATTATTCACTTTCACATGGCCGTTATTTGGTAAACCGTGCTAGATGGCTAGACCATTACTATAAAACAAAATGTGTGATTTCAGAAGAGGATGCATCTTGAAAAAATTTGACTCGATAAAATTCAAAATGGCCGATTATCAGCCATTATTCACTTTCACATGGCCGTTATTTGGTGAACCGTGCTAGATGGCTAGACCATTACTGTAAAACGAAATGTGAGATTTCAGATGAGGATGCATCTTGAAAAAATTTGACTTGATTAAATTTAAAATGGCCGCCTTTTCGGCCATTATTCATTTTCACATGGCTGATATTTGGTAAACCGTGCTAGATGGCTAGACCATTACCTGATTACTATAAAACAAAGTGTGAGTTTTCAGGGGAGGATGCACCCTGAAAATTTTTAACTTACGAATTCAAAATGGCGGACAATCAGCATTATTTACCTCGCTAGGCCTGATATCAGGTAAACCGTGCTAGATAGCTAGACCATTACTATAAAACAAAATGTGACGTTTCGAAAGAGGATGCCTTTTAAAAACTTTCGATTTAATCGAATTCAAAATGGCCGCCTATCGGCCACTATTTACTTTCACATTGCTGATATTTGGTAAACCGTGTTAGATAGCTGGACCATTACTATAAAACAAAATGTGAGATTACAAGAGAGGATGCATCTTGAAAAAAATTGACTCGATCAAATTCAAAATGGCCGCCTATCGGCCCTTATTCACTTTCACATAGCCGGTTTTTGGTAACCGTACTAGATGGCTAGACCATTACTATAAAACAAAATGTGAGATTTCAGGAGAGGATGCATCTTGAAAAATTTTGCCTTGATCAAATTCAAAATGGCCTCCTATCGGCCATTATTCACTTTCACATGGGCGATATTTGGTAAACCGTGCTAGATGGCTAGACCATTACTATAGAATGAAATGTGAGATTTCAGCTGAGGATGCATCTTGGAAAATTTTGACTTGATCAAATTCAAAATGGCCGCCTTTAGGCCATTATTCACTTTCACATGGCCGATATTTGGTAAACCGTGCTAGATAGCTAGACGATTACTATAGAATGAAATGTGAGATTTCAGCTGAGGATGCATCTTGAAAAATTCTGACTCGATCAAATTCAAAATGGCCCCCTATCGGCCATTATTTACTTTCACATGCCCAATATTTTGCAAACTGTGTTAGATGTTAGTCCATTACTATAAAACAAAATTTGAGGTTTCGGGGGAGGATGCACCCTAAGTTTTTAACTAATTTATATCGAATTCAAAATGACCGTAAATCAGCTATTAGTTACCTCGATTGGCCTGATATCGGGTAAACCGTGCCAGATAGGTAGACCATTACTGGGATACTGATTAGGATCATTAATTTCAATGGAGGTTTGCAATCTCTGACAGACTGTCTAGTTCTTATCTTACTCTTAGCCTGAGCTTCTTAGACCTAGTTGTCTTGCGTCTTGATTTTTGACCTAGCCTAGGACTACATTAAAAACCCTACACAAAATTGCTTAAATCAAATTCTAATTCGTCGCGGGAGCTCCTGGACTTATGTAGTCTTGTTATCTTTATCATAAACTATTTCTTGTGGTCTATGTGTTATAGGGCCTATAGGCCTAATATTTAAACAATCTGTAGTTTGTTTCAAAGCCACAATGCTGGATTATTGTTTGCTAATTGTCTACCATGCTAGCCCAACTTCAATCCAACATCGGGTCAATGCCTCCGTGCTTGCAGGGATATATATTTCAGATTTCCTTGGGTTTATAACAGTAGGTCTATAGTGCACATCTACGGGACATGATTCGTCTGTTTAATATACTGTCAGTTGTCAGTCTCTCCTTCCAATTATAGTCTATTACATTATGATATCTTAACCCTTTGACTTCCAGGCCGGAGTGCATGCCAGGATCCAGATATACTGGTGTAGGAATTCTATTTTTCGTCATTTGAAGCTGGAATTGCTAACGCAATTTCCAGCTTCAAATGACGAAAAATACATAAATGTAGTATATGTTTGACGAAAATTTGTGTCATTTTATGGTTACGTTCATTGACGAATGACGACGGAAATTTCCGTCATGTATGGTAGTGAAAAGGTTAATATAATAATCCTATACCAGAATAAAGCATGTTAAATACTACAAGATCACATATTTTGACAGTATAAATAGCACAGATTGTGTTGACGTGCGTGTTTACACACTGTCATCATGCAGCGCGTATCAGCGTGTGCCTGCTGGCCACCAGGCGCGCTGCTGCATCCGCGTGTTACAATTTCCCTGTGCTGAAACCACAAATTTTGTCTAGTTAATTATGGCCGATGGTCGGCCATTTAAGTAGGTCAAACTTCATTAATCCCAAAATTCACATCTACACCCCTAAGGGATGTGTGTGAGCAATATGAAAGGAATATCCCCCATGCATGGGTTTCCAAGATCTGCTCTGGAAACGAAACGCGGACAGACGGGCGGCGGGCTGGACGGCCAGACATCAGAGGCGACGCCAGTTCCCCTCAACTTCGTGGGACGGGGCTAAGGAAATGGGAAAAACATTTTTTCAGGAATATGGACGTCCTTTAGATTTTAGCTTCTTTGCCCTAGTAGTAGCTGACGCCGGGAGCTGACGAGGTCGCCGGTCACAGCCCAGCGGGGGCCCTGGGGTAGTGGTTAGCACCGCTGCCTCTCACGCCAGAGTTCGGGGTTCGGTTCCCGGTCTCGGCGGTTTGAAAGAAACAAAAATGTTTCTTTCCCATCCACGTGTGAAAGTCAGTATTGTGGGGAGCCTCCGTGACCGAGAGGTAGCGTGCTCGGCCTCAGACCGCCAGGGCTCGAATTTCGAATCCTGTGTCTGGAGGACAGTGTCATCTCAATCATCTCACCATCCTCAGGAGGTTCTCCTGGCCCAGTTTAGCCTATATGTGCACAAAGGTGGCCTAAAGCCCGATTCATTTCATTTGGCCAGCTGCCTATTGAAAAAACACGCGAGGCACCAGTTTGATGTTCGGCCGCCCTCATCTGACTGTTTAGTGGTGTACAATCATTTTCTGACCCTGAAAAAGTGTCTGCCCGCCGTTTTTAACGTCACGTTAGGAAAATATAAACAATTGAAAATCGAATCGCTGTACAAAGGGCGGCTTTTTTGTTTGATTTTCTGGAGTCTATAAACAACATCCAGCTGCCCGTCATGAAACGGAAGTGTGTGTGCCCCGTCTACCCAATAGTAGTAGTAGTAAATTATTGCGTTACGTCACTTTTCGGCACAAATGCTCTTTTAAGTGACATTGTAATACGATAAAAACGTTGTAGTCAATTGATGAGATGAATGATGTACAAATATGACGATGTGAGTATGGGGGTGATAGGGCATGTTGGGTTATTGAGAGCCGCTTTTCCCTGCCTGTGTGTCGCAGTGTAAAACCAAAAAGCAGTATCTGCTCACTGGTAAAGTAAGCATACTGCTTTTTAACTGGCGTCACTGAGTCTCCTGCATGTAACAGCCCTTTCAAAAGGCAGTGTCTGCACACTTGTGAAATAAGCAGATACTTGCTTTTCCACAGCCCTCTATATTATGCAGGTGCTAGAGTCAGTCAACACATACACTGACCCAATGTTGGTTGAATGTTGCGCCATCGTCTACGGCGTTGGCCCAACATTGATTCATCATTGGGTCAGTGTATCGAGACGTTCATCCGAGGGTGGTTTGATGCTGGGCCAGAAGACGTTGATCCAATTTTGCTGTAATGTTGGGTCAGCGGAAGCCAGAAACTATCATGTTTGCTGGATGATAATTAGGCCTACACACAGTCCGCGGCGCGCCACATCCCCCACACCCCCTGACGCTATATAACCGATCTGACGTCTCTCTGTTATGCAATAGCAGCCTATAGAAGTTAGGTCTTGACTAAGCATCTTCCTCCACAAGGCCCGCTACTCCCGACGTCGCGGAGGAAGATGCGACTAAGATACGTTGCGAAATTTGCTGTCACACTGTGCAGACCTGATAAGCTCCAGCACCGTGAACCTGCAGACAACGTGACTAGACAGTTAAGGCCGTATGCCCGAAGCTAGTTTACCTAACATGAAGTTTAGGCTTAACACGGTGTTAACTAAAACATTGTGTTATAAAAAAAACTCGTATGGTATGCCAAAACATAGACATCGAGGGAATGGACAACCGACTTTAAATCTCACGACACTGATTGATGTGCATGAGCTTCCGTCTGTGAGAATTAGCGAGAAAAGGGATGGTTTATTTCCACTGTAAACCATGTGCTTTTTGATCGTTTTTTCATGGGTATGTAAACATTGTGTTGATCACAATTTCAATCACAGTCAAATTAATTATTAATATTAATATCTTTCAAATCGTAACAAATGTATTCGATAAATGAATACATTATAATAGTTCCTTCTGCTTCATTATCAAAAGTATTTAAATATTACAACAAGAGTAGAATACACGTCTCCACAGCGGGCATAGCAGCTCGAACATAGGTGAGCGACATGTTATCTAGTAAATCACAGAGGACACTATCTTACTCTCATCCAAATTGCTACACTGACTGCTCAGTGAGTGTCACTGCAGTACCTCTGAAGTAGAGATACACTGGTGAACGAGTGAACCAAATCGCGTACGACCTCCTGGTTTGAAATATTACCTTGTGTAGCGTTTAACTTTTAGATATAACGAATTAATTAACTAGTGAATGAATGAAATGAATAGAGGTAACCTCCCAAAATGGTGAGATGAATCAGATGACATTGACCTCTATACACAGGATTCTGAGGGCAAACCTCTCAGTCACGGAAGCACCCACATTACTGAATCTTTAGGAGTTGGCTCTTACAAGCTCTGACGTGACAGGCATTTGGTTTAACCACTACACCGTGAGACATAATATATGAACCGACAGTTCGTAGTAAGCTAAATAAATTTGAGAAAGCAACATTCAAATTTTGTATAGTATAATGCATGTTATTAAACATTATTAGCACTTAGTAAGCGTCCTTATGAGGTTCTTTTGGCCCAGTTTAGCCTATTCCTTAACCTAATGCTTAAACTACCCCCTGAACAGGATTAACTTTTAAATTTTAGCAACTTGGCATAGGCCTACTGGTTTATTTTCGTGTTAAGTCTAAACCACCTTCTGGCATACGGATTAGCGTTAAACTCTAGGTTACAACAATGTTTTCGCTAAACTCTCACTAACCTAGTTTCGGGCATATTGCCCTTAAAGTGCTAACGTTGATTATAAGATAGAGAATCGTAGCCTACTTATTAAAAGTGTTGCATACGTATAGGAAAAATATTTATTTTTAACTTCCATAGTAGTCCAGTTGCCAGACTGTATACCGAGAAGTGTATTTTTGTTGTTGTTGATTTACACTGAGGTGGGTCTGTAGAACATATTTAGCATAGTTGCCAGAGTGTAACCTTTGTATTGAGGAAACTAAAATGTAGGGGAGACCGGGGCTAACTGGGACACGGGGCTAACTGGGACAGGCCTCAAACAGGGAATTCCATGAAATGACAATATCAGTGGCCTCGTTTTCGTGGGAAGTCAACCCGGGGCTAACTGGGACAATTCTGGAGGGGCTAACTGGGACAGTCCCAGTTATCCCCGGTGTGTGTCCCAATTAACCCCAGTTGCAATAGAACATTGCGTCCCACTGAACCCCTGTGGGTACTGACATTTGACCAAAATATATGTTTGCCCAACTCAATTAACATTTGTTAGGCCTACTTTAGATTGTATGTATTGGAGGTGGACACAGTGTGGTTGTTACTTAGTATCAACACATTAGGCCTATAGTCCATCGGTTTAAGCTGTTAATTTCTGCATTAATTTGTTGCAGTTTAAACATTCGTGTTTAAAAAGCATATATATGTTTATTTATAGCTCACCCCCTTCAAACTATTTGGAATCATCATAGGATGCAGTATACCTTGTTTAATCTCTATAGATCCGAAATTGCTGAAATTTTAAGAGTGTCCCAGTTAGCCCCTGGCCTTGTCCCACTTAGCTCCGTATACGGGGCAAACTGGGACACTATTTTTTTTTCTTAAAAATTCTCCAAATTTGTGTAGGTTTTAGTTGTCATTTATTAAATGCCCTTGTGACAATAACAAATATCAGACCTAGGTTGAATAATTGTTTTGAATCTCCAAATCTATTATCGTCTGCTCCAGGACGATAAATGATAAAAGTGTCCAAGTTAGCCCCGGTCTCCCCAACATCAACGCAAGATGGCCGTCATGTCCATAGTTTAGTTGTAACTTTTTGTCCAGACGATGCACAGGCACATGTAATAGTGGGCTTGATAACCAGAGCCATATTTAAAAGTGTGATAGAAGCATACAATTTGGTGCAGATATTCTTAGAATATTATAGCTTTTCAGAAAGATGTGTTGGTCATTTAAAATTGCCAACTAGCGGAGCAAGTCAAACAATACATTCATATAATTTCATTATTTTCAAATAAATTCATTATTTTAGTGTCTACCTCGGGGTTTTAATTTATGCCCGACATAGCGGTGTAGCCAGAACGTACTTTCAGACATTCCAGTGTGGTTAAAAGTCAAGATGGCCACCAAATTCGGTGCAAGGTCAAACAATTTTTTTATATAATTTTCAACAGAATAGAAGTGGATTAAAGGGACTACCTCAGGCTAAAATCATAAAAAAATCGGTGATTTTATTTTGGCTTATCATTATGACCATATGATGTAAACATGTCCATAAACTAGAACTGCAAATTTTTTTTTTTAATTTTTGTGCTGCGCATTTACCAGTTAGTAGGCTTGATATATAGAGACGAAATTCCCGTATTACTTATTTTTTACATGTATGTCCAAAATAAAAAATCTGGAATTTTGTCTCTAACTGCCTAACTGATAAATGCGCAGCACAAAAATTAACTTTTGCAGTTCTACTGAGTGGAAGTTCTAGTCTATGGACATGTTTACATCATATGGTCATATTAAGAAGCCAAAATAAAATCACCGATTTTTTTATGATTTTAGCCTGTGTATGGGCCTTTAATGATTTTAGTGTATACCACAGGATTTTCACTTATTTCCGACATATTGGTGGGGCCAGTAAGTACTTTATGCATTGCATTGTGGGTAAAAGTCAAGATGACCCCCATTTGTGCGTTATTATTTAAACGAACTTTACCAACTTTTAGGATGTATTATTTATTTTGAATGTTATTGTATAAACACCACACCACATACTTATGACACACACATATCACCCACTATCGGCCCACACACACACCACTTATACCACATTCTATAAGTCCATACCATACATAGACTACCACCACCTTCACAAATACACCCAATACAACCGCCACATACTGTGATCAAAACAAACCACCAATACCAACCACCAGTTATCACAGAACACCACATCACCAACACATCTCACTCCATCTCTCACATATATACTCCGCAACATATCCACTCATCCGGCACACCAACTACCAACATCCGGCGTGCCGGATGAAACACACCCATCTACATCCGACAAAGCACCAACCAATCAACGACCAGCATTTATTCTACAACTAACAACAATCTACACCCACCTCTATGACGTCACAACAAACAATATAACAACTAAATATATATTGTGTAGCACCACCCTGTATTAATCACTGTATCCTGAAGAAGCAGCAATGCGAAACGCGTTGAAATAAACATATAAAATTGAACATGTCTTAACTTGATAAATCTCGGGTACGCCCGACATAGTGGTGTGGCCAGAAAATATTTGGACATTCCATTATGGGTATAATCCAAGATGGCCGCTATTTGTGCAAGGTTAAACAATACATTGACATAATTTTCGAGAACGAATAGAAGCAGTTACTTTAACGCCTCCTCTTCACATTTTAACGCATCTCTGTTGCCCATATGCCTAACTTTAAATTTAGGTACAGATTATTGTTAGTCTTGGAGAAAATTATAAACTTGATTGTTCAATCAAAATCGCTGCCTGTAGGCTTATGGTTTAATAAAACAATGACCACTTTTTTTCAGATAGTAAAAGCTTTTGTTGTCCTCTCTGGAAATTACCAAACGAGAACTGATGATTACAAATTAATCGAAGAGCTGCAGGAACATGTCAGAAGAACAACAGCTCCTTACAAATATCCTAGGAAAGTAGGTATAAATATAAAAATGTGTCTAAATAAAATGTTCTGACTTGGTTATTACTGTAGATCAACATTTTACGTATTTGTTCCAGATCGAATTTGTGGAGTCTCTGCCAAAGACAGTCAGTGGAAAGATTCGGCGAGTGGAACTAAGAAATATGGAGTGGAAAAGAACATGATAATTTTGAGTGGGGAAACTCCATTCTCTTTGTAAAGATAGCGCATAATAAAGAACATTAAGTTTCTAGAAACCTCAAAGTTCAAAATTTAGAGATCAATGCCTGACATGTGGCCTTGGCCAAATAAAAAAATGAAGGGCATTAATGCCTTGGGAGGCCAATGCCTGGCATGTGGTCATGACCAAAGCAAAAAAAATGGAAGGCACCAAGTCCAAATATTAAAAAATACTGTGCAAGCACTCAAACACCCCTAGGCTGATGCAGTGACAGTGGCGTTACGACAACTCGTTCCAATTTTCAGACAACGATGTAATATGAAAGGGATCCCACGGCCAAATCAATTAGGGGGACATCATTCAATTACTAGGAGGGGGGGGGGGGAGGATGGTGGAGTTTTTAAGCTCGACAATTTTGTTTCTTGTCCTGTCTGCAATACTGTCTTTATTTGAAATCATTTCACACTGCCTCAAGCAAATTATTTCTTTCGCTTTCTTAATAAAACATATCCGAGGTAAATGAAATGAATCGGGCTTTAGGCCACCTTTGTGCACATATAGGCTAAACTGGGCCAGGAGAACCTCCTGAGGATGGTGAGATGATTGAGATGACACTGTCCTCCAGACACAGGATTCGAAATTCGAGCCCTGGCGGTCTGAGGCCGAGCACGCTACCTCTCGGTGGATGGGGAAGAAACAATTTTGTTTCTTTCAAATCGCCGAGACCGGGAACCGAACCCCGGACTCTGGCGTGAAAGGCAGCGGTGCTAACCACTACCCTAGGGCCCCCGCCCCATATCCGAGGTACAAAGTCGGATCCTAAACTAGGCTTAATATTAAAACGTATGCGTTATTTAATGATGCCGAGCGAAGCGGGGCAACTTTTTTTAAGGGCCATTAAATATTTATTTACAACATGTCCTTCAAACAAATTTTTTTTCATGAAAATTCGGTCTTAAAATACCTTTTAAATGAAATACATTTTAATCGGATCTGGTATTACAAAATAGTATAACTGGGGGGGGGGGGGGTCGGGCGGATCATCCCTTTTGATTTCAAAGGTAGGGGGGATTACAAAACAGTGTAACTGAGGGGGTCACAAACAGTGTAACTGAGGGGGTCGGCGGATCATCCATTTTCTGGTGGGGAGTAGGGGCTGTGACAGTTGAAGTCAACTCACGATGGGCTGCGCAGCTGTAAACACTAACCATTAACTGACGTTAGGCCTACATATGGTTTGTGAAATGATCCCGTCCCTATCTCAATTATTGATGAAGGTGATTATTTCAACTTTAGTGATTTTAAAATTTTGCATGCTAATGATGTCAAATAAAGTGTTGATGTGTTTATTGTATTCATTAATACCGAAAACATATGGTTTGGTGAAAAATATTAAGTATCTATCTCAAATATTGAGGATGATATATATATAAAAAAAAAATCCATCGGCAGGGGTGAGAAGCCCGTATGAGCCTAGATATCAGGGATGCTAGGCCTACGTATTTATATTATATATAACATAGTCATACACTTAGTAAAATAAGATATATCGTGCTTTCATCATATGAACATTTTTTTTATAATATAACCCTTATGTTATTTTATAAGAGATCAAATAAAGTTCTGCTAGAGATGCATAATCAAAAGAGAAAAAAAAATTCAGCTACAACAAGGTTATCGTACCCTAAAAATCCACAGTTGGCTGACGGACTAAGAATAATATATTTGCAGGCCGTCAAGTGAGGACAGCTAGGTTCCAAAAGAGTAGGAAAATAGGATTTAGGCCTTTGAAAAAAATACTAGGACTAAAATAGGACAAAATAGTTTAGGCTTATAGTAGGACTAAAATAGGAGTTTATTGTTCTTAGTGTCCTCCCAACACCCCTCACAGCCATTCCGCTCCACCACTTTATTTGAAAAACCATTGCAGTGAATGAGTTTGGTAAGATAGCTGCATATAAGGGACGCACCATTTGATATCTGGGGGGTGGGGGCTAGAGTTTTTGTTGCTTGCCAACTTTTTTTTTACCTCCGGTGGAAAACAAGCTTTTTTGGGGCGATCAACGTCCGACAATTTTTTTTTATGTTTCGTCAAAGAATTTTTTTGTCGTATGCTTTCCCTATTATGTACGTTACCATTTGGTGTTTTTTCTGGTCAACATATTTTTCATCAATTTCGACAACAAACTTTTTTCTGCTCACATTTTCAACAAACTTTTTTTTCTGACTTTCGTGACGACAAACTATTTTTTTCAATTTAATTCTAGCCCCCCCCCCCCCCCCCCCCTAGATATAAAGTTGTGCGTCCCTAATAAGTGTAACAAGACTACAGTCCAGACTCTCCCGCCCCAAATTTTAATTTTATTGAAGCTATTTTGCGTAGCGCTATTAATGTTAGGCTGGGTCAAAAGTTAAGATGCAAGACAATTAGGTCTAAGAGTAAGATCAAGAACTAGACTGTCAGTGAAAGACTTCAAACCTCTATCAAAATTAATATTCTCAATCTAGATCCCGATCGTAATCCGGATCATTCCCACAATTTAAATGTTTTTTTTCCTTGGCGAGAGACATACCTATGATAAAAGTTTCATGCAAATCTGTGAGATCAGGATCACAATCCAGATCATCCCCAAAATCTAACCGTTTGTTCCTGGGCTTGGGACACACTTCAGGTAAAAAATTCATGCAAATCCGTTTGTTACTTTTTTATTTAATGTGACGGAAAGTCAGATAGTCAACAAACCAACTCGGCCAAAAACATAATATCCCTGGAAGCAATATTCCCGGCATTCAAGTTTCAAAGAAACAAAAAGTTTCTTCCCTGCTCACTCGTAAAGATTCAATCTTGTTGGGAGCCTCCGTGAACGAGAAGTAGCGTGTACATCCTCGGGATGTACACAAAGGTGGCCTAAAACCCCATTCATTTTATCTAGCACAGTTTACCCGAGCTAGCCATCTAGCATGGTTTACCAAATATTGGGCATGTGAAAGTAAATAATGGCCGATAGGTGGCCATTTTGAATTTGATCACGTCGCAATTTGTTCAGGGTGCATCCTGCCTGAAACATTTTGTTATGTAGGGCGTAGTAATTGTCCAGCTATATAGCACGGTTTACTAAATATAAAGCATTTTAAAGTAAACAAATGGCCAATAGGCGGCCATTTTGATTTTGAACAAGTTACAAATTGTCAGGGTGCATTCTACCCTGAAACCTCACATTTTGTTTCATAGTAGTAGTAGTAAATCATTGTTTTACGTCACTTTTCGGCACAAAAGGTCTTTTAAGTGACATTGTAATACGATAAAAACTTTGTAGTCAATTGATGAGATGAATGATGTACAGATGATGATGTGAGGCTGGGGGTGATAGGGCATGGTGGGTTATTGAGAGCGTTTTCTTTTGCTCGCCCGATAAGGGGTTCTGGGCATGTCTAGAGGATCTACCTCCATAAATTCCCAGACGGCTGAATACTTGGGTTTCGTTGTGCAATTTAATGCTGAAACTCCGTGGCATTTCGCACAGCTCCGCTATCCTCGGGTCGGATAGTCCCCAGAGTAACAATAGGAAGGGTGACTCCATTCATTCCCTGTGAGAGACCTAATGCCAACACACGCTATTGTAGGTTATTTAAGGCTACCACGGCCTACAACAGCGCATGCACTGATGCGGGTGCTGCATCGGCTCCGATGTTGAGCGATGGAACCAGGGTATGTCACTGACAATCCCCCTGAAGTGTAAATTATGCATTTTTTTAGATAAAATAAGTCAACAAGTGGTTTTTTAGTAAGTTTACCGTTACAAAATCAAATAAAAAAAGTTTTATTTTTTCCAACCGTCCGCTCTGAATCTTAAATAAAAATTCTTGAGAACCAATTAATAAAAAAAATGTGGCCTGAGCTTGAGACGGGCACTCTGAGATAAACCTCTCACCATGTGTACTCCAAACTCCACCACGCCCATCGTCGTAAGACAGATTGAATCTGCTTTCATCTGAGAAGACAAGCATCGCCGGCCACTGGTAATCTAGGGATGAGACTTTATGAGTGATGGTAGTGTACTTGGTGTATCAATTAGAAACTAGCACTGCCATGAATGGTAAGTGATGGATGACTAAGCTGTGGGGACAAGCATCTTGCCCCTCTTCGGTTGGTGAGGCTGTTCGGGTTTCTGGATCTCCCCGAACTGTTTTACCCTCGCTAGCCCCGCCGACATTTTCCCGCTCACTCGACCACTTGCCACTCAACCAGCGGAGCAGGCAGACCTGCGTCCCCCTGCTCCCGCCATTACAGCGCCAAACGATAAGACAGCGGGACCAGCCACACGCGTCACACTATTATTACATTGTATCACATTTACTTATTGAACAAGTTAACACATTCAATTTTATATGTTGATTTCAACGCGTTTCGCATTGTTGCTTCTTCAGGATACAGTGATGAATACAGGGTGGTGCTGCACATTTTATTCTAAGTTATTTTATTGTGTGTTGTGACGTCACACAAGTGGGTGCATACTGTTATTGGTTATGGCGTATAATGCTGGATGTTGATTGGTTGAGAGGTGGTCGGATGTAATGTGGGTGGTGAAGCCGGCAAGCCGGATGTGATGTTAGTGATGAATCCGGCAGGCCGGTTGTTGACTAGGTGGGTGTCGGATGTGTGATTGTGGAGCGGATTTTAGAGGTTTGTAGTTGGCGGATGTATGTGGGGATTGTGCATAGTGTGTAGGGTTGTGTAAAGAGGTATTTTTATGTGTTATGTATGTGTTTGGATGGGAAAGGACTTTAATTTTTTTATGCTGCGCACGTGTTGTTCACCACCCACCCACCCTGTATTCTATTGCACTCAGCTATTTTGTTATAATGTTGTTTTTGTGCACTGTTTGGATGGGCCGACGCTTTCCCCACAAGTTAGTTTGATATTATACGTTGTCAATTAGCCTGGAGGTAATGTGGGGACAAGTGTCTTGCCCCTCTTCGGTTGGTGAGGCCGAGGCTGTTCGGGTTTACGGAATTCCTCGAGCGGTTTCAACTTTGCTAGCCCCACCGACGTTTTCCCGCTCACTCGTCCACTTGCCACTCAACCAGCGGCTCCCGCAAAGCCAGCCATGAGGCCGGGACCATCGCGCCTATCCGAAACGTGCACGTTATCATATGTCAAGATGTTAATAAAGAAAGAAAAAGAGAAGCAAGGAGGAGTCAACTGAGTTATTATTTGTTCGCCGTTGCCCAAACGGTAAATAAATGAGATGATAAGATCGGAGGTTGGGATGGAGAGTCGACCAACGTGGTGGCTGACCAACCTAGCAGTTCGACAGAGCTATTAAACAAAAACAAGAAAGTTTCATAGTCCAATTTGTATATTTGAAATGGTTTCAAGAATTCTGAGATATGAAATTTTTAAGTTTGTGTAATATAGTTTGATTTGACACGGAATGACCCATCTTGAAATCATTTGCCAATGGTTGGCAACAAGATACAAATCACAAATGGACAATCTGTATCACTATTCTCTCATATTATATATCGCTGCTGCTGCCTTCGCACAAAGAGGTTGATCAAAAGTACTTACCAGTCTTCCTAATACTTTTTTTTTCAAGGCCTTTAGTAGAATCTCATTCACTGTGGCTAGATTTGTAGATGTGGCATAGTGATTAAGATTAATATTCTTTAAAGCTCCTCAAGGCTAATGGGGGGGGGGGGGGGTATGTGCTTTAATTTCAGCTAAATCGCGCATATGATATTTGGTCTGGTATTCAGATGCTCATTATATCAACAATTTAAAAGATAAAGACTTGAAATTATCAGGAGCTTGAGACATTTTGGTTGTGATTGTACTGATAAAATTGAATAATGTTTGTGTCAACATGACTTTGACCGATGGAGGTAAAAACATTGAAAAAAAACCTGTGAAAATGGTGTGCGAAACTAGTTTTGGAGGCCCATTATGGCCTATCAGATAAATGTTTCATAGTTACCATGGCATATTTCTTTTATCTCTTTATCTGTGCCTTCCTGTGAGTTAAGTAGTGTTTTGGGCAGATAACCGTAATACTTTTTGAAAGAGAAAGCTCTACAATTTCAATTTTTGGACAATTTTCAAAATTTTGCCCAACTTTCAACCCAAAAATAAGGGTATGGGACAGGTGCCAGGATCACAATTTTTTGACAACATATATCCTGTTATTGGTTAAAAGACATAGCAAAAAAGCAGATTGGTGTTTTGTCTCAATAATATGATTTGTTTCCATCACAATGCCAGCATCTGTTTGTATAGAGGCTGACCTACAAATTTGGAAAGTGTTACTAGATATAGAGACAAAATTCCTGATTTCTAATTATTGACAACCATGTCAAAAATAAAAAATACGGGAATTTCGTCTCTATATCTAGCCTAACTGGTGAATGCGCAGCAGAAAATTTAAAAAACTTTTGCAGTTCTAGTCTATGGACATGTTCACATCATATGGTCATATTAATAAGCCAAAATAAAATCACCGATTTTTTTATGATTTTAACCTGGGCAAATCCCTTTGATAACGAACTCTGCGTGCGCTACAGAGTCTGTAATTATTTTACGGCGTCATTGTTTGATCACTAATTTTATTTTATTTTATAATGACAGATTTTTTTTTATCTCAGTGCACACTGTCTACCAGCATACAAAGCCACAGCTTTTGCTATGCTGTCCATCTCTGATGCCAACCCATGTGTTTGCGTCAATATGTTGTTACCAACTAAATTGACCAGGAACAGTGTTTTGCCCTCTCACCTTCTGAATGGTAATTTTGCAAAAACTATTTTTGAATTAGTACTAGTAATATGAACAAATTGAGGTAAAGTGCTCTCACAGAGTTTTTCATAACTCCAGACAAAATTTAGTATTTTTCAGAGTGTTTATATTGCATATCTGTTGATGTATATTTATTACATATATGCATAAAGTAATTTAAGTAATATGTAAGTGAGTGATATTTGACCTCACATGTAGGCCTACTGTAAGGGTCTGCTGAATCTGACGTCCTATGTGGATAAATAACTAGATGACTTTGTGAAGTCATTTATTCTAATAGTCAGGCAGAATGCTGATATAACCTGGAAATTCATACAGAAGTTTATATTTTTGTTTGATTTGTGTTCATTAAGGGATAGAGTCATCATTTGCACCGGGAGTACTAAACTTTACCCAGTGGCAATTTTTTTATTGACATATTTCCAAGATGATCGCCAATCGCTAACCTTAAATCTATAAAATGACATATATCTGGGCCTACTTGTTCAGATTTGATGTTCTCGGAGTCTGTTTCTATCAAACCAAATGCCATAAGTAAACACATTTTAAAATTATTTGGAAGTCAAGATCAAAGGTCAAGGCCCTTTATGGGTCTGATAAGGTTAAAAAAAGGCATCAAATGTGGCGCATGCCCGAATTTCACCCAACCAAAACAACATTTATTTAACCCCTTCAGGTCTAACACGACGGGTGTCATGGTTTAGTGTAACCTATCATGACGGGTATACCGTCATACTTCCAAAGTCCTACTTGCAAAGTAACCTGAACATGGTAAATATAAGTGGAGACCTACAATGCATAGTGGGGCAGCTATAGGTGTTTTTTTTTCTTGGGAATCTTTCAAATCCGGATACAAGCATCAAAAAAAACTTTAGCTGATCAAAATGTCAAAATGGCCGCCATTTTTCACGATGGTCGCCATTTTGTATATCAAAATATACGTTTTTGAATAAAACCACAGATAATTGTCCTACTCGTATGATATGGTGTCAAATCATATATTTTCGGCTATAAGAATCTGAATTTTTATTTTGCGAGACCGAATATCCAAGATGGCGGCCATTTTTCAAAATGGCTGCCTTTTCCAGCATTCTAATCACTTTTCGGCGTACTTTTGCCACAACTTTCGCGGCAGTTGCAGAATAGGGCTGTGTAGTAGATGTAGTACCTGTGTTTTATGAGTCATTCACATCTTTTGACTGAATTACTGGCACTGGTCCTTGCAAAATCTTGTTCATTCCACACTGACTGGAAAAAGTGCTGTATTTTCAAGAGGAGGAAAAAGAAGATCTCACCCATAGGCCTACCAATTCTCCTGAGTATCACTATATGGCTGGTATACCATGATTGCGACGAACGTGCAGTACTTCTCTTCTATGCCCTCGGGGTCCTTTGTTCTGGATATTACAAGGCTTGACAAAGGGGGAGAAGACACTGAGGAGGAACAATGCACTAGCACCCGGCAGATGTACCAATCAACAGGATGCAGCTCTTTGTAAAGCCTATCCTGACTACTGTGGTGAGACTGAAAACACTGAGGAAGCTCTCGAGGTCTAATCGTAGTGTGAGAGTCACAAACTTCAGAGTCTCTAGTTCCAGTTGTTGTACCTGGTGTTAGCAATCCTCTTGTTGATCCAATTATTCGAGAAGGTAAACTTCAATCTGTACTGTCAGTCACTGACCGAACTGATATCATTCTTATTTGCCAAAAACAATTCAAATTATGTACAATATATGTGGCGACTGCAACTGCAGAACCGAATTCATTTGTGACCGATTTCGGGCGGGACGGGATCTGAGACTGACGAGTCAACAGCTTCCATTTAGCCTCGCGCCAAGTGCGAGCGCGCATTGCGTCCCGTTCTTCCATTTAGACTTTGCTGCCTCCCGAAGGTGGACGTGTGAATTCGTTCTCCGCTTGCCGGCCACAAGGCTGGGTCGCCGCTCTCTGTCGCACGACTATAGAAGCACGACATCTGACACTGCCTACAACATCATGAATAAAGACAGAAAGAAAGGAATCATCTTTGTGTTTGTTTAATCGAATCATTCCCTGCTGACCGAGCAGGACTCTGACAATTTGGATTGAGTGTGTTGGTCAAGCCCGCAAGCCACCCACCCAATAATAGTGACCCTAACGCTCAATAATGGAGACCACCGACGTTGATTCGAATACGCACCCTTCTGATCAATCTACATTAAGGTTACCACGACAATAAAGGTAATCCTCGATGTTGAGACAACACGCAAATTTCTGTGATTTCTGATCAGAATTTTCGACACGACACGCAACGCCTTAAAACGGAGTCAAAATAATCAAAAAGAATTGTTTTTTATACGTAGGGGATCATAGATTAAATCATCATTCTATGAAGGTACGTGGGGATTTTGGGTCAGATGTACAAGAAATGCCATTAAATTTGCGGGAAAAGTTGCGCGAGGAAAGGTTTTCGCGTTTCGCTAAAGACAGCAAAAAAATTGATAGATTATCGACATGACTGTAAATCGATGCAACACGAGTTGAGCGAGCCGATACAAAAACGAACAATTATGACGAAGTCGTACAATTTCTCTTAGGAGGAATATATAAAAAGGAAAAAAAAATTGTGTGTGTTCTTCGCGAGAGTATTTGAAATCGCTATGCATAGCATGCCACTCAAGCGAGCCGCTGTCAGTAAAAAATAAATAATGTTTTTTGAATTTTTTTTTTTCAAAATTCAATTGGTTTATAAACCAACCTTCGGGTCATCAATAGAGTATGATCTCTGTTATCAGAATTCAGACATAAAATTTTGACATTTTATATTTTAAAATATACGATTTGACAGCTGCTTCGTTTGGAGTATATTATCATATATTACTTTCTAATCTCCAAGGAAAAATTCTTCCTCGTAGATTGGACAGTCCACTGTCTTATACATATTAGCTTAGAGCAGCATATTAGCCATTATATTGGCATTTGTGCATGACATATTTTGACCCAAATCCTTACGTATTAATGTAATATTGTGTTACGTGTCCGAAAACGACACACTCACGCGTTATACAATATGGAAATCAAAAGTTAGTTATTAAAGACAACTTTACTCGGCAACTCCACGCCTACAAGACATTTCATCGCAAAATAGAATCCAGATCTACTCATTTACTTCAGATATGTGTTAGATTTCGCAGTGCTACTATTAGTTGCGACGGAGAGTGGGGACTGCACGCTCTAAGGCATGGGGCGAGCGCTGGCAATATGGAGGCCAGCCACCGACATGGTGGAGAGGTGCGTCACTTCAACAGTCAACAGAGTGACGGCCAAAGTAGTTTGGCATAGTTGATATACATGTGTGCCTTGCAAACCCGCTCAAGTCTGCAAAGTCAGCCAAATAGGCCGCAGACTTGCATGTTTCAATATTTAAATGACTTTAATAATTAAACAATTTCAACTTTATTTAAACTGTTTTAATGTAACCTGATTTGACAGGTTTATCAATGCTGACAGGCTTGTCGCGTGAACCAGCATGGTTTGACTGTATGCTGTAGGCCGACCTCTCAGTGAGACCGTCACAAACGCCGCACTTGCGTCCTGTGGCGCTGCTCAACCACGGTCCTGTCTACCACACAGCACGCAGCGGGGGCACGTATAACCCTATACACCACGAATTAACAAACAGCACAGCCAGCCAGTCCTTATACATGTGATTGTCTGAAAAGACAGCCGCCACGGCTAGTCAGAATCAGCAGCATTTACTGTCCGGGGATTCCCGACATTCACTGGCACATCACACCATTCAGCAAATGCGAGACCTTTTACAACCCGCATTGCTAAAATCAACAATAATGGTGACAATAATGGAACTTCCAGATCACAGCACCAGCTCAGCATCGATTTCAGAACTTTCGTTATTTAGTTTTAAATCAATAATTTCAACTGACATTTCAGAATTTCAGCAGACAGTTTAATAGTACCTAGTCTACCTGTACTGTAGCTTAATAGGCTTACCGAACATTGATAATTTCATATTCTGCTTATTTTTCACATTATTGCTCATTCAACCCAATATTGGTGATTTTTCATTAATTTCAGTTTAAATGTTTTCGTGCTTTACATCGCCACCGACTTTTGCGATAATGCATAGGTCTGTTTTCTTCATTGCACGTTCGGTGATGATGCAGACACGTGCGTTTTTACTTTTTTTGCCAACGCAAGAGGGCGACTTTTGCACCGGTCCCGTAGCCGGTCTTGTCCCACACGTGATATTTCAATTTTCGACTCGATACATGTAATCATGTCTTTTTGTGACACATCGCAAAATTATTTTCAATCCTGTAGTAGGGCACGGTTGAACGGCTACTGCACTGCAGAGCGTTTTAATCCAGCGCGCCCGAACCAGGTACGTCACAGCGTCAATGCAACCCACAGCTATCACACGATGAGGTGCCAGCTGTGATCGCTCAAATTAAAGGCTTACACGGCCAGAGCATGATCACTAGCATTTTTTTACTCCTCGCGCTAACGGGGATTTGGGTTTATCGCATTATAACGCTACTGTCAAACAAACAACCCCACGAACCGATAATGTGAACACACGTTCGATACAGTACTCGTTGTACTGCCCCTAACTATCAGCAAATACTATAAATTGTTTTATATTCAGCATGTGTTAGACGAAGTATCCACACACCTGCTCGACTCGTGCGATAAAGACGGCGAAACCAGCCACACGCATTGCACTATTACGTAAAGTAATGGAAAGTTTTATAATGAAAAATGTAATTATGTCGAAATTGTAATTAATGAAACTAAGTCAGTTGGATGAGTTAAATGAGTTTTGGGCATGACTGTTAAAGAGGACATTTGCTAAGAGGATCGGAAATAATTAAACATAGAGTTGGTCATAGCCGCACTCATCAATGTCCACTAACACCCCATGCTGTAAACCAACCTTGACTGTTTACGTTTTATCGTTATTTTGTTTATATAATGGTACGATTCGATGCTACTTGGTCAGACGCGTAGATAACCATACTTTTTCTATTTCTGCCGTTGCCGTAGCCACAAGCATAGTTTTTTAGATACACGTTGTCACTTAGCCCTGGGGTAATGTGGCGACTGCAACTGCAGAACCGAATTCATTTGTGGCCGATTTCGGGCCGGACCGAATCTGAGACTGACAAGTCAACAGCTTCCGTTTTAGCCTCTCACCACGTGCGAGCGCGCATTGCGTTGCATTCTTCCATTTTTATACTTTGGTGCCTCCTGAAGGCGGAGGTGTGAATTCGTTCTCCGCTTGCGGGCCGCAAGGCTGGGTCGCCGCTCTCTGCCGCACGACTATAGTAGCACGCCATTTGACACTGCCTACAACATCATGAATATAGACAGAATGAAAAGAATCATCTTTGTGTTTGTTTAATCGGATCATTCCCTGCTGACCGACCAGGACTCAAACAATTTGGATTGAGTGTGTTGGTCACGCCCGCAAGCCACGCACCCAAAATATACTCCTGCCCCCTACAAAGACTATATGATTTAACAGAAATAACCTCAGGTGGCTTAGGCGTTCTGAACTGAAATATTATTGTGCATAAATGGAGCTAACAGTTCTCACCAATATTTATTGACCAGGCTCTTGCGCACCGAACGCAGTCGTCAAGGCTGATGGTGGAGCATTAGGTGTGATTGGAGATCCTGCCGCACTCAGAAGATGGATGGTCACTGGTCCTGATAATTTGGACTCAGGGAATAGATGTAGATGATATAATTAGTGATTTGATGAGTTTTTCAAGGTCGAAGGTCATTTTCAAGGTCACACAGTGCTAAAATAAGATAGATTAGCCAATATGTGGACCAAATAAGCCATCATTTGTTATTATCTATATCTAGCTTAGTTATTGGAGCGTATGAATGTTTATAACCATTAGAAGTGAAAGGGGCTCGAGGTGGATCTTCGCAGGTCAAGGTCAGGTTATACAGGGTTTTGCACTCAATTAATATGGTCTGTTCTATGTCCAAGTCGTGGTTTCCCACCTGCTTTAAGGGGTCAATTTTCATCAATGCAATGTTCTTCTTCCTTTGTGGTGTATTTCTTTGCAGCTTGATTTAGCTTATGGTGCTTTCTGGGAAAAGTGGAGATGTGTAGAGGAGCCAAGGATCAACAGTTCCAGAAGGACGTCACTGCTGACCGTATCTCTAAACTAAAAGAAGCCAGTATCCGTCGACAAGACGGCCTTGACCAGCATCTGAATTTAAAGAGTTGTGCTGACATAACAATTCACAGAATATGTGTCTCTACATATACATCGGGACAACATGTATCCGGGATAGAAAAAACGCTGCTCGATGGAACTGGAAGAGAGCAGAGAGGCGAAACAGTTACGTTCTGATGTTCCCGTGAGTGCTGATGGTGAGAAGTTTGATTTTGACAAACGCTGCATATTTTTCCCCAGTATAGCTAAGTGCATTTTGCCTGCAGAGTATCTTAAATGTGTTCCGCGGCAAAGACGCAAACCTGTTTATACGGTTGGAACTGATAAATGTAAGGATGGCAAGGACTACAAGGAACATGTTTATAGGGCGTGTCGTGAGAGGAGTGATAAGTTGGGCAGGTAGTGAAATCATGTTTAACCAGCCATCATATTTTGAGAAAGTAGTGCCCATTCTGGGGCCAATGCATAATGCGATGGCCTTCATTCGTGCAATCTGCATACTGATGATTGGAATCAAGCCTCTCCTATCATCAACCTTTGGTAGTGTGGACAAGATGATGTCTGGGAAAAAGTACCCACAAAACTTCCGTGCGTTGAGAATGATTGCAGAGGGAGTGCTACGACCAGTGATTGTAAATAACCCTGGTATAACGAGCATGGGTGACCTCAAAATGTACTTGGCCGAGTTATCTAATAAGCCTAAAACAGCCAAATTGTGGATTGACTGTCTGATAAAGCCAGTGTAGATATTAATGTCGCTTGTTCGTGCTGCTCATGGAAATGAGCATGCTCTACAAATTGCGTCAGCAGAAGCTCTGCTCCCCTATTTTATGGCTGCCGGTTGCTATCATTGTGCGCGTTATGGAACATTCTATGTACATCACATGCGCTCACTATCTCCCACAGTACTGAAGCAGCTGCAGCATGATTGCAGTTTGCGTCGACTTCCAGGCCACTGCAATGGGATACCCACAGATGAATTCATTGTGACAACATATGCGTCTGGGCCATGGACCAGGAGGAGCGACAGGTCTTGCCATCAGAGACAGATGACTGTGTGGGCATTAAGCTTCGCTACTTGCGGTTAGCTTGTGGCAAGTTTTCATGCATTGATTGATGGCGCCAACAACATATCAACATGTCACAAGGAGGATTCATCCACACGAATCGCTGCAGATCAACAGGACAGGAGCAGCCTGAGGAGAGCTTTATCACTAGCAATTGATCCACTTGACCCAGAGCTGCGCACCCTGAGGGTAATCTCTGCAACATTGTGACGGGTGAGCTGGACCATACAGATATTAACGTCTATAATGCCCTGGATATTAGAATGACACTGCTTTCTGACTTTCGCAATAGTTGGCCAGAGGGCTTCTATTCCAAGCTATCGAAGAAGGTTGTAACCATGGAGAAACCATGGTCAGTACTTACTCTTCCATCGTGTCAGCTCCATGTCTATTAGCTCAGGGGATGGCAAGTCATTGTACATAGTTCGAGGCAATGACTGCTCCCCATCATCAGACTCCTCACTTTTCACTGAAAGGTCACACAGGACAGAGGGAATCAGGTAGCATAGCCTGCCAGAACCTGCGCCCACGGACTAGAACCTAGATTCCATTACGCTAAGGATATGGTTCTCAAGCCACTTTGCTCTGTCCCAACCTTTGCAGCCATCATGGATGTATGCTGGAAACATTATCCAGTGAATTCTACCGCAGTGTCCCTGAGACGCTGGTATTCGTTTTTAACCTCATTACCAGCCTATTAAGCCTTGTATACATCCACGCCTCGTCCCTGTATACCAGTGGTGATTTCTCCCATGACAGATAAGCTGTCACAAACTGCATAATGAAATTAAATGATGTGATTTATCTCAGGCATCTCAGTTTTGTTATGTTTTGTTGGTTCCCAGAAATTGCACACATCCAGATCCGAGTGATACACCATCGCTTCCAAGGCCTCGACGATGCAGGTTTATGCGTGATAAAAATGCCTGAAGGCATGCACCCTCTCGACCCACCTGGTCTTGCATAGATTGAGTAGGGGTCTCCTTTTTGAGTTGTTGGAGTCCAGCCTGTGTTTGATTAGATCTGACAGCAGCCCGTTCCTCTTATCATTATTGTTGAAGAACAAGCACACACTTTTCAACTGGGTCATAATGTTATGCATAGCTGATTGGCCGAAAGAGCGCGCTACAACCAAATTCAGTGTGATGGGGCAATGTGTGAAGGTATATAGCCATAGGAGCTGAGGCATTTTTATTCCGGCATGCACTCCTACAGTGACGCTCGACATAATGGATGTGCCAGCATATGTCTGGCGTCGCAGGTTGGTGAAGTCTAGATGACACGATATCTGTGAAGATGGCTTCTACAGTAACTCGTTTTAAAGCTATAAATGTCAAGAACTCCTGCCCACTTTTGTCCACAAAGCAAACACACAGTGGTAGATGCTCCTTGCAGTTGCTCTTCGCCCATGGTGGCAAAGAATGTGACATCCCGGACTATCAAGATAAGGTCGCCAAGTATCATGTCGCCCATGATGTTAATTGTCTCATATTTGGTCATTGGGGATATGTATATGGTGTTTTTGTGTTGTGGGGGCTGTAGATGTTCTGCCAGGAGTGGGTCATCCTTCGCATAGTCTTTCAGCAAGGCCAGCAGGTTCCCTTGGTGTTATCCTTGATGTTCTCCACCCTTCCTCTTAATGCAATGCCCTGTTTTCCACAGAAGAGGATAGCACTGGCAATCTGTTTCACAATATGTCGGTTTCTCTCAATTCTGGCCATTAAGTCTGTGTTCGCCATACTTCGTATAGCTTGATCAGGTCTTTTTGCTGCAGCTTGAATTGTTTGGCCCATGTCAAACTAGTCTGGTGGTATTCCAGTGGCAAACAAGGCAAATGGCATGCAGAAGCCTCCATCTAGTTTAGGGTTGTAGACTTACCAAGGGTGCTTCGTCTGCCAGGCCACTCGGAATTGCCGGCTATTGTCATTCATGAAAAGTTTAGGGAATTTATAATCATGATTTGGCTGATTGTTCGTCAGGTATCTGTATTTGTCTGCACTGGTCACAGAACTTATGGCCAACTGGATCTCAGCAGGTGACATCAGAGAATTGATACCGGAACCCAAGTGGACTAAGGGTAGAGTGTGGAGTATAGGTGCTGTTGGGGGCTGGTCTTGTACAGGAGATGAGGCCTGGACTGTGACACTTGTATCGGCTGAAGGCTGGTCTGCTACATCGAGGGCATATTTATTTATTTAACCCATTCACTGCTGAAATTTTCATCCACTTTATGTTGTAGATTGCTGCCGCTAATTCACAACATAAAGTGAATATATGTATTTAAAAGTACTGGTATTTCTTATTAGGAATAAATAAGGGTCGCGAGCTTTTAAGCGATGAGTGGAGTTTTGATAATTTTCAATATGTTAAAATTAGCAGAAAGCGAAATATTTAACTCATTCCCCGAAGTTAAAGGGTTAAACGCTAGACTCATTTTAGTCCGTCAGCTCCAGGGATTGGTCGGTACCACACGAGGTGGCCAACCATATGTGGTATCATTTGAAAGGTATATTCATACACATTACAGAAAAAAATGATAGCAGTCTCAAAGTAGTAGCTTAAGAGTGGTGGCCACCTTTTTCCAAGATGGCCGCCATTGGCTCTTTATTCTTCTTTTCGTCAAATTAGAGCCTTGTCACCCTGATATCTACAAAACCGCGTTTTCTATTCACTTTGTGTTCAACAATCTGGATGCGAGTATTAATTTTTCAGAAAGTTCGGGAAAATATTCGGGTGATGGCGGCCATCTTTAATCTTTTTTCGTAAAATTAGGACCTTGTCACCCTAATAACTTCAAAGCCGCTTATCCGATATACTCAATATTAACAATACTGCATAGGCCTAGTAGTATTATTTTCTAGCCTGCATCAATTTTTCACAAAGTTTGGAAGTATATCCGGGTCATGGCAGCTATCTTTAATTTTTTTCGTCAAATTATGACCTTGTCACCCTGATAACTTATCCGATATACTCAGTATTCGACATACTGCATAGCAGTATTAATTCCTGGACTGCATCAATTTTTCAGAAATTTTGGGAAAATATCTGGGTCATGGCGGCCATCTTTATTCTTATTTCGTTAAATTAAAACCTTGTCACCCTGATAACTTCAAAGCCGCTTATCCGATACACTCAATATTCAACGTACTGCATGCTAGTATTAATTCCCAAACTGCATCAATTTTGCAGAAAGTTCTGAAAAATATCCGGGTCTTGGCAGCCATCTTTAATTTTTTTTGGTCAAAATAGCACCAAGTCAGCCTAATGCTGCTAGCCTTTGCCTCATAATATTACTTGATAATTACATGTACAAATTGATTAAATTATATTTAATGTATAACTTTTATTTGAAAAGTGCGAGAGAGGAGCCTTCTTGGGTGTTTTACATGGTAAACACTCACTTCTAATTTATTTGTTAATTTCTCAGTGTCATAGCGCGTCGCAGAAACATGACCAAGTTAACTATTAGATGCTTTAAAGAGTTTAGTGCAATATGCATCGGAGATAATGGTGTCGAGAAAGCAAAAAAGGCAATTACTAATAATAAAATGTGCCCTTATTTTCGACAATAGTTTTGCAGTTCTGTCATGAAGTGTTTCTATCTAGATCAAGTTGTGTGCGCTAACACAAATGTTTACGATGGGTTTTTGAGGGTGCACATGGGTTAAAAAACGAATTGAACAAACGGTGAATCGCCTGTTCTTAGGGGCATCATCATCGAGAATTGCAGTGTAAAAAACGAACTAAAATTGTATATATCTAATTTTATTTATATCATTTTTCCCTTATAAAATGTGAATAGTGGCAAAAAAATGGGTGAAAAGTGAAGTGGGAAGAATTCATAATTTTACAGGACCCATGTGCACCTTCCTTTTTAAGAGTGAAGTTCTAAATCTAAATTACCTAGTTTTTATATTTTGTATCCATGCTTTAATCCGACAAATCAGCGCAGTGAATGGACTGACCAAATACCAGCGCTATAGAAGTTTTATTATTATTATCATTATTATTTAATCCTGCATATGGTCTAAGTTTACTACTTCCAGTTTTATTTGTATATCGGTGTCGATATTGATTGAATTAAAAAATAACTTTACTTATTTGTGTTTTAAATATTGCAGGCACATTCGGTATTTGTCTGTTTTTTATATGAGTTATTAGTCTAATCCACAACGTTCTAAAACTCTTTTAATACCTATAACCCAATTCTTGACACCGATGCTATCGTTCCGTATATGTTCCTGATAAGCTTCATATATTGGTTTACCAGGGGATTTTAAAATTTGGCTCCGAAATGTAATTTGTAGCACAGCTACACTGAGATCAGTTAGTATCATGCAAGCGGTTGCGTTCAAATTCGACTCACGCAGCCATGCTTGATTTAAACCTTTCACTACACAGCAACAATTACATAAAATACAGCTAATTACATGCGTAAAAATATATAATTTATATTTTGAAAGAAAGAAATAACCAAGATTCAAGATAATGTAATAGTAATGTGTTATTGATTTAGTCGAAAAAGAGGGATTACATTAGACGATCGGATGACTTTATATCAACAGGGGGCTGGAGTACTGTGGGTAAATCTGAAAAGTCGGAGTCCGGCGCCGCAGGTTCGTCCCATTATCAGGTCTCAGAGACGCACAACTTCGTCTACCCACTCACTAGATTCAGTACTGTAGGGAGCCAAAGTTACTGAAATCTAGCATGCTGAGCCTCAGGGCTCAAATTTTGAAAGTCTCATCATTGCAGTGCCATCAGAATCGTTTCACTATACTCAGGACCAGGGTTGCTCAATGGACAGAAAACAAATCATGAGCATTATTTCCAACTTAGATAGCGCGAAAATTCAGAATTTGCGACATGTTGGGAGTTTTATTTTAAATGTAAAGAATATTGTGGATACAAGTAGCTACTATCTTGGATTTTAAAATCTACCGATGATCTTAAAACATATAAAGAACACACATTGTAAAGAGTTTGTCGAAAAGGGGGTGTTATATAATTCCAAAGGTAAGAATAACATAGAATAAAAATGGTCGATATCTTGGATTTGACCCTTAAACGACCTTCAAACGTAAAGATAGGAGTTTTGTTTCAAAGGTAAGAATAGCATAGATTATTAATGGCAAAATCTTGTATTTGACCCTTAAAACCCTTCAAACGTAAAAAGAACCATTTTAATTTATTTGTTGCCATTGATTTAGTCGAAAATGAGGTATTGTTCAATATTTGTTTTTTAGTTCAAAAGTAAGAAATTATTCAAATTTAGTTTTGGCCGCTGGTGGCCATCTTAAATTTTGGCTTATCACATGTTTTCAACAAACTCTTCACGAGGTTAGTCCTCCTAGGTTGTGCTCATATACATGTAGATTTGTAGATATGAATTTCATTGGTCGACCTTTTTCAGCACGCTGTGTCTATTTGACAGAAAAATTGGATTTGGCCCTGGGTATTGCTCGAGGTTAATTTTTTTAGGTCCGGAGCTATGGCCTTTTGGTCAGTTACCATGGTTACCGTGCTGTCTGTGGGATGTAAATCGAGTCTTCAAATGATTCAATGGACATATATGAGGGATTCTATAATTTTAGGCACCAGTGATAATATTTTCCTTGATATATGAGATTGTCTGAATATTGTCAAAAATTGAAACACATGTCAACTTAGCTTTGTTTATTGACATGGCGTTGTCAGCAGAGCTTAATTTCAATTTTAAATGCTTATTTTTATCAATTTAAATTTTTCTTACCGTTATGGAGAGACTAATTTACCGTTATGGAGAGACCAATTTATGTTACGGAGTAATCTTCAAGCTTAAATTTCTCAGTGACCCTTCTACAATAGTATACCATATTTAACAAGTAGTTGAACATGACTATTATAATGTTGATCACTTAATTTAGAAACAATCACTTTATGACAATAACCCTTAAATAATGAAATAAGAATTACTCTCCGTTACGATTATGGTCGTTATGGAGAGTAATAATAACGAACATTGTCTCTCCATAACAACAATTATTTCTGTTATGGAGTGACAATAAACAAATACTAAATATCGATGCGAACACAATTTAAAAGACAAAAAGAAAAGTTACTATTTCAACAAGTGTCACTTGTTGGTTAAAATACCAAATTCATAAAGATTTTCAGCTATTTTTAAATGAGTAAAAGGGTAATTTGTGACTAGTTTTTCTCTCCATAACGTTTTACTTTTTGTTATGGAGAGACAGAAAATACGCGTTATGGAGAGACGTTTTTTTTACTAAATCGTGCATAGCATCTATGTATTATGCTATACTATGATTATTTTTGTTTTTTTCAAATGAGGTTGTAGTAGGCTTGGAGGTTGTAGGGTGCTTAAAAGTTTAATTGCAGTATTTATGTGTAAAAAATCGCGTTATGGAGAGACGTTGAATTAAAATACTCTCCCAATGACTTGCACAAACCTCACATTATTTCTAAACAAAAACACATTTATTATACTTTTTTTTCAAGATTCACTGCATGAAGGTCTCGCGCAACTGTTTTGCACCAGACAAGTGATATTTTGGCCAGAAAAAGTATAGAAATTACCTGAAAACTATAAGCGTTACGGAGAGTCGCTGCAACGTGGGACAGATATAAATTGCATAAAAAGTGGTAAAATAATAAAATTATTTAAAAAAACGTGTATATAATCTTATAGATATTGTTTTGCACTAACATTATAACAGAAACAAATATAATATATAACACAGGAAGTTTAGAATAATTCGCCTGTTTATGTGGGATTTAGAATGTGGGACAAGGCTTTTTGGCTAAAATTGGCTAAATTTACATAATATTTCTTTAAAAAAACACATTTATGATAACATTTTTTGAGTTGTAATATTGCTATATTGTAAAATAAAGGTCATTCATTGCATTTATGTAATCAACTTAAATCAAAATATTCAATAATAAATATTACAAGGTGCGGACAGTGCTGGTGCTTAAAATTATAGAATCCCTCATATATCTGCACATAGACGGCGTAAACGTATATTATGATAAAATTAATTCTAGTGTTACTTTTACCTATTCTAAGCAATATGTTTCAAACCACCTAGAAATTTACGTTATAGAATGTATGATTTTTTTGGTCCATTACCATGGTTATGATGCTATCTATCATGTAAGTTTAGTGTTTAAACGATTTGACAGCTTCATATAAACGTTTATTATGGGGAAATTAAAAATAGTTTTCATTTTATGCATTTTGAGCAATATGATTCAAACCGCCTAGTAATTTATATTATTGAGTGTATGATTTTTAGTCGGTTACCATGGTTACGGTGTTTTTATTGGATGAAAATTTTAATTTTGCAGAAGATTTGTCAGCTATATGTCTCCACAGAGACGTAAATTATGATACACTGATAGTTTTATTGACATATTTATGTCTCGGGTGTGATAAAAAATGTATAGTTATTTTCCGTCCTATTTTTTTTTGAAAATAGGAAATTTTGAGGGAGATCATAATATAGTCCGTAATTACATTAAGCTACTACTTTCAAACTGCTATCAGGCCAAAATGTATTTCTCTAAGATATATCTTTCAAGAAAATAACATTAAAATTGGCCACCTTTTTGGTACCAATCAGCGAAATTTTGGCCTGTAGCTGACGGACTATTTAAAACGTTCATACAAATTACATGATTCATTGCACCCATCGTAGTGCACTGCATGTGCTGGGAAATTAGTTATCATAATGGTGATCATCTGCTGCCATCAATGTGTGTCCACTAGATTTATAGGCATGCTGTTACAAGTTGAAAGTAAGCTTTTCGGGTATTGCGCAGTCAATTCGCAATTATTTTTTTTTAGCATTTTTTCTAAATTTTGCAACCATTCTGATCTAGTCATTTGGCAACAGCCCTGAAAATGTTGTGAAATTCCAATAGTTAGACCATTTGATCCGTAACACAATTTTGAGCGAAGCCTATGTATTACAATCCTGTATTGCTTCAATTGGTCAATAAAATATGTTTTAAACTAACACAATTCTGAAAATAAACCAGAATGAGGTTAGTCTATACCCGGATTCACATTAACCGTGGTGGATGAAGATTTGGAATAACATAGAAATACAATCTTTTTGGTCAATTTTTTTTACATATTTACTTACTTTGCATAATCGGGCGATTTTATTTTCAGACGATTATTGATTTCAGTTTGAATACTGGCTGTGAAGTGAGAAAATAAAAAAACGTCTCCACAAAATTCTGCCAAGCATGTTTGTTGATCTCTCTAGTGGCACATGGATGGTCATCCTGGTTCTTTGGCTCAGCCCACTCATTGGTAAAGGTGATGCATCTCTCGGCTGGGAGGTGGGAGGGTGTACATTATCAATTTTTATACCAATGCTGGGCCATCGTCGCAGACAGTGAACCAACATGCAAACAACTTTAGGTAAATGTATCTTGTTTGCTGCGAGGGGTGTGTCATTGTGTGTAATAACTATGTCATGACTCAACAAACACGAGCCGTTGAACCAATACCGCTTTAAAGTTGGCCCATCGCCTGCAACGCTGTACCAACATTAAAACAACATTGGCTCAATATCTCGTGTTAAAAGTGTTGTACACATACATTTTTTTAGAATAAATAGCACAATAATTATTCTGTGAAACTCAATACAATGTTTTCACCCAGCAATCTACTGATAACATGACATTCGAAAAATACTTTCCAAATGCTTATAATGTTTACTTAAGTGTACCTAAAATTAGACAGATATTTCTGGTTGATTTCACCTTTAGAGCCTACTTATTTGGGACCCTATAGTGCAATATTTTTTATTGCAATTATTTGCTTCCGGATAGTAATCACTTCTACCAGATTTTTCTGTTTAATTATATTGGTTGGTCCTCTACATGTATTCGAATATTATCCCAGTGGACATTTTGTGAACCATTTCACTGCCCAATTTTCTGACACTAAACTGTATTTGAATTTATTCGTGTCAGCACCTGTATACTGGGGAGTCTCCATGTGTAAATATTGCAATGAGAGAAGTAGGCCTACGACAATTTAAAATAACATGCAGTCTATGCTCTAACATTATACAATAATACAATTTTGGGAATAGAAAAAAACAAACCCTTAATTTTTTTTCAACCTGAGATAATATCTCTTGAGGTATAAATTTGCCGTCAACCAGGTATAAAAATAATGGTAATTGAGAAATAATCTTCATTACGTTTCTATTTTCTGCAACGTCAGGTGTTTGTGAGAGCAACATATCCAGCTCTGAGACGTTGTCCATTGTGAATGACACCCGTACTGTGGATTTTGATTGTGGTGTGATAATTACCATCAATCGTTTGATATTTGCTTTAAAACAACGTTTTTTAAGTGTGGTTCAACGTTTCTGTTATTGGCCAAGTTGAAAACATCGTTGATATCATTCATTCAGCTTGTTTCTTAAAAATTGTACAAAAAATGTCTATTGTTTATTGTCTACTGTCTATTAAAGGCGCCATAGATGAAATCCAGACACCAGCCGTAAATTGGTTGGGGTAGGGGTAGAGGGAGTTTAATTCTTTGAACCGTCGGGGGAGTGACTATACTGTAGATCTGTTAATATTCGCGAGGACGACACATTCGCGAATTTAAGAATCTGGCGGAAATTATTATTATAATAGCGCTACAAAAAAAATGGAAAATTCGCGAATTCTTAACTTCGTGAAAAGTCCCAAAATCAGAAATTCGCGAAAATTTAAACACGCAAAAATTCCAGATCTACGGTATCCGATAATGAGTTCAGCAGTTCGACATTATGACAAATAAAGACCTCGGGCCAAATTAAGACCTCGGGGCTTCGCTCTGGGTCTTTATTTTATTTCTTATAATATTATAAGAAATAAATTAAGACCCATATTATGTCGACTGCTTCACCCATATCTAATATCTCTTCCCTGGGCTTACCGTAATATGCATTAGACTACCGGGTAGACCAGGGGCCCATCCCACAAAGATTTTTAAAATTAAGATAAATCTTAACTTTTCTAATGGAAATTTATAAGAGATGATCTTAATTTTAAGATGTTTAGTGGCAGGAGCTTAGCCAGGAATTATTTGGATGTACGCACGAAATACCGTCATGTTTATATAGGTGTGTGTTATTGTCCATCTATAAAATCATGAATATAAGGCGAGCTCAGCGAGCCAACACTACCAGCTGAGGGTCTCGGGGGGGGGGGAGGGGGGGTAGGGCGCTGCAAGCCCCTCATAGGAAATTTTTGTTTTTGGTTGTTTCTGGGAGCACTTGAGATTAATTTCTGGAGACATTATAATTGAGCTGTTAATTGACCACCCAGGCCCCATCTCTTGGTCCGTTAATGCCACCTACCTTTGTTTGTATTTCCGACACTTTTAGATGCAATTTCCATGTAGGCCTACTTGGAAACACGATTCACTATTAATTTTTTGTATCGTGTGTTTGTAAACGTTATTTAATTATTATACATTTCATCTCAGGCTGTTGGTCAACCTACTAGAGTCTATTCATGATTTTTGCGAGTATACTTATGCCCATCAATGGTAATTTCTGTCCATTACAAAAATTAAATTGCGAAAACAATGGAATGCTTTAGTGAACATGTTGAAAAATTAGAACTAGTACAACATATCCCAATAATTTATGTCCTAATTCACATCGATTTGATTTCGATTTAATATATCTATGAGATTGGTATCATGGAAACTTCATTTTTTTACTGTTCATATGAAAAATATTTGCATTTTATTTTCCCAAGTATACTTTTACTTTTGAAAATTAAAAAAGGCTTGTGGTGGGCGCATCAGCATAAATCCATACGAAAATAACCCGTAAGAACATTCATTTAATTAACCCTTTAAACCTTCATGATGCCCCAAAGCATAATTTTGCATGCATGAACACTAACTTAATTTTCTACACTTGAGGGTTTAGAGGGTTTCAGAACGACCATTTTCGTAAAACTGTTTTAACAATATATTTTTTTTACAATTTATCACCCATTTCAAGTAATCTTCAAACACTGACTACAAGTCGAGAATTGCGACGGCAAGTCGGGTATAGTATTGGATGGAAGATTGCAATGGTTATTTCAGGCCTGAAAGTGTTAAAAAAATGAAGTTTCTAATTTTAACCAGTTGAAGTTTTTGCATTGATTGATGATAGCTAGACACCAAATTAAATGATAGGCCTACTGCAACTGGTGACATCTAGTATACAACTGGTTACAATCATCGTATAATGTACCGGTATTGACCTTTGAATTTTGATGTAAATACATTGTAAGCCTACACAAAGGGCTATAATGATTCTAATCAAAGAAGCCCTATGGTTTTTTTTATAATAGGTTTGAGTTTTATTTTGATATTGGTACATCTGGCAATATGACGCAATAAATGAGCAGTTTCAGCTTCAACTCCAACCGTCTATTCTTTGTGTCTGCAATGTTACTACGGCAGAAAAACATATACATGTATAGGCCCTATAGTAACTTACGATATATGTTTGCCTGCCGTCTTTAACTGTATTAAGATATATAAATTGGTTCCCGTAAAATGTGAGAATAACACTCAATTTCCTAGAATGTAGTTATTTAAAAAAAATTTAAGCTGGACCAGGTTGTACGCACGTGCGTACATGCTGGCTACGCCACTGAGTGGGATGGGCCCCAGGCCCTATACCTTTGAACATATCCCAGCAAACACGACATATATCCACCCAATGTTTGACCATGGTGGCCCACCGTCTACGGTGGCCCAGCATTGGTGAAACATTGGGTTATAGATGTGTCGTGTTTGCTGGGATAGGCCTAGGCTATACTACTACTGCTGTTTTTTTTTATTTATTGCCTCTAATGCAGCTTGTTTTACCCAGCTTTCTAGAGGTTTATTGTTTACTGGCTTTACTTTGTCCCAAAAGATAAGTTTCCTCATGTTTATTTAACCTCCAACCAAGTACATGGTAGATGTAACCAGGTAACATGCCTTCAACTAACGTTAGTTCAACAGTGTTCAACGCTTGTTACGTACAAGTACCCTCCTAGGCGCTGACAGGTTCAGGTCACGTGACACTGTTTGGCCACTAGCTAATGTGCGCAAAGTGCAATGCGCAATGGAGAATTTATTGACATCCAAGATGCCGTCTTCGTCTGAGGCGAACGGTGTGTCTGCACAGACAGAGAAGCCTCATCATTACACGTAAGTGATTGTTTCTTTTCCATAAAGCTTTATAGGGTTTACATTACGTATTTGTAAAGGTTGACATGTGGCTGTAATTTGTCTAAACACATTAAATGTTGCAGGTATTTGAAGGAGTTCCGCACACAACAATGTCCCCTTTTCCTTCAACACAAATGCACCCAACATCGACCATTCACTTGTTTTCATTGGCATTTTATGAATCAAAGACGTAGGAGACCAATTCGCAAGAAAGATACAACTTTTGGGTACAGTCCGGATGTTTATTGTACAAAATATGACGAAACAACAGGAATTTGTCCTGAAGGAGACGAGTAAGTATTTTTACCAGTGTATACTACTTCTACTTCTAGGCCTATCAAACTGGAAGCGGTCATTGCTCTGGATGTGTTGTTTAAATTTGGTGGGAAATCCCCGTATCAAGATGTATATTTTAATATTAGTATTCAGTTATTTTCTGCTATTTTACAAAGCTATCTGGTCTCAAATGCTTTTATCAGTTATTGCTCTAATCCATGTGATATAGTGGGCGGACAGAACGTGTGTGTTGCATTTTCTGGTTTGTTTTGCACGCTATTTTTCAGATCTGTAATGTTGTAAACAAACATGGCGCCCAGCGTTTTCAGTCACTCGACTGACAGCTTGCTTGTCACTTCAGAATATTTTTTTTCACCACCATTTTTTTCGATTGACTTGCGCTCTAATTTGTTTTGCAACTATGTTCTATCCTATGTCACCAACTCGGTGACGTTTTGATTTCTAGTTTCTCATTTGAAAATTGACAGTAAAAAGTAGTTGCTGATCACCCATCTAAGTCAGACTAAGATGCTTTGTCAGCTTGGCTTTGTTTACAATAATCTGTGACAGATCAGCACTCAGTCTCAGCAGTGCCTGGATCCTGCCTACCTCTCCTTGAATCGGAAGAAATGCATGCTAGTCTGATGCATATGATGCCTAGCACAATTTCTAATTTAAATGTTCATTTTATTATTTTAATTATTATTTTACAGTTTAGACTACCGGTATCACTATCATGGATAATATTGGTTCATTATCGGGTAGTGAAAAGCTATGCAATTTTTGCTAATCAAATTTAAAATTAATTAGCGAAATATTTATACATGAATAATAAGGATGAAGTTGAAGTCAGAGCTTGAAGAAAAGAATTGCTGAGCAATAATTTTCGAACAAAAGTTTACCTGTCTTATTAAAAAAATTAAGTAATCTTAATTAACCCTTAAGGCACCAAATTGTAGAATTTAAGATCATGTGTCTCATTACTGCGACCCACGACTTCAAGTTGGTGAAAAGTACTTACATTTGTACTATTTAAACACCCTACGTGTTCCAAGACTGCACAAGTATCGACACTAACACTGGCCTGAGGCCAGTAAAATTCAAAGAGGGCCAATAAATCGCATGAGATACTGGTCCTGGGGGGGGGGGGGGGGGGGGGGTAGGGTTGCAATTAAAATTAGGGTAAACCAGATGTACCAGCTTTATTTAATTTTCACATCTCTTTATGTATGGCTAAATTATCAAAACAAGTCTCAATTTACAAATGAGCCTGTGTTAGTAAAGTTGTTGAGAATTCAAATTTGATGTAAATCTGTACCATACCGTAAATACGTGAGCTAAGTTCTTGACTGTATGTAAAGTGACAAGAGATGGTCGCATAACTTCATTGACATGAACAGATAAACATGGCCGAGAGTGGACTAGATGTTAAAGCAGTCCTACTTCCTTTAACCAATGTTACATATATTTTTTGTGGCAATAGTTGTTGAAATATAGGGTACTGGAAGATATAAATATATGGTACCAGGGAAATATACTTATCTTTTTTTTTTAGTTGCCCCTTGCTTCACCGTACAGCAGGTGACACTGAGCGTCGTTATCATTTAAGATACTATAAGACTAGTGTTTGTGTACATGAAACTGATGCAAGGGGACATTGTGTAAAAAATGGACCTCACTGTGCTTTTGCACATGGAGCACATGATCTTAGACCACCTATTTATGATCCTCGTGAACTGCAAACACTGGAAGGAACTTTTCCTCAAGCAGTACTTGGTGAAAGCCCTCTTGGTAGTAGTTTTGAAAAGGACAGGACAGTAAATGATGATCCTCAATGGAATGGTATGTATTTTTGGATGTTTGTTGATATCAAAGTGATCAGTAATATATTATGATAATTATTGCTAATTTGTACAGAAGGTTTTAAATACTGTAGATCTGGTAATATTCGTGAGGTTTTAATTTTGTGAGGAGGACACATTTGCAAATTCACGAATCTAGCGAAAATTATTAGTATAATAGCACTACTAAAGAAGAATGAAAATTAGCGAATTTTAAACTTTGAACATGAAAAGTTCCGAAATCAGAAATTCGCGAAAATTTAAACATGCTAAGATTACCAGATCTACAGTACCGGGTATGTTATTTATAGACTGTTACATCTATAGGCATCTATTGATATATAGTGTTGGTGCTTGCATCATATCCATTTGTATTCAACTCAGCATCCCCCAAGTCCAACAAAGGACATACCCTGATGACATCTCAACGCTCTGACACATTGCCCTCCATTTTTTTAATATAATAGTTCTAATATGATCACAAGTTTACGCCTGCTGACAATGGCTTAGTTTTCATAGACACTAGAAATATTTCATGGCATTTTTTCGGTAAAAAACTCAGATGCCATGAAATTGAGAAAAATAGTTCTAGTGCCTATGAAAACTAGGCCATTTTCAGCAGGCGTAAACTTGTGATCATAAGTCTTTTTTACACAGCTGGCTGTGGATACAAAATGGCGGTCAGTGTGTCCGGGCCTACGGCAAAGTCAAGTAAATGAGTTTAGGCGGGCCGGTCATACCGGGTACAAAGGACAGGGTGTGCTTCTAGATTTAAAGAAAATAGTTCTCCTTAGTAATGTAACCAAAAATGAAACCAGGAGTGTGATTAAGCATCTGTTAAGTCTAACTTACTTGGAACTGATAGTCATACTGATTAAGGTGTGTTTACAGTTAGGCACACGCAGGTCTTTATTGGCAATTTGGTATGTGGGTGTGATCGCACACCTTGCAAATTAAGGTCTGGGGTGACTTTTAAGAATGGGATTATATGTATTGATGCTGCTGCAACAATATGTACCCAATTACCTAAATAAGCAATTATCAATTTTAATAACATGAATTATTATTATTTTTAGAATTCCATTGTTATTTATGTTATTTGATACTTGAGAATGTTTTTTTTTATTTTCAGATACCAACTACGTTTTAGCCAATTATAAAACTGAGTCATGTAAAAGACCCCCACGATTATGTAGACAAGGCTATGCTTGTCCGTCTTTCCATAATACTAGAGATAAACGGCGGAGCCCCAAAAAAATTAAATACAGGTAAGTACTATTTATGATAGAGTTTGGCTAGTTGTCCTTCGCTTTCAGAATCAATCACTATCACCAATGACTTTCTTGAGGCTTTAATGATCTGTAAAATTGGAGCTGAGCGATTGCATTTTCCTTCGACAAGGTCTCAGTCTCACACCTGAAAGCGAGTCCTTGGAATAGATTTGGTGTCCAGGTTTCAAAACCAGAATAAGCACAATATTCTCTCCCGTGGACTTGTATATGTTGAACATGGTATTGTAGAAATGTAGATGATTATTTTGTTTGTCTAGTCTCACAAATTGTCAGTCTAGACAAATAAATTTATAGAGAACAGTGTCAACTCTTAAAACAACCAGTAGGCCTTTTCCAGGGAGCCTGGGGGATAGATTATGTTGAAGTATATTACAATTTTTAAAACTTCCATCCTAAATTTTTCACAAAACTGGTTGTCCTGATTTCACATGAATTGAGATTTATCTGAAATCTGTTTAGCCACTGTTTGAAATCAACATTTGACGATGGGGGTGGAATTAATTGGTGGTGTGTCCTATTTCATGCTGCATCTGCCTGTGTTGGCGAGTGAACATTTGGAACAACAGACCTGGACTTTTAATTTGGGGACCTTTCAAATGCAAATTTTATGATATAGATCTATATTTTCAAAAGTACCTGTATGTAATTACAGAGCCATAGACTTTGGAGCTCATAGTGACAAACTCTAGAGATTGTACATGATTCCAATCTTACTCTTTTATCTTTGTTGTCATCAGGTCTACACCGTGTCCTAATGTTAAACATGGAGATGATTGGGGAGATCCATCAGGTTGTGAAAATGGTGAAAACTGTCCATATTGCCATACTAGAACTGAGCAACAATTTCACCCAGAGGTTTGTTTTTTTGAAATTCTGCTGATCATGTGAAATGATTTCATGCTACAAATTAAACCATATCACAATTTTTCTGTTTTATTTTTTTTTCAGATATACAAATCAACAAAATGTAATGATATGGTTCAGACAGGCTATTGTCCCAGAGGACCTTTCTGTGCCTTTGCTCATGTAGAACGTGAGTATATTATTGCTTTTAATAAAAGCGAATTGAACTGATTCTGATTATTCTTACAGGGTTTGTTATAATGTTATTTTATTAGCTGACCACTTTTAGGCCAGGTATCTATTAGACTAAAATTATGAGAAATCTGACAAATTGTTTTGAATAGTAGGGAATTATGTTATTCATGGTTTCAATATTTATGTTCAAGGTGATGAATTTTACTCACTTTGAACGTGTTGGTAAAACAGTCTGTGACAATTAGATCTGCCTCCTGCAGATCTAGATCACACAATTATCATTGTTGGATCAAGATCTGCATGAGGCAGATTGAAACATTGTCAATCATTTTAGCTACAGTTCCAAATTGAGTAGAATTGATCATTTTCTAGTTTCTACAATAATTGGAATGTTATGAAAACTTGTAGCGCAATGATGTTGCAAACATCACAATAGAAAATTGTCAGATGGATCCATTCTTTGAGGAGCTTAAAATCATAATAGTGGTTCCATTTCATAATTGAAATTTGACTTTTTCAGAGGAGATGACCGTACAAAGAGATATGGCGTCACCTTCGGAGAACTCTCTAGCTGCATTTGTCACAAGTGTGTTGCCACCATCTAAATCTGATTTTGATAAGGATGAGAAAAAGGGAAGCTCTGAGGTCAGAGGAGGTGAAAAAGATTTGGAGAAAAACAATAATCAACAAGAGCAGCAGAACAAACAGGATGTTATTGAAACTGATATTGGCAGTTTTGGTCAAAATGTTAGTTCAACACACATAGATCTATTGTTTATTTTCTGTAATGCGCATATAAATTTATTTTGACATAATTGAATATTGTTTGCAACAGTTAAAAACAATTGAAATCTCAATAATGTTTCAGGGAGGCTCTGTTGTATTATCAAATAGTATGTCGAGTATGGAACAGAGAAAATTTCGGCATCTATCTGGATCTAGCAATACTTCAACTGATTCATTACCTCATGCAAATGGTATGCATTATCAAAAAGCACCTGGATCTGAAAGGGAAGATCCGCAGGTTAGTAATTTTATTGTTTGCACATATGTCTGTATCATTATAAGTGTGAGATTTCCTTTTTATGTTGCACATAATTGAGTTTTATAGATACAAGGGATAATTTGCCTGAAAACATTTGCCTTTGTATCTCAAAACTCATGCTTGTCTGTGATTTTTGTCATATTTCATAAAACAAAGAGGACTGAAGTCCTATATCATCCCCCGTCATAAATTAGGTTAAGCGTTTTGCGGTCACAAGTATTTAAAAAGTTGATTTGTGGTGGCCATTTTAAATTTCAGTAAAATCACATGCACATTTCCAGATGGTTGGTAATGTGATTGTACAATGTGAATTATTACTGATTTCCATTTTTTGCGCCCACAAGAAAATATGAAGTTTATCCATGGCGGCTATTTTGAATTTCAGTAAAACATTAAAAAAATCACTTGCACATCTCCATATCGTGAGAAATGTGATATTTGAATAATTTCTGACTTTAAGTTTTAGAGTTTTTGCACCCACAAAAAATTTTAGAGTTGCCCTATGGTGGCCATTTTGAATTTTGGTAGCATCTCTAAAATATCACTTGCACATCCCCATGTTGCTACGAATGTCATGTTTAAAAATTTCAAAAATATTTGACCAGTAGTTTTTGAGTTTTTGCGCCCACAAGAAAACGTGACGCCAGACGCCGGACAGAATCCTGGCGCGACTAAAATCCCCCTTCCCTACGGGCGGGGGATAAAAATCAGTGCATTCAACTAATATTGCATAGCAGTAGGGTTAAGTTAAGTTGACTGTTGTAATGTGTTACAGATTAAGCTGAGACAACAAATGCAAGCAATAGACACCGACACAATGCTTGACATTGCAGAGAAAACAAAAAGAAAACAAAATTTGCTGCAGCTGCACAATCATAACCTTAGTCAAGTTTGTATGTCTTCCTCATTTTTCCCACCACTTGGAGCCTCTCCTGCTGGATCTTGCTCAACTATGTCATCCACTATGTCTCCACATGCTCCTTCTTTTTACCCAGCTGTTGACACAGTAGAATCTGTAATTGGTAGGTTGTTTTTTATAGTAAAATTTTCTTTTGATCCCCTTATTTGTTTCTCCCTACATTGCATATTTAAAAAAGTTTAGATTCACCTTTCATTTGAAATTTGTGTTAAGTGTAACCTGAGCTAAGTGACTCCCGAGAGGAGCCACTTTTTGTCACTGTAAACAACTTTTTTCATGCACAGATCAGTTTTATATTGTTAACGACCTGTAACTTTCTGTGTACATCTAACGCAACTTACAAGCTTCAGAATTTTGCTGGAGGACAATTTCTCATCTGTGTTGATGATTTCGAAATTTTTATGACATGTTCTTTTTCGGTTTGTGACTGCTGTCTTCAAAACTTGGTTATGATTTAATATTACATGCTGCTGTAATGGCCGAACGGCCATTAGTGTGTAAGCGAAACAGCAATGTATCGGAACAATCTGTTGCTGTCATGTGGGATCATGTGACTGTTTTCTGAACTACCAGAAACTGGTGTGATGGGTTGGTTCAGCGCTGAGTTAATGTCTGTGACTTTGTTCCGCCTGTGAATCAGCATTAAGTTTGCCTAATTAACTTATGTCACCGATGTGTCATTACCCAGTTTTGACTAGGAACTAGCTAGTAGTAGTGATTTGTACTAACTTTGGTCCTTGGAACATAGTTTTTATGCGTCTGTTCGCCTGCGTTGGTCCTTGGAACATAGTTTTTATGCGTCTGTTCGCCTGCGGCCAGAGGCATTAGGTAGTCGGGTTGTCCGGCTGGCCGTCCATCCCGATCACATTTTTTTTAATGGGAGGGTGAGGCAGGAAAGGGGGTGATCCAGGTCAACTAAAAAAATTCAGGCAGGGTGGGCACATGGGGAGGGTTTAACAAATGTTGATTTTAAGTTTTCTTTTCATTTAACACAGTACCGGTAGCCTCTCTAGCAACTTTTTGTCAGCAGCAAATTATTTTATATGGCTACAAGAAGGTCATTCGTGACAGGCTTCACTGTATACTTAAAATTAAAAGTGTAGAAGGATTTGTTCAATTTTAAGAGATTGTTTTTTATTTTGTACCCAGTACTTAGAGTACAATGTGTTTTGAATACCCACATCATTGTACTTACTTTGTAATAAAGTACTTATATGATACATATAAGCACATTTGAATAATATTAGACAATTTTTTTGTCACTGCAATGAAACACAATTGTCAACCAGATTTACCGTAGTTAAAATGCACTGTTCATATATAAGTAACAAATATGGTGATCCAAACTGACTTAAGTAAATCATAATTTTATCTTTTATTGAAATTTTTAATGGCTTCAATTTTGCATGTAGGCCTATCGTTATATATATATAAATATATATAAATATTTATATCCATCTGCATTATGTTGAGGGCTTGGTACTGGATTTTCACCCAGACCATTGTTGTTGTAATTAGATTGTCATTAAAGGAGAGAGAGTGAAATAAGGCTACAAAATATGTGTATTTTAAAACAATCCTTTAATAATTAGGTAAAAAGTTAAAATTAATATTGTAAAATGAAAGACAAGGCAGGGTCTCCTCCCCAGAACAATAATTTTGTTTATTTCTTTGAAGGGATTGCACTAGATGAGGATTTGAATCTAGGTGAGCTCACCTTATCATCTGCTGAAGATTTAACCCGTGATAATGATAATGAAACCAATTCTGTATGTAGTTCCCTCGGTACAGGCTTTTCCAGTTCTGCAGGTAAGAAATTATATTTATATGTATTTTTAAATATATGTTTGAATTGGTGGATGTCAAATCAAATAAATTCATCATACTATTCTGATTTTTATAAAATACATAATAATAATATTTTACTCTATATTGGCAGGGGCAACATAATGTAATGTAGACTTTATATTAAAGGGACTGGCCCAGGCTAAAATCATCAAAAAATCGGTGATTTTATTTCGGCTTCTTAATATGACCATATGATGTAAACATGTACATAGACTAGAACTGCAAATTTTTATAATTTTTGTGCTGTGCACTTACCAGCTAGACTAGATATAGAGACGAAATTCCCGCATTTCTTATTTTTGACATGGTTGTCAATAATTACAAATCAGGAATTTCGTCTCTATATCTAGCCTAACTGGTGAATGCGCAGCACAAAAATTATAAAAATTTGCAGTTCTAGTTTATGTACATGCTTACATCATATGGTCATATTAGGAACTCGAAATAAAATCACCGATTTTTTGATGATTTTAGCCTGGGCCAGTCCCTTTAAGGATCACAAATATATATCATTTGCAATAAAAAAAATATTTTACATTGGTTATGGATTAATGTGAATGTCGCTGATAGTTGTCATTGTATGATTAGTGTTGTTATATTGTAGTAGTATGAAGTAAAAATATATTTGCAGGTTATATGGGTGCTAAATCTGTGCCAGTGACTATTCCATCAAGTAATTATCAGCGTGGAAGCATAGGAAGCTTATCACAGTCACCATGCTCTCCTATCGGAAGTGGACCCATCACATTTCAACAACAAAGACAAGAACAACAACTACATGATGTATGAAAATCTTAATGGATATGATAAATGAGGCATATCATATTCGTTTAATTAAATTTTCTACTTGTTCAGTTGGCATTTCTGGGTTAGAAATTAACTTTCTGGAGCACTGGCCCAGATGACCCCCAGTCCCCAACATCTGGTGGTCCTCTGCCGTGTATGGTGGTCTTGTCAGAAAGAATATTGGGCCGGGACATTTTAGTGGCCTGCCGGACCACTGCTACCCAATATTCTGAGCAGACAGACGATTATTCACAATTTTTTAATCTAATTTGGGACGGAAATTTTAGTTGCCTGCCGGATCCTTGCCACCTCGTGTTCTGGTGGTCCGAAGGAATACTCGGTCTTAGACCAAGGGACCACTGCTTATTTCGAACCCTTCATTTATTACAACACTATTGCATTATCGATGTCTTTGCAGTAGTATTAAATACCTATGTCTTCCTTTTGCAGTCTCAAATAACACAGCAGTAACATTTTACTTGAACAAAATTTGACATCAATGTCCAATGACAGGCATTGGGAAAAAATCAATATTGACCCCTCTTCATATTCAGTAAAATTGTAATTTTATTAATGTATACATGTCTATGCGAAACCCATGTCTTTTTATTTCGTCACCCAGTTTGGCTAAATGCACAAAAATAGGGAGCAGGAAATTAATTCTGTGTAATGATTTTAATTTTGCCAGGCTGCAGCTGCTTTTCTAAGTCAACCTAACCCTGGTAAGTATTCTGCACCAGGTGTGGCATCTGAATTTGGTAATGGCATGTCTCCCCAGAGTGGAAGTATGTCACAGTCTCCAATGATGAGCAGTAGTGCAGGAAACTTTGGAGGTTCCACAGCAGATATTCAACGTTTACGTGAAGAGCTTGTCACATACAAAACTAGGCTACAACAATGGGAAGATGGTATCACTCAAGCTCGAAATGTAAGTCATTCTACTATGTTACTGTTGACTTAACAATAGTATTATAGTGGTATTACCATGACTACATTTGCTTTATTTACAGTGTAGGTTACTACACTTTAGACAATAAAAACAAAGTTGCTAATTGTGTACAGAAACCCATGGTAATTAGGTATACATGTGTAATAAAGTGTTCATGCCAGAATTATTTTTTCTAATCATTTTGTTGTCTTTATGACTGTAGGCCTGTGAGGCTTGGAAAAGAGAAGCAGAGGATTGCAGTAAGCGAACAAAGAGCATGGAAGATGAAAAACTGTTAGCTGTAAAGCAAAGAGATGAGGTTTGTTTCTCACATATCTTCACACATTTTGTATCACTATGAAAATGTTAAATTTGGTAACTACTCACCCGAAATTCGTAGTTATCTGGAACTGATCGACTGTTATAACATGGATGTCTGTCAAAAGTTATCTTATATTCTGCAACACAACTCAAGCCGTCATGTCATGTCAAGTCAGTGACGTCATACAGCTGGCTGTTCCTGTCTCCCAGCTCGCGTTATCTAAGCCTACTTTCTTTATTTTTATGCTTTCTGTTTTGGAAAATTCCATTTTATGTCTGTCCACATTATCTGTGTCAATTTAACATACCATGTCAATGCTGGCCACACAGCCTCAGGTGTCCAATCTACTGCACTGCAGCTCCAGCACTGCCATTGGCAGCAGCTGAGCTCATTGCGCTCGCCTTTGCTTATTGTAACTAATAATACATGTAATATATTAATAATTTTTATTACTGGTACCGGTAGTCAATTATAAAAAATAATTTATAAATCATTAAAATGATGTCATCAATAAAAATAGGCAATTAAAAAAGCCAAACTGGGAACCCAACCTGTGTCGACGATGGTACAGGTATGTGTTGTATCCACTACAACAAGTAACCAGTTGGGTTGTACAGTTGACAGTGTTTCATCCAGCCATTTCTAATATGGCGTAACGCCATGTTTCTTTTTGTGAGCGCCATGTTGCCCTTCATGTGCCCCATGTTGCCCTTCAGATGCGCCATGTTGCCCTTCAGGTGCGCCATGTTGCCCCTCCAATAATCAGACAGTGAAGTGCCTCATTGAACTATTGTTATGTCATGTTAATCCACCCAGGCCATTGTCACAGTGGAAAACACCCTGATCACTGATGTCTCACGTTCACACCTATGACACTATACCTGATGACGGCTTGTGTACCTAGTGGTGATAACTGGCTATGTCTACATACTTAACTGATTCTGTTTGTACCCTTAATTGGTGAGGGTGGGTGTTGGAAATGCCCAGCCAAGTCAACTGGGTGCCCGGCGGGCATGATACTAAGGTGCCCCCAATGATCAGTGCCATGCCCCTTCTGAATCCCAAATGAAACACTGGTTAACATGACTGGGCACTACTTAAGAGTGATATATCCCGTTTGTGTTTGGTAACCAAAATAGTCACAGAAACAACTCTGGGCAAACCTCACCCTTCCCAGGACCAAGTCGTTGTGACAATAAATCAATGTGGAATTTTTGGAAGTCTATATTAATCTTTGGCCCGGGTATTTGACCCACAACTTATGATTATGTATCTAACACAATCCCATATACCTACTTAATTCTTATACTTTATGTTCTGTATTTAGATCTACATGCATGCGCTACCACAATTAAAATTTTGTCATGCAGATTATTCAACAAAAAATTGTGATAATTGATAAAAGTACACTATTGAAAAATTAATTGATGCTGTTTTAAGCAAACCTTTTTTGTAACTGCTATTATGATTATTTACAATGTAGGCACTGTATGAGTTGAGTCAGACAAAGATGGAGCTGGAGCAACTAAGGGGAATAAATGCCTTCTTCCAACTGCCTGCTAGATCACAAACTGACCCTGCTTCTATATCTCGTAGCCAACAGGCTCTGGCCACAGATGCAGCCAAGACTGCCCAGCCTAACCTAAAGCAAATGCAATCTCAGCTTCGTTTCCAGCTAGATGCAATAGATGAGGTGAGTGATTTTCACATACTTAACGTGCTTCGTGACAGGGGAACCTTTATCTTTACAAGTTTGAAACTCTTTCTAAAGGATATTGAAAATTTTGGGATCTGTAACTTTAAGACAGTTTAATAGGTTAAGGTTTTAAAGAGTGATCAGCTGAAATGTTTCATGCTGATTGTGTCGCCTGCTTTCTGTTTTATGCAGATTCAATAATTTTAAGCTAACAAAAAATACTACCAATATAAGGTTTTTGAATCTTACACATACACAATTTACATTTTTGTTCTTGTAGGTACTTTTCAAGCAAACCTTTCCTTATGATTTGCCTGGTGTTGGGCCAAATGGAGATTCTCATCCTTTGCCCAAAAATAAGCTTCCCATGTGACAGAGGTTGATATTAAGCAGATAGGGAGTACAACAATTTTTATATATACTAATACAGATGCAATTATTATCAATTTCTGTGTATTTACAGATATATTATGATATATTTAGTGCATCAAACATTTTGTTGGATTACTATGTATTCAATTCTAAAGTGTCTGAAGTTTTTTTATGTGTAGTGGAGAATATTTAAAAAACGACACTCTGCTCTAATCTACTTAAATAGAATACATATCTGAAGATATATTAAGTAGTTAATAATTTCCGTCTTTGGAATGGGACAAACAATTTGTCTGAAAGCTGATATAATGCTGTTATTTATTCCGTATTCATTACAGTGAAACCATTTGTGTGATGTACTATATAGATTTGAACCGTGGAGCAAATGCTGTTTTTTGTTATTGTTTCTCAGTTGTTAAGTATTTTATAAAATGCATTTCTGAGCTGTGTAGGATCACAGATCTGTCAAAGCAATTGGTATTATTTATTTGCATATGAGAAGGAGAGGTATCAATTAAAAATGTTTAATGCATTATACCATATTTTGTCTACAAGTAAATCATTCTCTTGTGAAATGTGTTGATCGGAGTTAAGGTAAACAAATTATAAAGCACCTCTAGGATTTGTTGTGATATAAAGATATTTATTTCATAATTTTAAAATTGAATAAGAAAATATCCTTTCGCTCTCCATTTTATCAGCTCAACACAATGAACAGTTGCCTTAGTGATTTTATTAGCTAACAGAAAATGACATAATTATATATATATACATATCCATATACCATATTATGGGGTGAATAGCAACAGTGGATGCTTCTGTGATTTAAGTGTGAAGTTGTAAACTGATGCTAATATGTAAGCATTATATATTAGCATCTTTGTTCAGTATTTCGGGATACAAATTTTGGTTATCATGACAACCAAATTAATAGATCAAATATCGCATACGACTTGTCAATATACAACTGGTATAGTATACACCCACTTATATAACATGTTTTTATTGTTCTCAGGACAGGGAATATTTTAAAAAGTACCTTTTCTCCTTATTAACTCAATGCTGAGAATGTGGTAATAATAACATTATATTTATTCTTACAGCGCGGGGATAGACTTTAGTAGTCATCTGACATTTGTAGGCATCAGATTCTGAAGACTAAAGTCAACCCCCGCACTGTAATATTTATAATGGCCGTAGACCCATAACATCCGTATTCAAATGAATTGGAAAGACAGTTATGATGATTTCAAATTGAAAAACACCCTTTGGCCTCCGAGGCTTTCATAAATTAATTCAGCTCTTTAATGGTTAATATTCCCTTAATTTTGAACATGAATTGACACAGAATTTTTATGGACATTTCTATTGATACAATTTTTGGGGGGGTTTGCTACAGATGTCACCACCATCTAAGCCGCTTCCAAAATATATTAGGCATGACTACTCATAGTTTTATGCAACACTTCTTCCTATTCATTATTCTTACACAATTAATTACTTTGAACAACTGTATGTAATTTGCTATAATCTTGTCCATAAATTTATTACAATATTCTTAATAAAATCTTTTTTATTATGTGGACTTCGCTCGAGTTTTGCATTGGAGACTGCAAAAAATGTCAGATGTTCAAATATTTTTCAAACATAGATGATTTAGGTCATCACATGTGTATAAATTGGTTTTGAACTTGTGCAAAATGATTTGATTGACATACAAATACCAAATTAGATTGGCACGCAATTTGAACCAGAAAGTGGACATTTAAGAAAACATCAGTGGGTCTGGGATTGTAGTTTAATAAGCATTCCCTGCAAGTATATGTATGTGTTCAGTAGATAGCCATCGCCACAGGTTTCTCTTGCTAATGCAATATTTGACTTTGTATGTCAACACTCGCCTAGCTGGCCTGGAAATGAATAGGTTTTTGAGAATGTGACAGCCTTGTATTGTTTTATATCCCAAATGCGGACGATATGCTTTTCTTTATGCGCACACATACAGTTATCATAACTGTTCAAATACATAGGATACCGATACCAGCATATATAATTGACACCACATTAAAAAATATTTTGACCAATATGTCAAAACTAACATATAAGAGGTCAATAAAACCTTCATACTGAACATAGTCATTCTCCTGATTGGGTTTATGTCCCACTTGATTGCTTCCCTTTTATTGATTCATTTATCTGATTGGTTTTCTTTGTGAATGCTTCGAAATGAAAAGGATTTGGTCATGGCTCAGAAAAGAAATAAATTTTACTGCTTCAATAAGTTAACATTGTAATTGCAGGATCATTTTTCCTCATTTACTGTTCAATAAATTAACATTGTAATTTCCAGGATCATTTTCTCTCAATCAAAACGATGGATGGAATGGATGCATTTTTTTCCCAATACAGCGAAAACACAGTTTTAAAATGAGAATAGCACTTTTCATTCCAAGACATTTTTGGAATAATTGATGGCTGAATAGGCCTAATGGTTCTTGCCTTGAATTAAAAAGAAATAATAATAAAGATTTCAGTTATATAACCATTTATAAACATTTCTGTTGTTCTTGTTGGTGGAAATTTTTTAGGGTAAATGTGCATGCTTTTGAGAGGGAACACAATTATGAATATATTTAAGATGTTGAGGATTAAGAAATCACTTTGACATATGAGCTGTGAAAATGGTGACTTCTGGCACATGTATACATGTACAGCTTCACAAAGATTATTCCTTCTGTCATCTTTTTTACCTGCTCTATTCTATTATGAAGTGGAAAACTTGCTGGACGAGTGGTTTGTATATTTAGAAATTGATACTTGTGTGTTGTATCTATTTTGACTAATGTAGTTTCTGGTGCAGTTGCTTTCACGAATATAGTTAAAATATTCTTGTGAGTAATCTCAACTGGGAATTTTCTTTTCTTGCATAGGCAGATTTATCTTCCAATATCTGTCATTATAATTAAACATTTTCAAAGAGTTTTTAAATCGTTTATTTTAAATGATGCAATGTATGTTTTTTTCTACTCATTCCTGAGATGTTCAAATAATATTAATTTTCTGTATCAGTTATGCAGCGATTAGACTTTGATTTGTATGTGTACACAGTAATTTAAATATGAACTTTTCACTGACAATTTATTTCTACCTATATCTTTGGCACAGCTTGTTTAGCTTGTCAATTTTGTTTATATATATTTTAAAAAACTCCAGTGGCAATTTTAAACATCAATGTTTTTTTCCTTCTAATTTTTTTAACAAACGACTAAGAAAATGAAATTAGGTCATTATCTTTACAGTGAATTTGTAGTGTGATGGCATAATATTCACCTACAGATTTATTGCCTTCTCAACCCTTTCACTGCGGATGTCGCCAAAAGGCGCCCCCCTGGCAGACCGCGGATAAGGCGACATCATTATTTACTGTTTTTAGTTGAAAAATTAATTAAGTCAGCGCTCAGACAATGTATTACGTCATAATTCCGCGGTGAAGGGTTAAAGGGACATGCCCAGGTCTAAAATCATAAAAAAATCGGTGATTTTATTTTAGTTGAATAATATGACCATATGATGTAAACATGTCCATAGACTAGAACTGCTACAGTTATTAGTAGAGCGTTTGCTCTACTTTTTCGGTCAATGTGGGTCTGAGGGGTTTTCTGTATGATTAATTTCACGGCAATAACTTTAAATTTGTGGAATTTGGAACATATCTAACTCCATGTGTGTGTTAAGAATAAAAATTTTCGTTGCATCACGAGGCCAGATTTTGAGATTTTAACACTGATATAAATGACGCATCAATTCCTATCTGTAATGTATCAATGTCAGCCATGTCTGTTAGGTGACGTCACGCATGACACGTGACTTTAGCAATACACTTTTACCCTCAGTCCTTTGACCTGCCTCGCTAGCACAGCAATACCCACCTGCCAGTACTGTATACGACACGTGACCTACTATGATGCAAAGTTGTTTGAATGTTGGCCCGCCGTCTCCGACGTCGGCCCGACATTAAAACAACATTGGGTCAACGTCTCGTGTTTGCTGGGAAGTGCACCTGTCATTGATTGTAGTAGGCCTAATACGGCAACGCTGACCAAATGTCGTAGGCGTTGTGCCAGCATTGAAACAACGCTGGCTGCATGTGATTGTCCAGCGGTATGCGTGTTTGCCTGTATGGTCAGTCTGTCCCAGAGGCATACACAATGTCAACACTCAGCAGACACAAGGAGCCGTTGAATCAATGTTGGTTCAACGTTTGTCCACTATCTACGACGTTGGACCAACGTTAAGCCAACTTTGATTCAACGTCTTGTCTTTGCTGGCCTGCCAATACACATGTATGGGGCCTATATAATATGCCTATCGGCCATTCACTGCCCAACAAAACAAACATTCACTCGATGTGGCATTAATGTTGGGCGAGCTTCATAGACGATGATCTAACATTAAACCAGCAAAAAAAAACAACAATTCATTTGTAGTAAAAACTTAGGCCCAGGGTCTACTGGTGCCTACAGTCTGAATACGTTCTGAAAACTTTGAAAACACCCCTCAGCCAATGCATAGCCTAATCCTGCTATGCTTAATGAATCTCATAGCCATATGCGAAGCCCCAGAAGTGACATTTAAATCAGGCTATTATTGTTTTCAACTCAACATAAAGTTATTAACTCACTAATTATATCATAACTTTGCAATCTCAATATATCTGGGCTTATCGAGTTGTGAGTTCTATTATAGTGAGTTCTATTATAGTGAGTCTAATTAATGTTGTCCTGCAGTCTCACACTGTTATTACGCTGGTCTATAGCATTAAATCAACATTGACTCAACGACTGTGGCAGTGGAAGTAGTTAATCTGTCTCCTGACCCAGTTATTTCAATCTTACACTGCTCACCCTAGACACTGCTACTTCGCATGTTAGAATGTGCAGATCGCTCTCAATTTCAAGTATTGTGGTAAGCTTGTGATCGGCCGGCTGTCTTGCTAAAAGTACCCTGATCGGCTGGCGAGAATATTATGGTGGGGGAGGGGTGGGTGTAGACAGACACCTGTGTGGAGCCCAGCAAACGCGTGATTCGACCCAATGATGTTTCACTATTGGCCCACCGCCAACGGCGCTGGACCAACATTGAAACAACATCGGGTCAAGTCTTCATGTTTGCTGGGAGAGCTGTCCGCATTATGATACACGCGTACCGTCTGTGTCTGGTTGGAACAGGCTGCACAGTGTTCTGTGTATTTCAATCTGAACACTACACACTGCCATCACATCTGAGCAAATAGCAGTAGGCCTACTAGCATGCAATGTGCCTAGGCTGCTAAATTGTTTGCTACACACGTTTTTTTTGTACCTTCCCCTACCTGTCATTGACTGGGGTATGCCTAGTAACATATATGCCTATACCACCCAAACTGTCAGGTTAATATAAACAGTTTATGTTTAATAGATCGGATTTGAATAATGAACTGCACCACAGTCCCAGACCCTGGTCCCAGCCCAGGGTCACACAGGGAGTAGCTAGCTGTAAAATGCAGTGATGTCACTCGGTGAAAATGAGTGTTATATAACACCCCCTCCCCCATACTTCATTCTGTAAATCGCAGTGACGTCACTCGGTGAAAACAAGGTTATATAAAAACCATCCCTCATACTTCATTGTATTAGCCAGCTCGGTGAAAACAAAATGGGTCGAGGTCATTGAGTTTCACAGATTTGACCTATTTCCATTAGGGTAGGCCTACTTGATCATCCCTAATAGACCGGATATAGGCCTACTAATAAACACAGAGACGCAGTTGGGGGGGCGTATTTATCAGGAGTTTATTATGTGCACTTAAATCAATGTGCAGTCTATCAATACAGGTGGCGACTTGAAGTGTAAAAGATAGCTGTGACAGATCAAGGCTGACCCTGTGCACTCTATGGCTCGTTTCGCCGGGAATTCACAACATTACACTGCAACGCATGACCAACACCCATTTGTTGCTTAATTGTGAAACAGCTGCATCTTAGCTTTCCTTAACCCTTTAACCGCCAAATTATTCAATCTGAATTTTCACCCACTTGAAGTTGTGGATCGCGTTAGTAAATAGTAAGTGAGTGAAAATTATTCACAATTGACAAAATGAAGGTCAACTGTTTTCAAATGTTGCTGGGGCACATTTTATTTTTAACAAATGTGTTACTAAATGTGCTAATAAAAATGAAAACCCGAATATATGTGACACCAGCGGTTAAAGGGTTAAAAGAATGACCCTGAAGCCCGGCACAAGCTCTACTTCAGTGCCGTCAGGCTCTAGTTTTAATTTTTGTGCTGCGCAATTACCAGTTAGGCTAGATATGAGACGAAATTCCGTATTTCTTATTTTTGACATGGCTGTCAATAATTAGAAATCAGGAATTTCGTTTCTATATCTAGCCTAACTGGTGAATGCGCAGCACAAAAATTAAAAAACTTGCAGTTCTAGTCTATGAACATGTTTACATCATATGGTCATATTATTAAGCTAAAATAAAATCACCGATTTTTTTATGATTTTAGACTTGGGCATGTCCCTTTAAACCCTTAAATTTATATTTTCGGCAACTTCAAGTTGTTCTAGGGGTTAGCGTAGTAATCAGGCAGTTAACCAACGTTACACCAGACATTGATCTAATGCTGGATTAATGTTGGACTGCCGTCTATAACGCTGGGTAAACCTTTCGCCAGCATTGGGTTAGCATCTTATGTTTGCTAGGCAGAAAAGGCTGAACTGATATTTATGCATCATGTGTTACAAGTGACAATGCAGCACAAACTGACATATTTTGTATGCGTCTATTGAATAATTTGTATAATTCCTCATTATGACATTTCAATGTATTGTAAATCTGCCTGTGTAAAATAATTCGAGAGGTGCTGAAAACTATGCTTTATTAAGCTAGGCTGGTTAATATTTTTCTCTGATTAATATGTATCAAGGAAGATATCGTCCAAGCAGAACTGTTGGTTTTGCTGTTTCTATGGCAGCATGAATGATGTATGACAACTGGCTAATTTGTAATTAGTGGTGAAAATCTCTTTTGAGAATACAGAAAATGAAAACTTTGTACCGAGCTAGTTTTGTGCATAATTATTAAAAAAGTAGATATCTATTAAACTTGTGTTCGTTGTGTGTACAATCCGTTATACGTTTCTATATAACTGGGCTTTAAATCAATATTTTATAAGACATAACTTCCTGTCAGTTTGAAAAAAAATACACCCCAGTGTTGTGATAAACAAAGTCAGGCATATTGGTAGAGAAACAAGTTATGTGACTGAAAATACCGGGGTGGAAGTGTGGGAAACATAGCCCTAGGTTTAAATCCTTGTACTAATGCCAGACTGGGCATTACTGGTGAAGTGTCCTTAGAGTATTATTTAAGTCTTGTGTGGATTCGTTGCTTCATCTGCCGGTATTATTTAAGTCTTGTGTGGATTCGTTCTCATTAAGAGAAGCTTCATCTGCCGGTAAACTGTCTTGTAGGCCCTACATAATGCTAGGTTTACACTAGGTTCCCGGCGGCCACGTTTCAGGCCACCATGGAGAAAACGGGATGGACGTGGGGCAACGCAGGGCGGCGGGATGGACAAACGTGGGATGTCTTGATTGCCGTGACTGCCGTGCCAGATTTTAAAACTGTCAAAAAATTTGCCACGGCAGTCACGGTACGGATAAAAAACCTAGCAGGCCGTAGTAAAACGGGGTGAACCCAACAAAACGTGACAGTGCGTAATAAGCCGCAACGGAATTTTGAGACGGTCCGTGGTGGGACTGGAAGACTGCAGTTCTAGTCTATAGACATGTTTACATCATATGGTCATATTAAGAAGCCAAAATAAAATCACCGATTTTTTTTATGATTTTAGACCTGGGCATGTCCCTTTAACCCCCCTTCCCCTTCGTCCTTCCAGTGGTTAGGCCACTATGTTTTTTTCTCTGTTTTAGATGAGCGCGCGCATTAGATTAGGGCCGCGCATAACCAAAACATTTGTTTTTTTCTGCCCAGCGCGCGCATTGAATTGTTGCCGATTTTCGAAAAAAAACATTTAATTTTGGTAGTCTAGATAAAAAAAATATAACGAAAAAAAAACACTTTTCACGCTACGTTTTTTTTTTGCTTTTTTTCGTCGCCCTCATTAAATTTATTTTAAATAGGTCAATTTTTTTTTATTTCGTCGCCCTCATTAACTTTAGTTAGATTTTAGCCTAAGTAATCATTTTGCCAAAAATCTGCCAAGAGTTTAGAGACCGCATGCAAGGACAAGCCCAGCAAACACGAACATTTGTATAACATTTATAAAACGTCGACCCAACGTCTTCGACGTTGGGCCAACATTGTATAGATGTTATGCAAATGTTTTGTGTTTGCTGGGAGGAGACCTTGTTGACAAGTCAACAATCGACTATAATCTGAATTATCGCTCACCAGAGTCAATTAAAGGTCTGCTGTTTACAGTGTTCAATCAGAGATATTATAATAACGAGATATGCCACTCTCATTGGCTGTATATACTTGAAAGTACTAAAACGGAAGTGTTACTACATGGGCGAGCCAGATGCCGGTTTGGAGGAGTACATTTCCCAAACACAGCCTAAAAAAACTACATGTTATAGAGAAGCCGTGTCGGTACCGGTTCAGAAAACAGGCCAAAATAAACATTACAATGGATGACAACATTACTATCACCTCATTTTAGTGAAATAAATGTTTAATAAACAAATACACATTGAAAATTATACTTATAACGTCGTATTTTATGAAGTAAAATAGCAAAACTGTACAAGTAACCGACTCGCCGATTGCCGCCGATTGTTTGTCAACCGATGGATCGAGTGAGGAGTGACAGCACATTTGAGCGAACCGGCGGTAACAGTGACAGACAGCTAGTAGTTGTACGCTGGCAAACGGGCAAGTGACAGTCGGAAAAATCAATAATATGGATAATATAATCTAACAGTTAGTCTAATACTTTATAATAAAAAAGTATTGCCACTAAATTTGAGGCTAATTCTAGTAATTGGATCTTCCGATTTCATGGAATTGTCAACAGGGAGTGACAGTGACAACAGTTAACGTGACTGTAGCGGGGGACTTTAGGCCTATAGGCCCTACGGGAGAGGGAGGGAAGTTGGGCCACGAGGCAAGTATGGGCATTGGGCACCCCTTCTATTGCCAAATATTTTTTTAATGTAGACTAAGTGGCCTATAGACCTAGTTTTGCAAATTTTTGATGTGTATTTCATGCTCATAATTTTTCAGTACTTCAAGATATAGACTAGACCTAGGCCTAATTTAACTTGAGACCAATTTTGACACATCTACAGGTAGACTAGTCTATATTTTTTCTAATAGGTTATAATGAGTCCATAATTCTAAAATGAATTAGGGTCTACTGACATCCGACAAGGTGGTTCACAGGGTTCAATTTAAATAACCAATATATATAGGCCCTACGGATGCATGTGCCCGTAAAAAAAAATATTAGGGGCGCATGTGCTATTTGTTTTTCTATTTTTTCAATATTTTGACTTTTTTCCCAAATTTAGTTACGTGAAGATATATAGGGCCTACTGTAGCCGTGTCGTCCTCTCCGAAGCCTGTTTCAGGCCTGGGGCTATATATAACTGCACATGAAAAAGTGTTGATATCCCTCTTGCGCATCGCGACCAAACACCTGAAACTTGAGTGCACAACACCCCTAAACAAAAAGATTTAATTGGCCTGGATCAACCCCCCCTTCCTGCCTTACTCTCTCATTTGATAAAAAAAGTAATCCAGACAGAAGTTACAGAAAAAAATAATAATTTGCCTTCACCCCCTACTTTTTTGTTCAAATTTGTTTTGAACCACCCACAGCCCCCCCCCCCCTGGCAAAAAAATCAAATTGGCCTTGTCCTTCCCCGCCGGTAAATAAACGTCCACAGAGGCTACTACGTCAAATGGAAAAAACCCTAAAAATAAATATTTGTTAAAACCCCCATGTGCCCACCCTGCCTGAATTTTTTTTAACTGGCCTGTATTACCCCCCCCCCCCTTCCTGCCTTATCCTCACATTTGAAAAAAAGTAATCCGGGCTGAGGTTATGAAAAAAAAAAAAAAATTGCCTTGACCCCCCTATTTTTTGTTCAAATTTGTTTTGAACCCCCCACTCCCGCAGCCCCCCATGGCAAGAAAATGAAATTGGACTTGACCCCCCAACCCCTCAGTCTGACCCTCCCCGCCCGTAAATAAATGTAATCCACAGAGGCTACTGCAATAAATGAAAAAAAGACACTTAAAATAAATATTTGTTAAAACCCTCCATGTGCCCACCCTGCCTGAATTTTTTTAATTGACATGGATCATCCCCCCTTCCTGTCTTACCATCCCATTCATAAAAAAAAATCCGGACGGACAGACAGACAGTCAGCCAGACGGACAACATAATGCCTCTGGCCGCAGGATGCCTCCGGCCGCAGGCTGGTGGAGGCATAAAATACACCATAACTACTATAAAAATGAGAAAAAGTCTAAATTTTAAACTTTTTATTGACAATGGGCACTCAAGATTCACTTGAGTAAAATAGACTATCAATTTGTGCCATGAAACATTTTATTGTAGCACTATTTTATGTTATCAAATATTTTCTTTAAATCTAATTCAACCTTGACAATGTCAACATGAAAATTGACAAGCAACACAACTGACATTCTAAAGTCAGCAAGAAATATCTCATTTCATCAAATACCTTTAACTTGTTTAAGCAAATATAAAGTGTCTTATGTATAATTATTAAATATAATCAAGAATGTGGTTGTATATTCTTGATATAATATGTCAGGTTATCCAAATTGAAGTGGATTATATAATTTCAGGTAAATGATGCATTTGTGATACCACAGTCCTTCATGGGTTATATAAGTCATTATATACAGTAGAGCATGCTATGAGCAGCCACTTTTATGAGCAGCCAACCTCCTATGGGAGGCCACTAGGTCATTCCTCAAAATGATCCTTATCAATGAGCTTGTGGGAGAAATTTGTCATCATCTTCCTGGAAACCATATGCATTGCACTGATGGATGCACAGATGTCCACAATTTCTTTTCTTCCTACAAAGAAATTGATATAAATACAAAACCAATACAATTTTTTTTATGTACATACAGTAATAAAAAATATTTATGACAGTGTAATAGTACATACATGTATATAATCATAAGGGAATGACCATTTTATTTCCTGGGGGAATTATGAAGGGCTAAGTTTATTTTTACACACACCATTTGAAACCAGATTTGTTTCTCAAGAATTTAAAGTCAGCGTTAACAAATGCATAAATAATTTATTGGGTGATATTTGTGCACTTTTATTCCTCCAAATTATACAAAGCCATTTAAGTAGCAATCATGTCGTACAATATTTTATATTTTACTTCAAGCATTGTCATGATTACCTTTTCATGAAAAATGATAAATGGACAATTGTCATGCACAAACAGGTTGTGCCAATTTATTTTCTCAGCCAAAAGTGGCACCAGATTTAACCCTGGTGCTGCTGAATTGTTTGTGAGTATTTTCAATTCATTTGAAGCTGGAATTGCTAACACAATATCCAGCTTCAAATGAAATGAAAGAAAAATAATATTATCTATGAAAAATAGGCATCTCCCAAAATGGGGGGGGGGGGGGTTTCAAATATTTCTATCTAGAATGTCAAGTAGGCCCTACATGTTACATTTCTCTAATTTCCATTAAAATAATAGCGAAGGTAAATCTTAACTTTTCTAATTATTGCATTGCATTATTATTGAATGTCCGACAAGACTTATTATTATTATTTCAATTTTACGAGCCAATGCCCAGAACTAGCCTACCTCACATAATAGATATCCTAATTATTGGGTAGATCAGATGATCATTAAAAATCAGTATTTTCATTTTGGCTTCCTGATATGAACATATGATGTAAACATGTCCATAGACTAGAAATGCCTAACTTTTAAAATTTTTGTGTTGCGCATTTACCAGTTGAGCAGATCTAAAGACAAAATTTGTGTATTTCGTATTTTGGACATGCACATCCGAAATAGGAAATCTGGAGTTTTGTCTTTATATCTTGCTTTACCATGTTTACCCTGTTTACATACCAAAGACTAGAACTATTTAAAAAAAAATTGTGTGTGTTTTTTGCATGTCTGAAATAAGAAATCAGGAATTTTGTCTAAATATCTCGCTTAACTGGTAAATGCGCTAGACCACACACAAATTAAAAAACTTACACAATTCTAGTCTATGGACATGTCCACTTTATATAGCCATATTAAAATGCGTAAATTAAAATACTGTTTTTTTTTAAAGATTTTAGCCTGATTGTGTCGTTTTCACTTTGCAGGCCCTATCTTGTAATCATAGTCTAGTCTCTAAATTTTCCAACTTTATGACCAACACAGTCACACCATAAACCTTCACTTTATGTCATTTTGGGGTTAGGGATATAGGTACCTCATCCAAATCAAGTCAAAATAATAGACTAGGCGTATGATATTTATAAATTATATTTGCTATTTAAATTGCATGATAGGATGAGGTCAATTTTTTTGGTCAAATCGAAAGCCAGAATATCTTTTCAGAAAATCTTCCAAGCCTTTCGCCCACGATATTATTGTGAATTTCAGGATTTTCACCGGGGAGGGGTGGGGGATTTTCAATTGAACCACCCTTAACTTTCGCTGGAAATATAGCCTACTTTTTGTCATTATAAATTTTATAATTTCTAAGTTATGAACCATCCTCGGACTTTTCACAATGTAAGTACGGTACCCCGGTATGTTTACGTGAAATAATATGTGCCCAAAAACACCCTTTTCAAAAGTCTGATGATCCTGGGCATGAATCAGTGAATGGGAAGTAGGCTAGGCCTAGACTAGAATCACTAGCCTATTTAACAGACAATGTTCACAGACAACTGAACTGGCCAATTTCGAGACCTATTATCAATGGTAGACTAATGACTTCTAGGCCTAGACTAGTAATTAAGTAACGGAAGCAAAGTTGAAGTGGTCCGGCTGTGATACAGGCCTGTTCTAGGGGGTCAGAGGGCATGCTCCCCCTGGAAAATTTTGAAGAAATGAGTTTTTTTACTGAAAAGTGGTCCGGCCAACGTCTTGCTTTGCTACTCACTGAGCTAGACGAGGGGCCTGCTGGTACTGCACGCTTTACTGAATCAGCAGTGCCATGGAGTAGGTACCGTAAGTGACCATCTGACACACACAGTAACTACTGGTTACTGGTAGGCTAACAGTAACAGTAGGCTAACAGTACACTGATACTGTGACACTGTCACTGACAGGCGACCACGTCACTCATCAGTTATGTCGCTTAAATTAATCGTGACGATGTAGACTACATATATTCTACCAACAAATATGTACAGACATATCCTACAAATATAATTTGGTGGATTTTATTTTATTAAACTTTACTTTTTCTCAAAATAAATGTTTTTTATTTACACAGGCCAAAATACCGATCGCCATTTCTGTACATTATCGCCCACATTGATGGCATCGGTAGGGTGGATGTTTAAATCGTTTTCTGTGTATCATTTTGATAAAATACAATAATTATGTATCACTTACCTTTCTACGAAACTACAAAAGATAAATGAACTCAAATCTGGAACATTTTCCGTATTGTTGGATCAACCAGCGCGCACACAAAACTCGATGTGGTTGTGTTGTTTACAGTCATTGTTAGCGTCGACTTGACAGGTGCTTCACAGTAATATTACTCCTAGGCGGCCAGGTGGCGCTCCCACCCATTGCGGTAACGGAAGTAGCACTCGGTGGCATATCTCGTTATTATAATATCTCTGGTTCAATCTCACAAATAGGAGCACGTTCAATTCACATGTATCCAACAGAGGCATTAGGCCTACCCTAGTTACTGTTGAGTTTCTGAGGCAAATGTATAATTTTTTTTATAATTTGTATGCTAGATGAGCTGCCAGAATTATATACCTATATTTATTAACAATTAGGCCTTGAAATGGATGGAATAACTCACGCTCGGGTCAATAACACGTTGTTTTTTTTTTGGGGGGGGGGGGGGGTGATTATGGGCCGATTCCCACACAGCATTCTAGCATTAACTCATCATTGGTGTAGCGTGTTGGTTGGGGCATTTTCTTATTCAACATATATGGAGTTATCAATCCAATATTGTCTTAATGTCGATTTAATGTTGGACCAACTATTTGACACTCTAACTTAATCTGTAATATATTTAGTCCAGGAATTTCAGGCATTTTCAGGGGTAAAGATGGAAATAAATAATATAAAGCTGAAAATTTCAGGAGTTGTTCAGATGGTCATCCTTAATAACCTGTAAAAAGTCCCAAAGTTTCCCAGGAGCGGAACATGTTTTTTTTCGCGAAAATCCAAAATGGCCGCCAGAGGCCATTCAAAAATTGTAACATACGAAGAACTTAACATATATTCCTTTGTAATACCTCTTTTTCAGTTAATTTTTTATGGGGAACTCATTTCAGGTCTTCTTTTTAAGTTTTAAAGCCTCATTCGTGTTTTGTTTGCAAAAATCCAAAATGGCCGCCTGATACAATACTGAAATTGTAACTTATGAAGAAATTCAAATATATTCCTTTGTAATTTTTTTTTCTGCATAATTTTTCACGAGAAACTTAATTTTGGATTTAACATTGTAAAGCTTATGTCATTCCACATTTCAAAATGGCCGCCATTGAGGAAGAAGAACAATTTCAGGAATTATGTCACTTTTTGTCTACATATTTTTTTATTTGGAAACATAGCGGCAGTAAAAAATATTTCTGGAATCAAGGGTGGTTATGCTATGTGGTTTAGTATAGTAAATTGTCCTCGGTGTTGCTCCAGCCTTTCATGTGATAATAATAAATATAAATTAGGATGCATGAAATTATTACGGTGACAACAGCGTGCGTTGAGCCATTGTGCATGTCACAACAACTTACCACACCAAGATGGCTCAACGTGTCCCTGGTACTACTAATTATATTTTTCAGCACTAAACATCCTTAAACCTGTTGTTAACAATTCAGTATATTTTCAAAGGTAAAATTTAATAAATTAAATAATTTCTGTAAATTTGTATCTGTTATTACTCAATATAATATGATTTCGTCATTCATAACAGATACACGGGAAGCGGGGACACAATAAACATAATTCACAAACAAATCAATTTTTCTAATGAGACAAATCATTTACATCCAAAGCAGACATCAATCAGATCTAAAAAGGTTTTGAAAAAAAAACAGATTGAGATTGGATGCAAGAAATTGGAATGCATTTTTGCGGACATATGTTCAGTGTGGTGACTGACAAGTATATGTTGAGCGGGTAAGTTTATTAGCAGAAATCTTAAAAAATAGCGGGCATTGTATTTTTTTGTATGGGGAAAAATACTATGTCATAATGCATAAGCACAGTCAGGCTTATCTAACGAAGAACTGCCATTATGTCTTTAGATGCACTAAAATAACTTTCATAATATAATAATCAATATTATTTTTTGTGCTGGTTATTTTTTAGTTCGACAGGTTTGCTGATTTTTTTGTCAAAATATAGAAACAAAAATGTAGCAATATAGAAATTGTAAACATGTTAAAAAATAACAATATCAAATACAAACTAAACAATCGTATGAGTAACGTCAATAAAATAATTCAGGTAGGCCTATTATTACATATTATGGTGGTCATATTGAAAAATCACGATCATTTTGATTTAGGGTTTGGCTAACTTGCTGTTCTCACAGTACCCTCAGGTGCATACACAGACCAATTTTGGTGCCGTTATCACTATTGATAAATTGATATTACACGTTTATATGCTCCATTGAGGTTTTAGGATATAGACCTACCCAGCTGAACCACACTACAAAATATCTGTCATCTATAGACGTGTCGTTATTTCAAGTGAATATTGTTTTACGTTGCTTTCTGCACAATCATAGAAATATCGCGAAAGAAGGAAGGGACTATGCCCTACTCTTATCGACTAACTTCAAGGGTTCTTTATAGTGCACAGTGTCATAGACATCACTGCACACTCTACGCCTTTGAACAGTTTGGAACACTGTATATGCACAACATCGATGACTAGCATTCGACCCGACCAGGATTTGAACCCAGTAGCCCTGAGTTTCGAGCCACAGCAGGATCGACCCCATGGGCCATCGAGACGGCCTCGTTATTTCAAACACAAAAAACTTATTCGGGCTCTTATTAATGTTGCATTAAATATATATAAACATGATAAATAGGGTATGGGACCTTCCCTAGTAGCCTATCCTGCAGGCTCGGGTGTGATACCTGACATTTGACCCTTATTCCAGCATGTGAGGTGTGAGATCTTGCCTAGGACCATAGGGGCCTAGGTGTGAGTGCTTGCCTAGGACCCTGCAGGCTCCAGTGTGAGTACTAGTATAAGATCATACAGGCTCATGGTAAGACCTTGCCTATGACTTGTTGGCTCGGGTTTGAGACCTTGCCTAGGACGCTGCGGGCTCGGGTGTGAGTCCTTGCCTAGGACCTTGGCGGCTCGAGTGTAAGTCCTTGCCTAATACCATGCGCGCCTGGGATAATCCTTGCCTATGACCTCTAGGCTCGGATGTGAATCCTTGCCTAGGACCTGTAGGGTCAGGTGTGATACCTTGCCCAGGACCTTGTGGATTCGAGTGTGAGCTCGTGCTTAGGACACTACGGGCTCGGGTGTGAGTCCTTGCTCATGGACCATACATGTGCGTATGTGAGTCATTGCCTAGTCACTGGGGGCTGGGTTGTGAGACCGTTTCTAGGACATGTAGGCTCGGGTGTGAGTCTTTGCCTAGGACAATTCAGTTTTGTGTGTGAGACCTTGCCAATGACCCTGTGGACTCGAGTGAGCCCTTGCTTAGGACATTTGCTAAGGACCCCAGCTGAAGCAGTAGTAAATACCATTTATCACTGACATATCTAAATGTACAAGAATTCATGGCAACAGATTACCACCAACAGGCTGGGGATGTCAATTTTAAAATAAAAACCTGTAACCAGTTTTCACGGAGCTTGAGGCAGCACCTCCCAAATTAATGAGAATAATTAGGTGTGGTTGACAAAGTTGGTTGCATGTTACGATGCAGCAGGTCTGCGAGGTACACAAGCTGAATGGAAACTGGGTACAATAAGTCATCTCGAATTAATAAAATTCAGGTTGATGATTAGGAAAAATATGGCACAACTCTTCGCAGACTAACGTTGTTTTATTGATTGAATATGATGTTTGGCTATCAGGTATTATGAAATAAATACACTAAAATGTGTACTGCATTTCTTTTGGATATAAAATTATTTGGTACTGGTCATTAATTACTGGTAATTTATAGATTTAAAAGCTTATTTATGTATCTCGAATTACTCCCAATGAGACCTTAAATGGCGGCCATCTTGGATTTATTCTTTAGCGAAACCTCAAAAGTTACTAATAACTTCAGAAATGAGTTCAGCATTAAAAATCAAGTGGAAATGAGGTATTACATTAAAATATATGTCTAATAGTTCAGGAATTACAACATAGCGCTTGGCGGCCATTTTGAATTTTGTCAAAAAACTGTGTTCCGCTGCGGAAAAAACCTTGGGACTTTTTATAGGTATTAAGGGAGGACATACTGGTAGTCTAGATATTTAAAATCTTATATGCATCTCAAATACTAATGACAATAGACTTGCTCCCAATTAAACATCAAATGGCAGCCATCTTGGTTTTATTCTTTAACGAAACGATAAAAGCTACTACTAGCTTCAGAAATGAATTCAGCATTAAAAATCATGTGGAAATGAGGTATTACATTAAAATATATGTCAAATAGTTCATGAATTACAACTTCAACATAGCGCTTGGCGGCCATTTTGAATTTTGTCAAAAAAAAGATGTTCCGCTCAGGGGAAACTTTGGGACTTTTCACAGGTAATAAAGGAGGACACAATGAACACTTCCTGAAATTTTCAGCTTTATATTATTTTTTTCCATTTGAAAACCTAAAATTCCTGCACTAATTTCTGAAGTTTTATGCTAGTAAAAATTTGGTATTTAAAATATATGTAAATGCTTTTCAACTTGAAGTTTTTAGCCTGACTTTCAGAGAAAACGTCTGTCGTTAACTTCCGCTTTACATCTGTTCTGCCTGTGCAAAGTCAAAAGGCATTATCAGCTCCCTGGTAAACTATAGGCATTTACTGCTTTTTAACTGGCTCTTCCTGCCATAGCGCTGCCAAAAGGCCGTATTTGCTCACTTGTAAAGCAAGTATAGGCTATACTTCCTTTACGCTGATGTCACTGCCTCCTTCTTGTTTGCAACAGCACTTTCAATAGACAGTATCTGCGCATTTGTGAAATAATCAGATACTTGGTTTTGCTATAAGCAGAAGTGTTCTATGTCATGCTGGTCCTAGGCACTCAACATGATTCAATGTTGGTTAAATGTTGTGCCATCATTTATGACACTGTTCCAACATTGGGCCAACATTGTGTTAGTGTATCGTGTTGCCGGTGACTCTACAAAAACGAGACGTTAAGCCAATGCTGTTTAACTGCTGAGCCATTGCCGTAGACAATGGGCCAGCATAAAACTAGCATTGGATGAATGTTTATCGCGTTAAGGCCTATATATTGATGGACCAATGCTGGCCCAGTGTTGTAAACGGAGGGGCCACCATTAGTCTAACATTGTGTCAGCGTCTGGAGTTTGCTGATTGGTTGTGACCAAGCCCAGTTAACTCGAGGCATTGACCCAATGTTGTTTTTTATGCCGTGTAGAACTACATCGTGTTAATGCTTCGTATTTGCTGTGATAAGTGTTCTCGCGGGTGTCACTCTGTCGCGGGGGTGAAATATGACCGAATAACAACTTTTATTGCAATGCCCGTTCATGTAGTTAAGTTAACCCTTTCATTACGACCATCTGTCATGAAAAAGGGACAAAGTATGGTGAAATATACATTTAAAAAAAATATAATTGTCATTAATTTAACGTTCCAGGGCTATATCATCATATTATAGTTTTACAACCAGGCATTTTGAGTGAATGCATGACGATTTCGTGTCCTAATGAGCTCTGGCCGACACCATTTTTTGAGCATTGAACTCTCTGTCAAGACAAGACAAGAAGTTTATTCTGTCAAAACACACCCTTAGCTACTTAATTACATGACAAGAATACGCATTGCCTGATTTATAAGGAGTACTTGCGGCATTCCCACAAAAAAGTAAAACTGGCCTGACATCATTTTATCTGTGCGCCACACTTTACGCAATGTTTTTGACGCAACAAGTTGATTTTAGTGGGCCATAAGATTTTTCAAGACAAGTTCTAGGCCCGGGCTAAATAATAACAGATCGCCTGCTGAATTAACCATAGGCCTAGGCCCTATACAAAATATATAGGCCTAATATATTTTATGTGGAATTAACTACCAAGTCATAACCAGTGATTCTTTTTAAATTTCAGTTCCCAATGTAAGACGCCTATTTTTCCAAGCAGGAAAAATATTATTTATATGGCTGTATTTAGGCCTACTGTTGGTGGTGCCGCCAATAAATGCCCATTACGGCCCACACTGTCAAATTGTCAGCTGTGTATCGCTGCATTAGTTTCAAGATTTAATTTAGTAGGCCTATTCAGCGTTATTAGAACAGAGTCAAGGTTCGCCATCACATGATCCAAAACATGTAGGCCTATTGCTTACCAATACAATTTAAATGAAGTATGACAGAAGACGAGCTACTAAAACCATATAGTTGAAATGTTGCTGATTCCAACGAAATATTGGACTGTCACCTGATAAATCGGTTGAATGTCAGATTTAGTACCATTGCCAATATCTCGCAACATTGTTAGGGGGAGGCCTATTCCTGTTATGGTAGCAGGTAACCTCACCACAAGTTAACCTCGCCACAGGTGACTCGCCACAGATTTGATAACCTCGCCACAGAAGGCTGAGTTGCCTCGCCACATCTTTGGTAACCTTGCCACAGGGGGCTATGTAACCCCGCCAAAACTTCGCCACACCTGTTATATCCGATTTATTAAAGGGACTGGCTCAGGCTAACATCATGAAAAAATCGGTGATTTTATTTCGGGTTCTTAATACGACCATATGATGTAAACATGTACATAGACTAGAGCTGCAAATTTTTATAATTTTTGTGCTGCACATTCACCAGTAAGGCTAGATATAGAGACGAAATTTCTGATTTCTAATTATTGACAACCATGTCAAAAATAGGAAATGCGGGAATTTCGTCTCTATATCTAGCCTAACTGGTGAATGCGCATCACAAAAATTATAAAAATTTGCAGTTCTAGTCTATGTGCATGTTTACATCATATGGTCATACTAAGAACCCGAAATAAAATCACCGATTTTTTTATGATTTCAGCCTGGGCTTTAATGTATTTTCAAAGGTTAACCTCTACCCTGAACCTGGTGTAGATGTCTATATAGACTTAGACTATGTGCCATTAAAATGAACAGCAAAAAAATAACAAAAAATGTACGAATATATGACAAATAATAATAGGCCTACAAATTTATTTTGTACAGCAAATATTGTAGAAAATCTGTTGATGATGACTAAGACATTAACCTTTAAACCGCTGATGAAATAATTTAAATTTTCACACACTTAGAGTTGTGTCTCACTACCTTGACCCACAACTTTAAGTGAGAGAAAACTACTCGTAGGCCTATTTGTTTAATTGACTAAGCAATTTAGAAATCTAGATGTTTAAACGGCTATTAAACGGATTAAAGCGCCATCGCGCTTAGCGGTTTAAGGTGATCAGTAAATTAGGTGTAGGCCTAGCGGCAACAACTCAAGAATGTGATGACACTGCCCCAAGAAGAGATCCGACAAGACCCCAGGAAGACAATGAGTAGCACTAAAGCTATGTGATCGACTCCAATAACACTCATAAAGGGTGTTGGCACAACAGGTGACATTACCTCACGTGCGTGAGTGATGACGCGAAGTCGATAGGGTCTACTTGCAAACGGTGGATGTTAAACCATTTCAGTGCTAAAATGTGTGTTTGAATAAAGTAAATAGAGTGTCAGTAATTAACCGTTATAGCAGGTAGGCCTATACCCGGTATGACTGGGCCGCCTAACTCATTTACTGCGCGAGGCCCAGTCACACTGACCGCCATTTTGTTTACACAGTCAGCTGTGTAAATACGACACTCGCGCCGCCTACCGAAAAACTCGTTAGCCATGAAATTGACCCGAATATTGCAAGTGCTACGAAAACTAGGCCATTTTCAGCAGGCGTAAATTTTTGATCATATTAGAACTATTACATTTAAAAATGGAGGTCACTGTGTCAGAGCCTTGCGATGCTATCAGGGTAGTAGGCCTACTACATGATGCAACCATGAATAACACGATGCAACCATGGATCCCCCAATTTTTTTTGCTATTTTTCCATAAAAATCGTGTTATAAATATTTCAACATCCGATTGAGCATGACATTTTCAGCTAACTTCACACGTAAATCTAACGGTGATCGGCCTTATAGTCCAGAAGCTCAGAAGGTTTTATTTAGCACTGCGAACAGACCGTCAGGGTCCCGAGAAGGCAATTTTAGGTGCCTCAGTATGTACCAATTAATTACATAGCCCCTTAATTAGGGTACAAATTAGTGATTAATTAGCATACCGAGTACACGCACAAAGAATTCAGCGTTCTTAAGTGGTAAATCCTGTACTAAATGAGCGTAAAAAAGTGTTTTATTGGTGCTAATTAGGCCTACAGATTTAATTAGCATAATCTTTGCATAAAAAATTTCAATGGCATGATTGTCTCGGATATATAGTGCGTCAGAATAAACAATACTTAAAGGGACTGGCCCACGCTAAAATCATAAAAAAATCTGTGATTTTATTTTGGCTTCTTAATATGACCATATGATGTAAACATGCCCATAGACTATCTAGAACTGCAACAGTTTTTTTTAATTTTTCTGCTGCGCATTCACCAGTTAGACTAGATATAGAGATGAAATTCCCGTATTTCTAATTTTTGACATGGTTGTCAATAATTAGAAATCAGGAATTTGATGAAATTAATTATGTGTCATGATGTGAGGTTGGGGTGAACGGTGACACCCTTTTAGTCAGAAGGCCCGCTAGTCAGAAGGCCCTTTAGTCAAAAGGCCCGTTGGTCAGAAGGCCCAATAGTCAGAAGGCCCTTCAGTCAGGAGGCCCGTTAGTCAGAAGGCCCGATAGTCGGAAAATCAGTTAAGCTTTTTTGTCAGAAGGCCCTTTAGTCAGAATTTGTTCATTGGCCCTGATTGGGCATTAAACAATTCTAGGGGACGCTGCATTTGATATCTAGGCATGTGGAGAGGGGGGGGGGCTAATTATTTTGATTGAAACGTTTGTTGTCCAGCTATTGATAAAGCAATATTGAGAGTTGTGCATAAAATAATTACTCAAGGATACTTAGTAAATGCTAAAGAAGTCCATACGAGTTTAAAAAAAAAATCGGTAATTTAATAAATAGTTTGAAAGAGAAAAATAGCCATGAAAATTAAATTGTGAAAAAATTATACGCAAACAAATTGCACAACTGAGAGTAAAATACATATAGATCAAATGTTGCGTCTCTGGGACATTAGTATATTATTATATACGCTCGACTATTAGTTGGTAATAAGTCGATATGATCTGGATACGATCTTGAGAAAAAATCACCATGGTCCGTAGTTCGTACATTTATATTGAAAACTAGCATTATTGATGACTTGGCTTGGTTAGTTTCAGCAATGAGTGCGCTTTATTTTTTTAGCACTATGCTTTTTTGCATATATAAACTTTACTGAAATAGGTGTGAAAAGTGTGTCATGAGAAAACCCCACAAGATTTTTCAATTGGAGTTTGTAGCCATTTGTTTAATTTATGTCAAGCGTTCATAAATGTATCATTTTGCTCAGAATAAATAATAAGTTGTTTGTCCAAATATTCTGATAACTAGCATTATTTGTCGACTCTTTTGTGTGGTAATGATTGTTTTATATTCTAGAAAGTGAAGTTTACCTAAGCACAGGAGAACTATTATATAATGTGATTACAGTATATATATACCGTGCTAATTAGGACCAGCGTAAAATTTGAATCTCATTATAATATATTAGCAGTATCTTTGTTATCTCGACCATTTATTCTCAGCAAGTTTCAAAATTTAGGTAGGCCTATTCGCGTTTGAAGCAGTATGTTGATGATATTGCTTGTTCATATCTACATTGTTCCAACCTGTTCAAAGACGTGGAGTATACATTGCTGCATACGATATGCAATTATTATTATTATACTATCTTGTTCCTATATGTAGAAAAGTGACTGTTATTTACAGACAGCTTGGCAATAATCACTTGATCCAATTATTATGGGTAGTTTTCATTCATTTGAAGCTGGGAATTACGTCAGCAACATTAGGTTCAAAAACATAATGAGTGTCCTATTAATAACGCAACCCTTATGAAAGTGCTAGACGTTGTTACTGGCACAAGTAAATAAATAGAGACAAATAATTGGTCATAGGGTTGTTCACATATGAGATGATTTCGATGAGGTGATTATCTGACTTTCTGACTAACGGGCCTTCTGACTAACGGGCCTTCTGACTAATGGGCCTTCTGACTAACGGGCCTTCTGACTAAAAGGCGGACAACGGGGTGGACGGATGGAAGGGTGAAACTATTTCCACTATTTCGGTATGTGCCCTATAGGCCTAGTGGAAGTACAACACATTGAAAACAATGTATTATATATGTGAAACATTTAGTCAGAAATAAACACATATCATTCGGTTTTATCTCCTCCCGAAACATAACTTGGGTATCTTATAAGCTTAAATTAAAGTTCTTTGGACGTTATCTTGTGCCAAAGCATAAAGTATCCAATATGTCAGCTATATATAAAAATCCTTTTTTAATGTTTTAAATTAGTCAAATAATAAATTATCGTCACTTGAACTGTCTGTCTCGTCACTTGATGATATAAAATTGTCATCCCCTAATAACTAAAACATCTGTATTATATGCACGAATGACCACATCATTATATATTCCTACATTGTCAATTGCTTCTGTGCTACATAAGTGAGTTTTAACGACACATATGAAAAATATGAAAAATAAAAATTATATTTAAACCAATGTAGTACATCATCAATGTCATACAAATCAATAATTGGAACCGTTTTGCTAATCAGCTTATAGATACCAGCAAGAATACATGTATAGCACATCATCTTGATATCAGTAATCAGGTAACGTGTTTGTATATAAGTAACAACAATACCAAAGGGCGGGGGCCCTGGTGCCTGCTTGGAAAGTCAGAAATCGCAGATTCGTCTCCTGCTTTGGCATTCAAGTTTCGAAGAACAAAATGTTTCCTCCCTGCTCAATCGTAAAGATTGAATATTGTGGGCAGCCTACATGACCGAGAGATAACGTGCTTGGCCACAGACCAACAGGGCTCAATTTCTAATCATGTGTCTGGAGGGCAATGTCATTCATATCACCATCCTGAGGAGGTTCTACTGGCCCAGTTTAACCTATATGTGAACAAATGTGGCGTAAAACCCCATTCATTTCATTACATTTGATAAAGCCAACTAACACCTGACTCGACGTTTGCCTGATAACATTACAGTAACATTGCAGCAAAGATCGTGTGAGTTGAGAAAGCCTTCATGGGTCTTTATCCTTGGGTCGATCTGGGCGGGGGCCCTAGGGTGGTGGTTAGCACCGCTGCCTTTCACGCCAGAGTTCGGGGTTCGGTTCCCGGTCTCGGCGGTTTGAAAGAAACAAAAATGTTTCTTCCCCATCCACGTGTGAAAGTAAGTATTGTGGGGAGCCTCCGTGACCGAGAGGTAGCGTGCTCGGCCTCAGACCGCCAGGGCTTGAATTTCGAATCCTGTGTCTGGAGGACAGTGTCATCTCAATCATCTCACCACCCTCAGGAGGTTCTCCTGGCCCAGTTTAGCCTATATGTGCACAAAGGTGGCCTAAAGCCCGATTCATTTCATTTTCCTTGGGTCGATCTACTGTTATTATTGTGATTTCCGTAATTTGCATTACGTAAGAGGGTATAGTAAAAGTGCATTACGTCTACATGTGATAATGATGAATTAGAGCTGCTGTAGATTTCACGGCTGAGTAAGAAACTTTAAAAGTTTATATTTTACACCTCCGTGACGCTTTTGTTAGGCCTATTTAAAGCAGAAGAATTGAAATTGAAGAATAAAGACTTCGTGAAAATTCCTGGCTAACTGGGGCCTATTAAAAGACCAAGAATAAATAATGGATGCACATCTACTCTTGTATACATAATATTAACATTGTAGTCCTGTAAAAATGATTTTTTGTCAAGCATTTTTCATTATGTGCAGTGGGCCTACTTTAGAATGTGTGTACAATCAGCAAAATGTATGATAGAATCGAACATATAATATAAATTCCAATGATGGATGAGATATAAATATATACTACCGGCCTATACATATTTTATTTTCATGATAATGCAATTTAGAGCATAGATATACATTCTCTGACACACCTGTAGCTGATATTTTGCAATGCTGTTGACAAGTTTCAAGGCCCCTGGGCCTCTTGTTATTATCTTACACGCGTATGTTTGTTTGTTTTTAATGCAAAGTGTATGCATTCAGGATTTTTGAGATATTTGAAAAGGGTTTAATTATAAAACTATAGGATTGGTACTCGTGGGGTTAATTACCTGACTATGGTGCGACTCGGCGTCTACACCTTAGAGATGCCGTGACCAGCTTGTGACTACTTGTTGTTGTAGGGATTACTTTCTATACACCGGCGAGATGAGCGAATGATCAAGGTTGGATATTCCCGGCATGGTGGGGGATCTGGGTGGGGGGTGACTGGCTAGGGGTATTATTATGGCGGTGACAAGATCCCAGTGTCTCCATGTGGTTGACAGCATCTCAACAGTTGATTGGTCCACGATAGACTAGTGCAGACATCGGCTATTATTATTTATTGCACCTCCATAGATGGAGAAATAAAACATAATATACAACATATTATAGCAGCATCGAAATACAAATATACTAAAATATAATATAGAATTTGCACAATAAAATATCTTAAAATCTAGAATGAAGTGTGACTGGAGTATGTGGCCTGGAGTGCCTAAGGTTATAGTCATGACTATGTAATAATACCCTGAGAGTGTCCACACCATCGTCTTGGACTTTGACTACATTTTGTCTGTGGTGCTTATGATTAAATGCGTTCAATATTAGTGGAGCACCCATATTAATTATGTTAGCTGCCAAAGTTTGAGGAAATACATCACCATGCTCAATATATCGGGCAGCAAAATAACAACATAAGTTACTTAGTGGTGAGTCTACTTTGAAAATCCTCCTCCACAGATTAATTCTGCAATTATTGATAGTCTCGACGCACCAAGAAACATTCACCGCTGTCAGAATTTTACTGTGATGAGAGTACTTACTGAGCCCAAGTGACTGCTTAATTGAGTAACCTTGGGTTGATTCAATGTTTTTAAGTTGTATTTTTGAGAGAGAAACAGCTTCCATGCCGTATAAAAGTGCGGGGCAGCAAGCTGTCCTCCACAAGTGTGACTTTATGTCCGTAGGCAGACCTGGATAGGTCATAACAGAGGAAGTCATGCTGTAAAATGCTTGTCTACATTTCTGTATTCTTTTATGACATGTTTTTCACTCTTGCCATCGTTGGTAAATATAATACAGAGAACATCTAATTCGGTGGAGATTCCCATACGTTGAGATCCCAAGTACCAAGATGGCTTACGACAGAATAAATCGGCTCCAGAGATCATGCATTTAGATTTGACAATACCAAAGTTAACCCGCCATTTGTTCGAATATGCAAGGCAGATATTAATGAGTGTTTGGAGGCCACCTACTGTGGCACTAAATAAATTGATATCATCAGCATATGCAAATGATTGATACGAATCAGGTCCAATGCGAACGCCAGCTTTACTGAATTCGAGATCAACAATCAGACTATTTAAAAATATACAAAAGAAACGTGGTGATAAGCCACTACCTTGACGCGTACCTCGAGTGATACTAAACATATTACTGTATGAGCCCGTTAATTCTCACTGAGGCTTTCAACCTAGAGTACCACCTGTACATGATAAGCCATTGATTAGTTGGGATCTTGTCCCTTAGCTTATAGAGAAGCGCACTGTGCCATATGGAAGCAAAACATTTTTCCGCATCTAAACTACATGTGTACACTGGCGATCCTCTGTGGCGGAAATATGAGGTTACATCATTAAATAAGGCCGCTGCGAATGTAGTACCTCTATTATCAGGGAAACCAAATTGACTAGGACAATTGTCATCTTTAGGAAGCATTAATAATTCAATCAATTTAGCATATATGGTGCTCAGCGTTATAGGTCTATAATTACCAGAGATGTTCGGATTTAAAGTTGGTTTCTTAAGGACAGGAATTATAACACCTAAGGTAAAAGACTCAGGTACCAGTCCATGAGACAATATTTGAGAATAAAATTTCGGAAACACACTATCAAATTGAATGTATGATTTCACTCATAGGGGCGGGGTGCTGTAGGTGACTCCAATTGAACACTGATTTCATTATAACCAATCACAATTAGATGAAAAAAAATCTGCATTAACAAATCACTTGATGACAGTGAACCGTCCAGCATGGCCAAGGACACGCCCTAAAATCATGCCACGCTATGTATGGCATGGACAAACTTTCCCAGTACCACACTAAAAGACCAATGTTAACCAATGTTGTTTAAATATATCATCGACGGTGGGCAATCATTTAAACAACACTGCTTCAATGTTTTGTGTTTTGATCTGACTTGTTCAATGCTCGCCCAACCAAATAAGTTTGAACTTTATTATGTTTTTTATCTCTTTTCATAAACCGATCGTCCGATAAATACAACGCTGAAATATACTTTTGTAATTATGATGGAAACGTTTGATCTCGTATATTATAAGCCCAGTAAACACGCAACATTTGTATGACATTTATTCAACGTCGGTTCAACGTCTTCGACGTTGCCCCATCATTGTATAATTGTTATACAAATGCAAATACAATACAAATACAAATGATGTATGTTGACGGGGAGGTGACATAACTGTTGTTATGCCATAACTAACTAGCATTACACAGTAGTTAATTTGCGATGAAATGGTGAAAAATTCACAAAAGATATTCAGCTCATTTAATTCTACAATCGTATGCATATATTCCATCCCATACAGTGGTGTTGCAAAGTGTCGTTTTTAGTATGAACACAATGAATTTGCAATTTCATAGTGTTTTGTCTTTTTTATCAACCCGTCATTCGATAATACGGGGAAATACACACCGGTAATTTTAATTGTATTTGTAATTGAAAAATATAATTATAATTGTATTTGTAATTGAATGTTTCCAGCGAATTATAATTGTAATTGTATTTGTAATTTAAAAAATCCGAATGTTAGTAATTGTAATTATAATTGTAACTGACAATTACGAAGAGCTGTAGGCCTAATTGTAATTGTATTTGTAATTTGAAAAAAGTAATTGACCCCAACCCTGCAGGGGGATTATATCCCAGACAGCGCGACAATAATGAATAATAATTCAATTTTAAAAAAACCGTACATGTAACACTCACAATATAATTAAAGTATATATCACAATGAACTATCTCATAACCCAGCAAATTATTTTAGTCCACTAAGTATCAGTTATTTTCAAAAATAAAAACTGAAAATGTGTAAATTTCTTGGGTTGAGCGGATCTCCCACCTCATGACTTCACACGCCCATTATTGAATCTGAATTAACATTGAAACTGCATCGGGTATATGTTTCATGTTTCTTGTATTTGTACATGAGCGGAACTAGATTTCTATTTATTTCAATATGCCCGCATCGACAGGGTGAACAAGGGGGCCAGGAGCCGTCGCGGTGATGGCCATCAATTCTAGTGCTGCATTCAGGCAGCGTTGGACCGGCGTTCCGTGTTGGTTTTGGTCAGTTTTATAAAATCATACAATACATCATCAGCTACGTGTGTATTATAACTAGCCAAGCATGTCTCCACCTTTTGACGTCACGAATTATCTCCGCCCCCTACTTTTGTCTTTCGGAAAATCGTTCTAAAATAGTATGAAATATGACATTGTGCATAGTAGGTCTGGGGACTACATGGGGCATTTAATGTTAACAGCTAGAGCCTCATTCTCATATTACTATTCAGGTTGTCCACCTGTTGATATCAGAAGTTAGGACTTTATTCACAAACTATCATTGATGGTAACATGTAGTTCATCTTATAAATTTGACAGTTGTAAACGTATTTACATGGTAACATGTTGCCCACATGGTCAAATGTGTTATATGGTTTGTTTTGAACGACACCCTACATACTATTATACTGATTCAATTTTATTATTAAATTTATTAAATTTAAAAATTAGATTTAATTTATCAGTGGCAATTATAGGACTGAAAGTCATAAGATTAAACATTATGACAAGGCTAGAAATTAATGGTAGCCCATAGCTGCTAAATATTTTGGAGAGTTGCCAGCGTCCAAGAGCTTATGGGCCGCAAAATATCTCCGTGTAGAAATTATTGTATTGTAATATTTATTTTAGATAAAAAATAAACTCTGTGTATTTTACATTCGACCCTAGCTGTTATTATATGATACTGATACGTGATATACTAATAATTTAAAATCACAACGAAAAGGTTAAAATACCTATAATATTATTAGGCATATACTCCAATAACAGAATGACAGAATTTCTTCTCATTGGGACCAAACTTCACTGAGAAAAATTCTTAAAGCTGCTCCTTGGGATGAGACATTTTCAATTTTGTCAATTTTGAAAATTTTATTTATATGAAGCTTTTTAGCCTACTAGCTGATCTTAACTAAAAATACAAAAAAAGTCAAAAAAACAATTTTAAAGCACCGAAAAAGAGTGAAATAGATATATTTCCAGGTCGTATATTGCCATGTAAACAAAACAAGTCAGCAATATACAGCACTTTTCACCACATATTCCCACGTCTTGGACGGCGAGATCCAAGCAATTGCCGCTAATTGGTGTCTTATAGTCAGGACATGAGAAGATACACCTCCAACACTGATTTCCTGCCCAACGCAGGGCCGACGGCATGAACATGTGGCCCAATGCTGTAGGAACATTCAACCGTCTTTTAGCAAGTGTTTATGTATACAAAATTTTGTTTGGGTTTTAAGCGGTTTCATAGAAATGTTGATGAAAAATATTTTTAAATATCTAAAAACTCTGAGCTTTCTCTATATCTGGCCCAGCCTTATGCAACGCCCTGCCTGTGGCAATACGTGATGCCGAAACAATTTTAACATTCCGGAAGTTACCTAAATCTCACCTATTTTATCTCGCTTTCCCACCCTTGCTCCTGAGCAGCCCGGCTCCCTGTTGACGAACCTGCTTTGTTATGTCCAATGTCACATACGTTTTTGACCTTCCTGGACTTAACCTTTCATAAAAGCAACAATTATCGCTCAGGCATAATAAAAATTACCTGTCATTATCTTGTTTGTCCTTGAACTGATATATCTACTCTGTACGCCCCACTTCGACGTACCAATGAGTACTTTAACAAAAATAAACGTACGTTTTTTCGGTAGCGTAGCCTATCTGATTTGTTGACACCCACAACTTACCACCTACATATCTCACACATGGCAGCACGTTTTGATTTGGCAGCAAGGCTGCTTCAAAGAACCATTCGCCAAGTAACTTTTGCACACCCTTGCATAGCAATTGAAATGTAAGAAATGGTGATGTGTGGTTAAAGATCATGGTAACGTACGTGATGCTCAAAATGGTTTGCATCCCTTCAGAAACAAAATGATGAGTACTCTCTTGGGAGATAAAAAATATTTGACTGAACGTCACGTACGTTACCTTTGTGTTCAGAACGCATAACAACTATGTAAAAAGCAGTAGATTACCCCCACTGTGGTCCTAAATTCAACGCTGATCAATATTGCACATAATTTAATGAAAAACAGCTAAGTATGCGGCAAACAGAGACCTTTATTCATTCTCACGAAATGTGATGTCTAGCGATGTAACGTTTGACATAGGGAAAAACGCACTTGTCATGGACATAATTTAACAAAAAAGTCGCAAAAAAGGAGCCAATATATGACATTTTTTTATGAAAAGAACTCTCTAAGTCTATTGCCTACCCACCAAATACTACGGTGGTGAAATAAATATAAATATCGATAAAACACGACAACCCTGAGAATCAGCCATTATCCTAGTTTAGTGTGACTAGACCCATATATATAATAGCCAGCTGATATTGAATTAAATTCAGCTTCATAATGCCAACGTGCATATCATAGTGAATTGTAAATAAGGCCATTTGTAATTTTATTTCACCGGTTAGATTTCATATGAATTAACATTCATTTGATATATCAATGATCTTGGTCTTGTACGTCTCATTAAATTAACTTAAATTATGAGGAAATAGTTGCTGGCAACCCCATTGTCGTCTTTTCGCAACCACAATCATCATGTTTGACAGCACATATGTAACGTTATGTGTTTTGATTGAAAACAACTGGTTGTGTTATATTGTATTTCATCTCGGCAAGGATATCATATTTATATAATATAAAACTATTTGTTTCTGTGATCCTAGTGTAGATTTTGCATATATAGCCTAAGTAACTTAGGCCTATATCATTTAAATTACCTGTAATTTGATATAACAACGATCTTGTTTTGATAATTAGTTGCCTAGATGTGATTAAAAATATATTTTTATGATGGGCCCGAAATTAATGCCCGAAATCAATACATCAAATAAATAGTGTTGCCAGGGTCGGATCAAGCATGTGGGAGGCCCGGGGCCCACTTAAAAGAGAGAGGCCCCCTTTTACATTTATTCCTATTGAATAAAATACCACACACTAGTAGCCTAGGCTAAACCATAATACCGGCAATAAATAGGAAAAAATTAACAGGTAATTTTCGCCGAATATTATTTTATGCATAAATACAAAAATAAAATAAAAGAAGCACAATTGAGCTGTAAATCTTACATTTGTATATACACAGAGAAAATTGGTTAAACTTTTTTTCATGAAAAACTATGGTAGGCCTACTACATGTAGCACAATAACATGTGGATAATTACAATAGGCCTATACCCCCCCCCCCCCCCAGGAATAGGGTGGATATCTGGAGGTTATTTTGAGGTATATATTCATTGGTTGGTTACCATACCCCACCGTGTTGCTATGGGAATGGTTGCATTTTTTTCACTCACATCCATTGATTTTGCGTCGACCATGTATGTCCCTCATTTAAAAATCTACATTTTTTCGGCTATATCTCAACCACTTAGTATAGTCTGCTATGTCAAGTATTTGGTTCCCGCTCGATATGCGTGCCAGAATGGATTTTTTTTTCACGTTTTTTATCAATAAAGGTATGCTGAATCCAAACAATGCAGGTACCATTTTTTTCAACAACTCCTTCATCCTCCATTTTTAATTTCAAAATAGCAGCCATTTTAATCATATTTCTTATGATTTTCACCTGTGATCACGTCTTCATTACAACTGTTTGGCATTATATATATATATTCATTAATTTTGCATTCAAAATAGATACAGAGTGATTTTGTGTGTTACTTTATACTAACTCAAAATTAAAAGCCAATTAAAATTCAAAATGGCGGCGAAATGGGCACTTTGTGAAGTATAATTGAAAATAATTTGTATTATTTTTTCAATGTATTCTTTCATATTATTATAAATGAAAATTGAAAATTTACAGGTTCTACATTAATAAAATTGGAGAATTTCAAACACCGCCATTGCTAACGTCCTTTCTCTGGTGGCTAATCATTGGCACAGAAGATAAAAAGATTTCAGGAAAACGTGACAAATCTTCAAAGAAATCAGTCAACATTGTAGCACAACAGATAATACATAGTTTCAAAACAGACTGACAGACCTCTTATACACCCACTTGAGATTCTTGATATTGAAACAATCACAAAACTCCACTTTCAACTGGCTTGCGATTGACAATTCACAAAAAAAATAGGAGCAAGGATCTTCTCAACGTTGTATCCCATCTACAAATCAGAGCAAATTCGGAGGAACCTAAAGGCATGTCCCCCTAAATTAAGAGAGACTGCCTATTTCTCCCTGGTAAAAATCATGTTTAGAATATTATTCAGCAGTTTGGGACCCATTTAGACAAAAATACATCGATAAATTAGAGACAATGCAAAGATCAGCAGCAAGATTTGTTACTCAAAATTATAGACAAACAGCCAGTTTGAGTGACATCTCTCATTCAGAACCTGGGCTGAACTGACTTGAAATCAAGACGAAAAAAATGTAGACATTTATGTATGTTCAAAATTGTAAATGAGATAGTTAAAACTCCTATCAATGACCGTGTAATCCCAGCAGATAAAATAACGCGTGGTAGACAGGATCAGGTCTATAAACAAATCAGATGTGACACCACACTGGGACAAAATTCATTTTGGCATCGAACTATCCCGATTGGAATTCTCTTCCGGCAGCTGCCATAGAATCGAAAACTGTGGCAGCATGTAAGAGTAAGCTGGTCGACTAACCTTAGGTCTGCCAGCCTTCCCCCCCCCCCTCCAGCCTGAGACTCCACAATGGAGGGCTGGAGGGCTGCTGGAGTAATTATTCAAAGTTTAAATTATGAGAAGAGCACAGGTAGATTTGCATTGCCATCCTTCGTTAAAAAGGCGAATCTGTCTTATTTGCAGCGTACAACATTGACTTTTTAGAGAACACTCCTGATGGTCAAAACACTCTGCACGGTACAGATTGTTATCGATCAAAACGATGTAGCCGACGATGACACTGATTCCATCCCGGTAAATGAACTGATCTCTATACCTGAATATATCAACCCTATTAATGTTAACATCAATTTTAAACCCCCTCCAACCAATCTAGCTTGCCCCGTGACTGCAGAAAAATTAGCATACAGCTCGAACAATCATTTCATACAGAAATATATGACATATGATAGAGTAGGTTGATGGCTACTTTTGAACAAGTCAGGTATTCCATTTACAAACCTTTTTGTGGATCAGACGTTGGAAAAACCTCTCAGAGAACTCGAAGTTGCAGGAGGCACCACTGGCATTACGCAAGTTATAGATGCTTTAGATAGATTTTTCATGATTGCCCCAGAACTAATGAGTCTTGTTCAGATATTTCAACATGATTTTGGTGTCAGCTATGACAAGCAAACAACTAAAGAACATTACCAATTGAGTAGCACAACAGCTATTCGTATGTTCACAAAATCATCCTTAATCCAACAGAGTATAATTAAGCACTGTGGCGAGGAAATGAAACTAATGAACATAGCCTCTAATATGCTGATTCCAGACAATGCAAAATAAGATATTCTTCTTCGTGATACAAAGGGAACAACTCAATTTGGAGAATTTGTTTCATAATTACGTGTTGCAACGTCTACATCAGAGAAATCAATTGGGACGTTTAATACATGTCAGAAGAAAACAATGTGTATGCTACTTCAGGTAACAAGCTAGTGAAATTAGGGGAGGATCGGCAGTTTTTAGCCAGATTTCTTGTTGTTCAGCAGTCACGTCCAACCATTATAGCTTCTTTACAAGAGACAATAGGTACATATGAATTCTCCGTAATTCCAAGGTCTTTATTTTCATCTGATGGTCTACTCCTTATACCAAATGACAAAAGCGCCATTATCCATTGTATTGAAGAGTACCAAGTAGAACAATCAAAGCAACCAGAAGGAGAGATGGCTGCTGTATCGACAGACCAAACGGATCAGTAGAAGATCGATACAACGTATGCATCATAGATGCAATGGCAGTTGTACAAGCCATCACAAAGACAACAACAATGGCCTACTGCTCTGATTTTGCTCAAGCCTTCATTCACAGTATTTCCAAGATCATGTCTGTGTATAAAGAAGACAGAGTTATATTTGATAGGTATATTGAAAACTCATTTAAATCTCAGACACTCAATAAAAGATCCGGTGTGTTTGAACCTGTAAGGTTTGACATAAATGATTCAACCAATATAAAACTAGTACCACTGAAAACCTTTCTCTCACACATTGACACCAAAGCAAAATTGACAGAATATCTTGGAAAAGCTTTGTTTGCTTATTTTTCAGATTTAGAAAAAAACTTAATTGTCGTCTATGGGACGTCCACTTATGCAAACTATCCTGGCCTTTTTCATCCTAATATACATAATCACCAACATGAAGAGGCGGATACACTAATTCAGATGGAGACATTCCGGATATAGACGTATATTCACCTGATACAGATATATTTGTTCTCTTGATAGATTTGGTGACAAACAACAACATAAGGAAATCTATATTGTATAACTGTAAAAGGTAAATCCAGACGGAGAATTAATATATATATATGTTTAATATATATATATATATATATATGTCTAATGCTATTGGGCTTGAGAAAAGCAGAGGTTTAATAGGCTTTCATGATTTTACCGGCTCTGTCTGGGGAGGTAAATTTGCCACAATAACAGTATAGATGGATCAAGCGCTATATATATGTGCCTGGAATCAACATCAGATGTTAATTGTTGAAGTCTTCCAGCATTTTGGCGAGCCCAACTTTTACATAGAAAATGCCGTATTATTCTTGATAAAAATTATTATGATTACAACATTACAATCCCTGGTCGTTTTGCTGAACTAAAATGGCTGCTATTAAAAACTAGGATAAACTTTAACATAGCAATCCAGGTATACAAATGCATTAATGGTTTAAGTAGCCAAGGCTTAGAAAAGCTATTTACATATTCTAAGAACATTCATACCCACAATACCAGATGTGCCAGTAAAATGAATCTACATAGGAACCAGTATTATTACAAAAAAAAATCCTCAATAGGCATAACTACTGTGTGGAATAATATCCCGGTTGAGATTCGCTCTGCCAATTCACTGTCTAAGTTTATACAATGTTTATTTTTTTATTATATTGTACCAACAAAGTTAATGTATAGTTAATGAATAATCATATATGTGTGCATATATATGTATGTGTACGTATATTGTAACTTTAAACAATTTGATTTTCATAAGTTGGTATGTTATATACGTAACCCCCTCAATAGTAGAATTTATCATTATCTGTTTTATAAAATGTGTTAAAATTTCACAAGTGCTTATTAATTATATTGACAACTATACATGTATGTGTACGATTTTACGAAGGCCCATAGCAAATTAGCACTTCAGCGCTAAATGGTATACCCTCGTTAAATAAAGATTATTTTATTTTATTTTATTTAATTAGATACTACTAAAGCTGGTATCCATCCCAAGACTGTATATATTTTCAGAAATTACGTCACTAGCCATTTTAGCCGTATATTATGCTGTTGCGGTTCGTGTTTTACTAAATGCTACAAAAATGTCTTTAATATTTTAAATAAATATATTAAAAGGTCCGAAAAGCATCATAATCGTCTGTTGTACTTAGGTAGGGGAAGGGCGGGCAAAGGGGGCCACTTAACGTTTCAATGGTATTTAAGGAGAATATTCGAACTATTTTGAAACCAATGACTGTTCTGTGTTAGGTACATGCAATGTAGATACATATAACAGACTCACTTAGTGTTTCAAGGATATCTTATTTTAATTGTAAGCCAAATAGATTTGCTCTCAAAGATTTGCTCTCTCCCTTTGCCCAATAGCTTGGGCAAAGGGGGCCAGCACATTGGGTAAAGGGGGCCACCCCCACCTTGGTACTTTTTATTATTTTGATACACAAGTGTGTACATTGAAGTGAGCCTAATAAAACAGATATGAAAAAGACCTTTCATTTGATGTATATGGTGACATGCTTTGTTGGACATAATACTAAGTAATAAACTAAATACTTTCGTTCTCTGGAATTAGTGTGTGAAATATGTACCCATGGAAAGTTAGCGGGCAAAGGGGGCCATGCTGTATGGTCTTTGTATTGAAATGGCCTGGCCCCCTTTGCCCTGGCTTCCTTTGCCCAAGGGGTAGAGGTGGGAAATTTAGCCTATTATCTCTCCCCAAAGTGATCTCCTGACTAAAGTAATGACTAGAAAACAAAGACAATATAATGTACCAAACAAAACAAGATTTTCAGAAGAAATCTCATAAATTCATCACGAGATTCATACAAATATATAAGCTTATATTCATAAGATTGTTGCCAAAAACTCCCTTTCGTCTATTATTTCTATCTAAGATATGTATAAGATGTCTATTAATGTTTTTTTGTATAGATATGCTCATAATTCATTTGCCCGCCTCTCCCCTATGCATGTAAGCAGTCAATAAAATATGATAAAATATTTCAAAGAGTTGCATATTTTGGCGGCCATTTTGAAAATTAAAATGCGCACTAAAGGTGTGGAGTAAAAAAAAATGGTACCTTACTTATTTAATTCAGCGGGTCCAGATTAGAAAAGTAAGCCAATAAAATCCATTTTGGCACGTAGGCCTATATTGAGCGGGAAAACACAGCAGACCCTACTAACTTCAAATACCAAAATATTGACATACAGTAGGCTATAGGCCCATATAGACAACGAATATTCAGGTAATTTTAAATTTCAAATGACACTTTTATGCATATGATTAAATATGCAAATGAGATCATTTTCTTATTTTTTTATCAGATGTACCGTCTAAAAATCGCGCTTCATTTGCGATATCAACGATGTTGATCCGACTGTTAGTTCTTCAGATAGGCCTATAATCCATAATGTATTTTTCGACAGACGCAATTGCAATTAACACAATAAATTTCAGGAGTTGCCATGTGAACGGTTGGAAGAATCAAATATGCCACCATTTGCGCAACCACAACCATCTATTTTCAATTTAACCCATTCAAAAACAGGCCCGTGTCCAGGAATTTTCGAAGGGGGTCGAATTTTGGATTGCTGGGGTATTTTCGAAATAAGTTAATTAGACCCACTGTAAAATACTGCTTGAATTGATATTTGGCGTTGAGCGAATGGGAAGCGCAGGTTAGGGGGGGCTGGGGGCATGCCCCCTCGATTTTTTTTCATTTTTAGCTGCAAATTGGTGCAATATGGTGGATTCTGGAAGATGTTGCTGGGGTAAATATTCAGCTTTGAGGTCACAGGGAGGAGGGGGGGGGGGGAGGGGTCGTGCGACCTTCTCGAACCCCCCCCCCCCCCAAATGACGGGCCTGCAAAAAAAGACATTTAATCAGTCATCAAAAAACAGTAGTAGTCTATACCATAGATTCATAAAATAGTAAACACATTTTTGGTGGTTTCCATGGTAACGCACATATTAGGTAGGCAACATCTTTAATATAATGGTATTGCCTGACATGATAGTTATTAAGTCTGTGAAATATTAGAGGTGAAAATAACTTCAGCAAACTCAATTGTGTGTATTGTCGCCGACCCGGGATTTTTATAGCGTGTAACTGTTTACCAGGTGCTGCATTTCCAGATAAAAGAGATGTAGGCCTAAGCCAATGTTCATGGATCAATGTTGATATTATAATGTTGGGCCAGTGTTGCCGGCCATGGACCCCGGGCCAATGCCCATGGACCAGCATTAAAACAGCGTTGTGTTAAGTATTAGGCCTAATAGAGTCAGTGACTACAGAACACTACTTCTATAGGCCTATTATTATAGATTGATGGTAAATAATTTGTTGTAGGGACTAACGTTACTTGTAGTTAGACCTGATTCAGTGATTGTCATTAATTAAAAAAAAAGGTTTCTCTTTTAGTAAAATCATAGACCGACTCCGAGGTATTTAGGCCTACCAGTTGGTAAAATCAATCTCGCAATGTAGACTATAGGGAGTCTAGCATCAAGCCTGTTTTGCCGTTTCTGGTATGTATGGTTTTGTGCAAATGGAGGATCGAAAAATAGCCAATCAGAAGGCCGTGATATTGACCAATCAGATGCAAGATGGATTCATACTTTGTCCAACCACAGAACGGCTTAGTGCGCCAATCAGAATTAACATCCGGTGATGTCATGTGAATGTATAAATAAAAATGCTAATGAGGTTAGTTCCTGACACACACATTGTATTGCATTCAGACGTGGCAGTATTTCAGGATTAGAAAACTACGAATTCACGGTTAGTTCAAGCGTGTTCTTGTCATTTTATGATTAATGCATTGAAACCCTGTTTCATTAAGGTCTTAGGTAGTATTTCTTAACATCGTCTAGTGTCTATGTCGATTAAAATTCAACGATTATTATAAAAAATGTTATATCTGACAAAGAACGTGTCCCGTTGTTTCGTCGCCTCGTTTTCAGTTCAGTGACTTGACTGTTGTGCGTTGACTGTGCTTCGTGGCCTGCCGCTGGTGTCTGTGACGAGGGCCCGTCTTGTATGTCTGATGCCATGGGCGCTGGATGGTCTATAAGCCTATCTATTCTTGCCGAACGTTAGCATATAGTAGGCTATGGCCAGTATGAGTATGGGCTATACTCTATAGCCGTCGGCCTATGTATGAAAAAATGTAATGTTTACATTATGAATACAGGTTTGTCCCAATTTTCCGCCATTTTGTTGATCGGCATTGTGGGTCATGGCGATCATGCTGCTTTATTTTCCCGCCACCCTTTTTAAAAGTAATATACTTATGCTATGGGAGTATGGCTTCTCCCTCGCCCTCGGCGGCGTCCATACTCATCAATTACTGCAGTAGATGTATACTCATACTGGCAATAGGCCTGCTAAATTGTACTAAAATATAGCACTGGGTCGGGTAGTCTTATTTTCAAACACATACAAATTTGGAAGTGATCGAACTTGATTTCTGATGTCTATGTTTGTCTAACTCTTATCAGCACCCCACGTGACATCAGTTGATGAATGGATCAATACTATAATCAGATAATGCGAAAAATAGAAAAACAAAAGAGAAAATATCAATTGGGGAATGGGAATTAAAGTGTGGGGTGTGCGTGATTGATTGATTGAGAAAGCCTTTCAACTTATTAATGGCATGGGCATCACTGTTGATATAGGAGCTCAATTCTCCTGGAGGAAAGAGCACACCCCACATTTAATAGGGTGGCCAAAGTGGTGTGTGTACAAAAAAACATACAAACAGCCTCAGCATTATTATTTTAACATTTTTTTTCTAGCAGGTTTGCAGATATATAAAAGTAAGTGTATAAAAAAATTAATATTTAAAAAATCAGGTATTAGATCTACTGTGGTTTTGCATTGAATACGCGAAAGTTGAAATTGACCAATTTTTGAGTAATATGCGTGATTGCATGATTTTTCACAAAAATATGGAAAAAATACGTAAAAATTACCAAAAATATGCTTTTTTTGCAGATTTCAAGATCTTGACTTCCCAATTATAATTGTTTTTTTCATTGTTATACATAATAAAAGATACTTTATTGATTATTGTAACCTACAAGTAAACTTTAAACGTTATCCCTTAATGCCATTGAGGCATTTAGCACTGACAAATCTTGAGATGAAATTCACAGATTTTAGATTTTGTCAAACTTTTTTAGCTGAAATTTCATAACATTGTAGGCATGTCAGGCGTTTTTTTTTTAAAGTCATTTTCAGCACAGTTTCTAGAATTTAGAAAGCCCTAAAAATATAAGTTGAATAGATCATGGTAAAGGAAAAGACCTGAATTCAAGTGATAATGCGTGATTCCTATGTTTTTTCTTGAAATATGAGCAAAATATTGAAAAATCAATAAAACTGACAGGTTTTTTCAGACATTTTGTTAAAAAAATCACCTGAACCCATCCAAAATTAGCCCTTAACCCTTTCACCACTGAGGCCCGTTTTTATGTGCTGAATGCCATAGCATTCAGCATATGAAAACGGGGTTCAGTGGTGAAAGGGTTAAAACATGCAATCTCAGGATTTTTTATGTAGTTCAAAAGTTAGACCATTTGACATGAAGTAAATTTAAAATTACGATGTCACTATGAACCCATTAAACTGGTTAAATTAAGTTTTTTTTAACCCCGAATTGCATTACATGCCGGATGGTCTGACTTTTAGCTCAGGGAATAATTTGTCTGGTGTAGCGGAGCAGTTTGCTACTCAATTTTGGGCATATGCTACACAATAATATGTTGGTGTAGCAGTTTTTGGCATGGAGAATAGTAGTTTTGCACATTCGCGGCTGCTAAACTGCTACACAATTTTCCTGGGACAAATTATCCCCTGTAGCTATACAATATTTTCAAATAAAAATTTCACTGTAGTCGCCGAGTGACTCGCAAATAGTCCATACAAAACATGCGATACAAGTTAATCTGGTAGGTATATTAGTAAAAGCTCGTGAAAAAAACTTCCCTTGTTCCCCTTTTCTCTTGTGAATTTTTAAAAGTATTTCCCTTATTCCCATTTACTGATTGGATCACTTCTTAATTCTAGCAACGTTCACAAAGTTCTGAGGTGGTCCACCGGCACATTAATATCCAGTGGTGCTGTGGACCACCAAAATATCTAGCTCTAATCAGAATCGTAACATGCCCCAAAGAATTTTAGATATAAACAATTGTCGCCACTTGAGGGTGATAATACCAGAAACACTGTACCCTCTCTCACTCTTTTGACAAAACAAAACACGTGCTCGTAATCATGAGGGTAACTTTTCCAAAAAATTGTCTATGTAATCTTTTTGTTTTTTTCATCGCCCTCATAGACTTTTCCAAAAATTGTTAAATGTTTTTTCTTAAATGCAGTGTTCAACACAGACAAGAAATAGGTTGGGACATTTGTCTCACTACCCTGAAAACAAAGGAGACATTTGTTCTCTAAGTGCGTAATTGACGCCTTAGTGTTCAGCACAGACAAGAAATAGGGGGATGATTTGTCTCACTACCCTGGAAAAAAAGGAGACATTTGACCTCTAAGTGCGTTATTGTCTCTATATTGTGGCCTGTGCTGAACACTGTAAATGTTTGTTTTTTTTGCCCTCTCCAGTTAGATTTTGGATTTTTTTCTGATCTAAAACGAAAGATGTACCTCCCCGCTGCTTTTCAAATTTTTTTTATGACTTCATTTAATTTTAATGATTACATAATGATTCAATAATTACAATTAATATTTTAAAAATCTTATGAAACAATATGTAGAGCAAGGTGCCCTAAGTTCGATTAGATCCTAAGTCCAATAGGGTTTAGCATCCAAGCATTAAGCGCTGGTGGGGGTACTCGAACTTAAGACCTTTGTCGAACTTAAGTACACCCCACTCGAACTTAGGCACTGCTATCAAATCAACTAAAAAATCAATTTTGAAAATTTAAAACTTTTGGCCCTTTTCGTTTGGCGGGTCACATATAGCCCCAAAATTTAATACCATATCTATTTGATATAGCTCGCAGTGCCCAGGCCGCTGCGATGCGACGCGAGAGGGTGATTGTTTTTCGGCGTCCCCCAGCCAAACCTCTGACCATACCGTGCGGGACTTACCACGAGCGGCTAGTGGCCGAAGTTTCGGGGTGAACAAGTCAGAATGTTGTGTAAAAAATCTAGCAACAATATTTTGGCCATATCTTAGTCATGACACCTAAAGATGTCATTTGTATAGAAGGATACATATTTTTTAATATTTCCATATCACACAGTAGTGGTTTTTTTGTTTAATTTCAAAATACACTTGTGGCTTCAGTCTTATGTTAAAACAGTAGATTCGCATCTAGGAATCTACTTTTTTTTTCTTCTGGTCAGGTCGGGCAAAATACACTTAACCATGACACTAGATGTCTAATATTTCATGGTTTGGCTCTACGGACAATAAAAGTGAGGTTTTCTATATCAAATCTTGGAACACCAGCACATATTCTGTGTATTTTAAGTCGAAGAAAGAACGCTGTTACAATAGATTCGTTTATCCGATTACACTCTGGCGAAGCGCAAAAAAGCGCCTCTTGCATTCGGATCTATGAATCTATCAAATTTTGTTCCTTCTCCTTGACTAATTGTGAGAAATAAGGAGAAATTTGCAATTTTGATGGCCATTTTGGATTTTTATGACGTCGCATAACCTAATTTGCATACATTTTTTTTATTAGCCGTATGTGTTTAAAGAACATACTTTACATACAGGGCACGAAATAAGAATATCTGGACTGGTTGTCCGATGACAACCAGACCAACTTCTCAGGTTGTCTGCAAAATGGTTTAGTTGTCTGAATTTTGGGTTATATAGAAAAGGTTCCCATGGGTCCTTGAAAATGGGAAAAGTCGTTGAATTTGACAAATAAAATTCCAGGCCTCGAAATGTCCTTGATTTTTCTAAAAAAAACATAAATAAACTGGGAGAAGTCTTGATTTTGATCAACCTGTGATGTTTTGCTGTTGATCTTGATAAACGTCGCGCAGTGGCAACAGCTGTTGATGAAATAGAAGAAAAAGCTACACTTATATAACGATTTATTTTTGTGATGTAGTCTATTAAGTGTGTAGGCATTGAGGTATCAATGAATAGCACTGATTCACTGCCAATGTCGGATCTTAAGCTTTTTTTCTAGAAAACAAATTATTGTTCTGTTCAGTTCTAAAATTTAAATACTGTGTTTCTACCACACAGCATTTTCAACAGTCAGACGCACATGACGGCAGACATGATTCAAGTTAGGCCTAACTCTGTCTCTAATATGACGCAGCTCTGCCGTGTTCCGCATGTCGCGGTACGGCGTATGTCAGCGTGTTCAGGGGCAAAATTGTTTCAGGGATAAACGTGGTTGTCCGTTCGGACAACCAAATTGTTCCAAAGATGAATCTTTGGTTGTCCGTGAAGATTTTTAGTTGTCTTGGACAACCGGACAACCACTATTACGAACCCTGCCATGTATAATATAAGGTGGCCTGTCTCGCGATTTTAAAAGCAGCACAGCCCCTGTCATACTGTTTAAAACGCACAAATTGTGATGGGAATAATCTGCAACATGCCCAGAAACAAAAGGGATCTACGCCGTTTTTTTGGTAGCGGCTCAAAGGGCCAGTAACTTCAGATAATTAGTGGCCCTTAGTGATTTTTACTGGCCAGTGTTAGTGTCGATCCCTGAACAAATCGGTTATTTTTTATTTTCTTCTGGTTGTCCGACGGAAACCCTCAAAATTATATTGAGCTGTCCGGTGGCAAAATGGGTTGTCTCGGACGTCCGGAATGCCCTTATTTTATATTTTATAAAATTAACAAAAAAAATGATTTGTTGAAGTTGAATAAATTTTTTGTTATAACAAAGTAGGCCTACACAAACATCAAAATTTGTGTGATCCAGCGACAGTATTTTGGCCATATCTTGAAAGTTTTAATAGCTAGAAATGTCCAATTTGTCTAGAAAGATAAATGTTTGTCATTATTTTATAAAAAGCTTAGGCCAGCAAAAAATATGTTTGTTTCTGATTCGTTGTCATTTTAACCAGTGGGTAGGTGTGAAATTTTTTTATTCTATTTTATTTTTTGTTTTAACCAATCGGTAGATAAGAATTATTTTTTATTTTATTTGGCGCTAAATTCACTTTTTTTTTAGTTACATTGACTACAGCCAGTAACTTCTGGATTTCCTAATTTTTTTTTTTAAATCCATAAAATAAATTTGGGTCCCACATGTTTGGATAGGGTCGGTCGGAAATCGGAAACGAACAATTTTTTTTTTAAAGCCCTATCCTGTTTTGTTAACAAATGTGCCTTGTTTAGCTTACATCAGCCCCAAACCCCCCCCCCCCCCCCCCCCCCGCCCAGGAGAGAAACTGATATAGTGAGCCTTAGATAGATTGCGCTAGAAGCCACTGTTGGCTACCTGCAAACCCCGAAAATTCCACACCCCCGTTGCAGACTCCCTGATTATTGACTTTAATTGCTGGCGGATGATAAAATCAGTTTCCGGACGATATTTGGATCATTTGCAGTGCACAATTTTGGACCAGATTCCCAGTGTGGCAGAAGGACTCTCTCTTGTAAAAATAAGAGTCCTTCCGAACTTGGAGAGTCCTGACTGTGGGTCACACACACAGCACAAACTTTTTTATATGCTATGGTTTAACACTGTTTAAGATGTTTAATTGATAATTGTTTTAATTGAACTTTTTTTTTCTACTAGACTCTAGTCTAATACCGAGAATCTTGTCATTTAGATTGTTTTTTATTTCCTTTTTAGCCCGCCTTTTAATTTTAATTAAAAAAGGTGGGCTATTGCAATTGAAGTTCGGCGTCGTCGGCGTTAACATTTACTTGTGGGCGCGATAACTTGAAAAGTTTTTCATGTTTCCTTCCCAAATTTGTTTTGCATGTTACTAATGACCACTTCTCGGACAAGTTCAATAATGGCTGAAAAAAAATTCAAAATGGCCGACTTATTGCGATTTTTCACCTTTTACGTCAATAATTTGACCTTGTGGGCGCGATAACTTGAAAAGTTTTTCACGTATCCTTTTCAAATTTGTTATGCATGTTACTAATGACCAGTTCTCGGACAAGTTCAATAATGGCCAAAAAAAAAAAAATGGCCGATTTATTGCGATTTTTCACATTTTACGTCAATAATTTGACCTTGTGGGCGCGATAAGTTGAAAAGTTTTTCACATATCCTCTTCAAATTGGTTATGCATGTTACTAATAAGTAGTTCTTGGACAAGTTCAATAATGGCCTAAAAAAAAAAAAAAGGCCGATTTATTGCGATTTTTTTCATTTTACTTCAATAATTTGACCCTGTGAGCGCGATAACTTGAAAAGTTTTTTACATATTCTCTTCAAATATGTTATGTATGTTACTTATAAGTAGTTCTTGGACAAGTTCAATAATGGCTGAAAAAAAAAAAAAAAAAATGGCCGATTTATTGTGATTTTTCTCATTTTACGTCAATAATTTGACCTTGTGGGCGCGATAACTTGAAAAGTTTTTCACATATCCTCTTCAAATTTGTTATGCATGTTACTAATAAGTAGTTCTTGGACAAGTTCAATAATGGCTGAAAAAATTTTTAAAATGGCCGATTTATTGCGATTTTTCTCATTTTACGTCAATAATTTGACCTTGTAGGCACGATAACTTCAACATTTTCACAAGTATCCTCTTCAAGTTTGTTATGCATGTTACTAATAAGCAGTTCTTGGACAAGCTCAATAATGGCCGGTAAAAAAATCAAAATGGTCGACTTATTGCGATTTTTCACATTTATTTTACGCCCATAATTTGACCTTGTGGGCGCGATAACTTGAAAAGCGGCTGGTTTAACATACCATTTATATCTTGCGTTGTTATTTACGTGATGACATTCGTCTTTACTTTCTTTATCATAATTCGGCGGCGGGCTATTATCGAGTGTGCTCTTGTTAATTATTATCTTTGCGACAATCAATCATTTTGAGATCAGGCTCACCTTATTGATTTTTACTTAGAAAAGCCAGTGTGGTCGCAGGCCACACTGGAGTGAATATTCAGCGTGTCCCACACCTTTAAAACCACGGCAGGCCACAAGGACTCGCCTAAAAATTGTGCACTGATTTGCTGGATTGTTTTCATATTTCACACACTGTCACACCCCTTTGGGGCGGTTAAAATATAAGAGTATTTTATGATTTAAAAAATCTCAACAAAATCCAACATTTCTGCAAAACTTTTTAATAGTTCTCAGGGTTTCCCATGTGTTTTCCAACTGTGACATTGTTGTGGGCGGCATGTCAGAGAGCTGGTGCCCAGCGCCACCCGCCGTGGGCAGATCCCTGGTCTATGTTATAGTTAGGCTGCTGCAGCACAGCGAATGGCTTTGGCACGCAGATTGAATGCTTGCAGTATAGCGTTGTGCACACCACGTGCTCATATCACGCCATAAACACTGCACAGAACTAGCCCCACTGGCCAGATCCACGACTGGATGACCGCTGGTGCGCACTTTGAATGTTTGCTCTACCGCGTCGTGCGGTGCACATACAACTGCCGCACAAGCCCCACTGCAGTACGCTACCAGTAACAAGTAGTTATAAGTAAATCAATTGGTTTTTTTTAAGAGCATAGGTATTTTAAGAGTATGGGCCGCAAGTGAAGCGTATCGGCAAATATTGAAGAGTCTCTGTACCGATGCACTAAGACGCTCAGATGGGGAAAACACTGTAACCTAAATTTTTCTGAAAATGCAGGGTCCCAGATACCCAGTCGCCCACCCGCCATTGGCCCCTTGTTTTTGCTGTGGGCTAATCGAGTTAACACAAAGGTAGCCCACATTGCGAATGTAAGAGCTTGGACTATCCTTTAGAACTTGAATGTACAAAAAACATATTTTCTTATTCTTCAAAATCATTGGGATTTATATAAAATCCCTATGGGTCTAGGAGTATAAAATGCATTGTTCACAAAAAATCCACTATTAGATTATGAACTATTCCTGAATTCCATGAGTACTTTTTGAATACATGTGTCATGAGTGGGCAACTGGAATTTGATGTGGGCGACCAAAATTAGCATCTGAGAGGCCCACATGGCTACCAGAGTTTTTGTAGGTATCTTGGCCCCTGAAATGGCCTATGTTACCTATAAAAACCTATATTTTGATTTTGATTTTTGTTTTCAAAAACTATTTTACTTGTGGGAATGCAGTGTTCAACACAGACAAGAAATAGGTGGGGACATTTGTCTCACTACCCTGAAAACAAAGGAGACATTTGTTCTCTAAGTGCGTAGTTGATGCCTTAGTGTTCAGCACAGACAAGAAATAGGGGGGGGGGGTAATTTGTCTCGCTACCCTGTAAAAAAAGGAGACATTTGACCTCTAAGTGCGTAATTGTCTCGATATCGCGGCCTGTGCTGAACACTGGGAATGTTTGTGTCAAATAACTCTTAATTGTGTTTCAAAAAGAAAAGTCCCCAGATTAGTCTGAAATAAATAATTGTTTAAATTTATCAGCTACATTTTCCCGTGAAAAAATTTCCAGTCCCTTGGCTTGGCATCATTTTTACTAGACCTTGTCTGTTATTAGTTCAAACTATGTGGGGTAGACAGAAAAAATATCTCGGTAAAAATATATCTATACAGGGTTTCTGCCAGGAATGTTTGAGAGGGGGGTTCAAAAGGGGTGGGGGGTCTTCCCCCAGGAAAAAAAGGGGCTGTGCTTTAATTTTGGTGCTTAAAATGGCCTATTTTAACTGAAATGACGGTAAAATATAGAATATATTTTTTATATTCTTTTGTCAACAAGGGGGTGATTCCTCCCCCCCCCCCCCCCCCCCTGTAGTGCTGAGGGGAGGGTCTTGACATGTAGATGTAGATCACGCCCGCACACCCTTAGTCAGCGTTCGACACTGACGGTGGTCCGAGACCCCCAGAAATCATGTCGGACCACCAGAACATTCAAACCCAGTGGTCCGATGGACCACCGAAATTTTCAGCTCTAAGCAAAATCGTAACATGGCCAAAAAATCGAAGCAATCGTCGCCACTCGCGGCCGATAATACAAGAAACACGGTACCGCTCTTGCCCCTTTTCACGAACACAACAAGTGTTAATAATCATGCTGGGCATGAACTATTGAGGTCGAGATTGACCATCCGCTCTCGCCCTTTTTACGGAACTAAAGATGTGTTTATAATCATGCGGGATATGAATTATTGAGGCCGAGATCGACCAGCTGACGTAGTTAGCAAACGCCACCCTCCACAATTAGCCCCAGTGGCCACAGATTGACCGCATACAAAATCGTGGAACATTTCTTTGGACTGTCATATCGGAAAATATCGGGGAGTAATCAGGTCAAAAATAGTTTTTTTAGAATCAGTAACATTTCAGTTCCATGCCTGCATGCTCAGCTCGGAGTTAGAGGTCGCACAGTCATTAGGCCCCTATTAATAAAAAGTTATGGACATTTTTCCGACCTTGGCGTCGGGATCGCTCTCAGTCACCGCCATGTTGGATTTTTCGGGTAAAGCAAATACATCCATCCACGGCCTCGGAGAGGATGACACGGCAACCTCCACAATGTGTTACACATAGCCATAGGTCGCCGGTCACAGCCCATGAAGCCCGGCTGACCAGCTGTCTATTGAGAAAACACGCGAGGCACTAGGCCTAGTTTGTTGTTTGCCTGCCCTCATCTGACTGTCTAGTCAGACTAGTGACAATTTGTGACGCCGAAAGCCACTTTTAATAGGTTTTTAAGGTGAAGTTAGGAAAAGATAAACAATTGAAAATTCGAATCAAGCTGGTATGAACAGTATAAACGGCGGCCATTTTGTTTGAATTTCTGGAGTCTATAACAACATCCAGCTCACCCTCTGGAAACAAAAGCCCCGTCTACCATCAACCTTGAACTTGTTTATTGTCTCACCAGACATAATACCCCACGATCCAGCAATCTTTAAATGAAAAAATATAGCCCCCCCCCCCCTATATAAACATATATATTTTGTAATCATCAGGACATAGGGCCTACTCTATCAATATAAAAAATAAAAAAGGGTGCTTTAAAAACATCAGGCTTTTGTTATTTCACATTCGAATATAAGGTCCTAGTACCTTCCCTGAGCGTTGCCAAAACGCTTTAGCCTACTCCAGCAGCACATCCTATGTGGAGTATCAGGCTGGAAGGGGGGGGGGAGGCTGACAGACTTAGTCAATCATATGCCTTGCTACTATCAGCATAGGGACTACATTTTATACTTGGGCCTATATTTTCCGATTTCAATGTTTTTAAAGCAAGAAATGGTTACCAAATCTAGATCAATTGGTATCAGAATGATATGAATGTAATATTAAAATCAAGCTTGCTATAAATCGCCATATTAATTTTTTTTTAACTCACTCACTTTTTAATGATATACGCGTATGAATTTGTGTGCCGAGACTTTATTCTCAGGACCACCAGAAAAATTGTAGGACCACCAGATTCTCTGAGCTGGTGGTCCTGTGGACCACTGCTCAAAAAAGTTTGTGTCAAACCCTGTTAGTACTACATATCTTATGTGCACCTATTATTTTTCAGCTGATCGATTACCATGGCACGTACCAAGCAGACTGCTCGAAAATCTACTGGTGGGAAAGCTCCAAGAAAACAGCTTGCCACGAAAGCTGCAAGGAAAAGTGCTCCATCCACTGGTGGTGTAAAGAAGCCTCATAGATACAGACCAGGAACAGTCGCTCTTCGTGAAATCAGAAGATATCAGAAATCAACAGAGCTTTTGATCAGAAAATTACCATTCCAGCGATTGGTTAGAGAGATTGCTCAGGATTTTAAAACTGATTTGCGATTTCAGAGTGCAGCCATTGGAGCTTTACAGGTTTGTACTTTCTAATTGTAGGGTTTATGCTTCCAGGAATCATTTTGTTTGAAAATTATTGATTAAAGCTTAACTTAAAAACTTGCCTGAAATAATCTGGCTGCCCATATTTTTTGTTGTTTTAATTCAGTAGCCTGAATGAGTACACAAGCAATATTGGCGTCGCCTCAGATGTCCGTGCTTCTCGCCGTCAGTCCGTCTGGCAGCTATCTGGCAGCCCATTCCTATAAAACAAAATTAGAATTTTCTACAGACTGCCATAATTAAGTGTTCAGTACAGGCCGCGATATCGCGTCAATTACGCAATTAGAAGTCACATGTCTCTTTTTTTCCAGGGTAGTGAGACAAATGTCGACACAATTTCTTGTCTGTGCTGAACACTGATTAACTGGTGCTTGATATCTGGCAAACCGAGCCAAACTGAACTATTTAAGTAAAAAAAATTTAAAAAATCAGTTTCAGGGAGGGTTATGCCTCGAGAAATTTCAGATCAATCAAATTTATATCCTTATCGACTTTAAATATAGGTGATACAGGGGTAGAATTAAACGTTGAGGGCTTTCCAATCCGCAGGACTGGCAAGTCAAGGAAACTACCATTCCTGAGTAAAAACTGTCATTCCTAGAAATGGCCTTTGACCTAGGATGGCCTAAAATTTGTCAGTTCATCGGAATGGCTAATAACAAATGTTGCCATTCCTGCACATTTTTTGGCAGTACCGGACTGGAGGAATGACCTTATTTCGAGCCCTGGTGATATCAGAAAAAAACAGCCGGATAGCTAGACCATTACTATAAAACAAAGTAGTTTCAGGGAGTGGAACATTACAAAGTAGTTTCGGGGAGTGAAAAATGTTCCAACTTGATCTACGGTAGTTCAAAAATGCAGACTTGTGACCATCATTGACTTTAAAAATAATGAAAAATTTCATCACGGCGGGAAGGGGTATTATGGTGGCCAGCTTGCCTCTTGTTCAACTTGAAATGAATATGTTTCATCAATAAACAAAGTTGTTCATTAATTCCACAAAATATTATTACAGGTCTTTCCTTTACATATAAGGCCTAAATTAAAAATAAGCTTGTTTCGGATTTCCCGGCCTGGTGGGTATAAATGCTGCAGGTGAAAAACTTTTTAAACGTTTTTCCCAAACAAATATTTTTGAGTCTTGATACCAAACGCGTCCCGCAATTTTTCAAAAATTCTCAGTCTGTGAACATGCAGCGATTGGGTTTCCTCTAAAACTCAAATTGTCCCAGCATTTCGAATGAAATTTTGGAAAATGGCGCACGCAGAAATGCCAGTGGTTGCCTTTTCAGTGCCCCCGCGTGACTTTTTTAGCTGCTGTGAAATCCGGAACAAGGATATTTTTTAAGGCTGGCCTAATTATGAATGTAGCTGTTGTATGTATATTCGGCTAATTAATCTAACACATTTTTTATCCTTTGCAGGAAGCCAGTGAAGCCTACCTCGTCGGTTTGTTTGAGGACACAAACCTGTGCGCTATCCATGCGAAGCGTGTAACCATTATGCCTAAGGACATACAATTGGCCAGGCGTATTCGCGGAGAACGTGCATAAAAATAATAATTGACTGTTGCAGTGTTTTCACATCTCAAAGAACAGCTCCATACAGCAGCATGCTATCTCAGAGGAATTTTATCATTGTGTGATCGGTTTCCACCAGTTTCATTGATTTTATAAGGCATCTTAAATTTGTTTCATTCTACTTATTTATATTAGGTAGTACGTTGCTTTTATCTATGACTGATCTAATTAATTTATTACATGTCATGAGCTAGTATGTCTGTATATCAGTGATGGATCGTCCTTGGGATAATAGGTGTTAGATCTTCATTACATCTCATCATCTTTTTTAAAAGGAACAATGGAAGAAATATAAATTGATTATAAACTGGGATATTACGAATGTTCCATTCCATTCCATGCTGGTGTGCAGTGATCCTGCTGTTTATTTGACAGCTTTTTATTATGTTCTGGCGAATGATCTGGTGACTGTTCATATACATTTAAAATTATTTGACGTATGCATATTTTAACCAAACAATGGGTCCATTTCCATCCTGTGTATAACTATTTTGTATTGTTTTATGTAGTGTAGTGTAATTAGTCAAGTAAAGTTTGTGATGTCTAGTAGATGATGGGGAGTTATTTGTCAATTATTGTACATTTTAAACCTATTGAATTATTATAACAGAAATTACTAGCCCTATCTACTTGATCATGACAAATTTCTGAACTTGGGTGTTATAACTACATCAATTTTAATAAATGTAACTCGTCCCTGGGGAGTTGTCTTGTTTGTTTAATCTTTGAAGTTGTTACTCCAGCAGCCCTTCAATGTGGAGTAAAGGGCTGGAGGGAGGAAAGAGGCCGTCAGACTTAGTCAACCAGCCGACTCTTGACAACGCCACAGTTTTTTATTCTATGGCTGCTGCCGAAGCTAATTCCAAGAGGGGATAGTTAGATGCCAAAATTAATTTTGTCCCAGTGTGTTGGCTCCGATGTGCCCACCACAGTAGTCTTTTTTGTCTGCCAGGGCTCGTACGGGGCTTTAAAAGCCTTAAATTTAAAAAAAAAATTAATGCTTCGAAAGTGCTTGAATTTTGACAAAGGCCTTGAAAATGAATGTCTGTCATTAACTTCCGTTTAACATCTGTTCTGCCTATGCAAAGTCAAAAGGCATTATCTGCTCCCTGGTAAACTAGACGTTCACTGCTTTTTAACTGGCTCTTCCTGCCATAGCGCTGCCAAAAGGCCGTATTTGCTCACTTGTAAATCAAGTACATACTTCCTTTTTGCTGATGTCACCGCCTCCTTGTTTGTAACAGCTCTTTTAATACAGTATCTGCATACTTGTAGAATGAGCAGATACTTTGTTTTGGCTGTGTGCACAAGTGTCATGTACCCAGCTAACACATAGAATTAACGAGGCAATGTTGTGCTGACGTTAGACACAGCAAGCCAACATTAGAACAATATTGAGTCGATGCCTCTTGTTTGCCGGTTCCCTGCTGTTTGTAGTAAGTCAACTTGATGTACTGAACCAATGTCAGTTAAATGTTGTGCCATCATCTATGACACTGCTCCAACATTGATCTAACATTGATTCAGTACATCTTGTTATGGTGACTCCCGGCAAAAACACCTTTAGCAAGCCAAGGTTGTAGATGTTGAGCCAGCATTAAGCTATCATTGGTAGAACGTTTGTCATGTTAAGGCCTGTATGCGTGTGGATCAATGCTGGGCCAGCGTTTTAGATGGTGGGCCATCATTAGGCTAGCACTGTGTCAATGTCTTGTGTTTGCCGTGAAGCTGCTACACGAGAGGCTGAAAGGCAAGCCGTCAAAGTCTGCCGCGGGGAGGGATAACTGCCCCCTCTCTCCCACCGCTCTACAGTGTCATGCAATTATCTTCAAAAATATCAACTTCTGTTATATTAAAAATAGATTTTCGTCCTTTGTGATAGAAGGCAATGCAAATTATATTAGTCATACATTTCTGGCGTGAAATACAACCGAATAACGTGTTTATTGCTTTTTGTGGAAAATCATGACTATTTTAGTTTCCTAATAAGCGCCGGCAGACATGATCTTTTGAACACTTGATACATGCTGTCAAAACACATGCACGCATAGTAGTCTGGTGCGATATGTCAGAAATATGCCTAAAATTAAAAGTTCTTGCCAAAATTGATTTTATTGTTTTATTGACTTTATTAGGGGTCAAATAAGCCAGAAATATTGGGGTTTAATTTTTCCCGCCATTCAACCTCGTTTTAGACCCATTCAAAATGGCCGCCATCGAAATCACATATTCGGCTATTGGGCCCTGGCATAGCTAGAGTCACGATTTTGATGTTTATATCCATGTTTTTGGGTACGAGGAATCCGATAGTGCCCATAAAAAATGTGGATGTCTCTTAGATGCAGTGCTCCAGATACCATACGTATATGCGTAGAATACGCATGTAAAAACAAAAATAACTCGATAGAAAATCTGAGGAGTATTATTGCCCATTAAAATACCCATCAAAATAAAAAGAAACGGGAAAAATGAAACTATTTGTTGTATTTTGTACGTGAGCACTCAGCAGAACTATGTGACCTGAGTGTAAGAAAAAAAATGATCAATGAAGCTTTCATGTTGTTGTATGAAAAATACTCGGTTGTATATTTTTGTCATCATATTTCACTTCTCATCACCCATTTCAATGAGTGAAATACTCCTAAAACCCAAAGAATATCTGGAGCTCTGTGGATATTTTGAAATTAACGATAAAACATTTTTAGTTTGAGTCGACAAACTTTTAAGCTGGTTTTCCACACAAACGTCTGTCGTTAACTTCCGTTACTATCTGTTCTGTCTGTGCAATGTCAGAAGTCAATATCTGCTCCCTGGTATACTAGGCATTTACTGCTTTTTAACTGGCGTCCCGTCTCTTCCTGCCATAGCGCTGCCAAAAGGCCGTATTTGTTCACTTGTAAATCAAGTATATACGTCCTTTCCGCTGATGTCACTGCCTCCTTTTGGCTTGCACTGACCCAATGTTGGTTAAATGTTGTCATCATCCATGACACTCTTCCAACATTAAACCAACATTGTGTCAGGGTATTGAGTTGCCGGTGTTCCCTGCAAAAATGAGACCTTTAGCCAATGCTGTTTTACAGCTGAGCCATGGTCGTAGACTGAGCCATGGTCGTAGACTATGGGCCAGCAGTAAGCTAGCATCGGGTGAACGTTTATCTTGTTAAGGCCTATATACTGGTATGCCAATGCTGGGCTAATGCCGGCCCAGCGTTGTAAACGGTGGGCCACTATCAGGCTAACATTGCGTCAATGACTGAGTTTGCTGATGAGCTGTGACCGCAACCCAGCAGACACTAGGCATTGACCCAATGTTGTTCTAATGCCAGCCTGCAGGCTTCGACGTTGGCACAACATTAAAACAACATTGCGTCAATGCCTCGTGATATCTGAGTGGGTGTTCATGAATGCCAGCAGTCTGTAGCGGGAGGGCTAGCCACCTTCTCTCACCCCTCTCTGTCTCGCTTGACACAACCGTGTTATGTTACGCAATATAACAATTAGGTCTTGGCTGAGATATTTATCCCCAAAAATTGCAAATTTTGTATTATTAAAATTAGATTTTTGGACTTGGCGGTAAAAGGCATTGCACACTGATATAATTTATACACTTCTGGTGTGAAAAATGACAAGGGGACAAAGTATGGTGAACTATACATTTTTGTGTGTGGGGCCATCGGCCCACCCATGTTATTATTGTGGTCCAGAGAAATATTTGGGACAAAAAGTGACGTCACTCCATTCACAAAACCGGTAGACAGGCGCATTTCATTGATAAATCGACCTCCTCCCCTTAGATTCGTGGAGCATACATAATAACTGGGTTACTGTAGGATACAAGAACAAGAGGTTATATATCCCAGTACAGACAACCACTATGCGTTGACCCCAAGTCGTTTGGCCTACAAGGCTTTGAGACTGGGAGTAGTCTGGTCAACTGTGGAAAATCCCGCTGCACATAATTTGGTCTTCTCTGTCTCCTGTGTTTGTATATTAAACACTCCCACAGCGGGTATAATTATGGCCTATACACATGTGCTTAATCATAGCACGCTTTGCAAAGCCATAAGGTTGTACCTGCTCACTTGTAAAGTAAGCAGATGCTGCCTTTTGTCTTTACAAGGCAGTTGCAGTATGCACAACATGCTGATAGCCTACTCTCATTCGCCAGACTGCTGGGCATACAGGCATCCCAGCAAACACGACACGTTGACCCGTTGGATTAATGCTGGCCCAACGTCTGAGATGGTGGACTCACATTAATCCAGCATTGGGTTAACGTGTGTTGTTTTCTGGGTTCACAACTGATATACATGCTGTCGCCTACTGAGAAAACACAAAGCATTAATGCTGGGCCAGCGTTAACATAACACAGGGATTCATGTAGGATTGACAAGAGGCATCAGGCATCAGCACTGATCAGTGATGAATGACATTTCAAGAAAACGTCATGTGCCGGTAACGTTATAACACGATGATTGTTTCAGGGGAAGCTGCCAGGTATACATCTTCACGCCAATAGGGTTGTCTACATCATGTATATTAAGTCCTGGTGGTAATCATGGTATTACTTAGCTTGCCTACATCATGTATACATAATAAGGGTTGCTAATACGCAGAATAGGCTAATGGCCACTAATCGGGTTTTTAAAAGTTTCAACCCAGTCACAATGGACCACAATTGAAGGTATCCAAGCAAGAACATGCATTGAAGTGCTAACTGAAATTAACACGCTCGTGTATGTAAATGATGTTTTTTTTTTGTTTTTTTTTAACTTTTTTATTTTCGAATTTCATATACATTCAGCAAGGTATATACAATAGGCCTACACAGTACAGAACAAAAAAGAACACGATTATACATAAGACGCGAGAAAAACAAAACAAACAAAAAAACTTTAAAAAACTATGCTATGTCTATGTGGAACGTTTTCAAGTGGTTATAAACTGATTACAACTGATAAAATAAAAAACGGATTAAACGTAACAGGAATGATAGTATGAATTGTTTCTATTCGTCTTCTGGTCACCCAGCAAACAAGCCCTATGCCGATTCAATGCCGGCCCACCGCCTACGACGCCGGTCCGGCACCAAATCAGAACTGCCAATGCCAATACGTCGTGTCTATTGAACAGCAGCTCACATCATCATGGTCCTGCCCAGCAAACACGAGATGCCGACCCAACACCGGGCCGACGTCTCGTGCCTGCCCGGCATGATTTTGAGCACCCACATACATACAAAGCAAACAGAGATATAATGGCCTCCCGGTCCAATGCTGGTCCACCGTCTACGACAATGGACCATCATCGAACCAGCAAGGTATACCATGTATACCGGGGTCCAGCTGGCTTTGGCTAAAGAAGAAAACACGAGAAGCCGGTCAATCCCTGTTCCGCCGTTGAACTAAAACTGGCCCAACGGCCAAACAAGCTTCGACCAACGTCTCGCACTCAGCCCAGGAAACACGATGCGTCGAAGCAATGCTGCTTCAAAGCTGACCCACCGTCTACAACGCTGGCCCAACCACAAAACAACACCGGTTCAACGCGCCTGGCCACAGGCATTATATTGAAATACTCCCAGCAGATACAGGACGGCGAAACAGCCATGGCGCAATGCCGGGCCAACGCCGCAAACGGTGGACCAGCACTACCCCACTGTCGGATCACCGCCCCATGCCTGCTGTGACACCCTAATTCTTCAAATCATGAAAAACAACATTCCATTTACCCAGGAAGACTTCATATTTGTTAGTAGTTTTTGCTATATATTCTTCCAGGGTGAATATTCGTTTCAGGTAAGAATAAAAGTTATAAAATAGTGGTCTTCGATGTTGACATTTACAACAATATATATGATGTTTAGCACTTAATATAATCAAATTTATGTAAATAATGTTATGCAAAGATGACACGTTATTTGCTTGAAAAGTGTGGGCCTCATACATATGGGTCATAATATGCTCGGGTAGTGCAAAAGCGTGACATAGTTGTCTGATTTTCAAATTGTTCTGATGATGTAAAAACTAATACTATGACATAGATACGAGGTCATTTGTTTGAAAACACATGGCGGGAAGATAGTTAAAATTGTGTTCATAATATAAAAATGTGATATTTGTTGGTAATAACGGACGTTACAAGACGGTAATTTTAACACGCCGCACCACTCACAAAAGCTTCATCGTGACGCAAAATCGACATATAAGTACATTATTATTGGCAAAAAAGTAACATAATTGCATGAAGCTGTTTAGAAATAAGATGGTTTGCTCTGCCCGAAGTGTACGAGGTATTATTGCGCAGCATGAAAAAAATCCTAGAAGTAATAATTTCTGCAATTAATATTCATTCATTTGTTTTCTTATTTCTTCTGTATATTCTTAGATTCCTCATAAAATATATCCTGATAAGCGTTTTGCTATATATGTAATATCACTTGGTAAAGTGTGAGCGTTCTTTTATGGAAGGATATGGGAAGTTTATCAATTGCATTATATGTAACGGACGTGACAGGACAGGAACATTTAACTTAACGGTGAATAAATTTGTCATTTTTAGTAATGCACACATACTTCCTGAACTACGAGTAGTGGTGGGTCACACCAGTTAATAACTAATTGTTTTCAATAGCAAAATGGGTCATTTTATTATTTCGTTGGGTAACAGAACGCAATTGATGAGTGTATTTTGCGAGAAATTCTGACTAAAGCAGAAACTAAATGCATACAAATAAAAAAATATAGGCCACAAGGTATTGGAGAGATCAATTTCATTATCAGCATGGTTGAATAATTGGCATGTCCTTGATAAGAAGTGTCTGACAAGTCAGCTATTTACAGTTTTATATATTAGTGCATATATAACGGACGTTACAGGACAGAAATGATTCACCAGGACATTCGTGCCATCATAATATGATGACTACGCATGCGTTGACGTAATGTTGGCCAACGTTACCAGGAGCTCATGCATACCATTGGCCATCCCATCAAACACGATACGTTCAACCAATGCTGCATTAATGTTGGACCACTATCTGCAACGATAGCCCAACATTAAACCGCCATTGGCTCAACGAATCTTTAAATAAATGTATTAAGCGAATCTAATGTCGTGGGTTGAGGATTTTTCGAGATATCTGACTGCATATTATTATTTATGAACATATTTACGGGCTAGCTAGAATACATGTACATGTCGGATCCCCTTCGTTTGAGGATATTTGCTTCTTAAACTAATTATAATTAAAGCTGCATAACTGTTTTGTTTATTTCGATTAAAATAACCTAAAACGTGCAAAACAATCATTGCTATTGTTTTAAAGGCCTTATAAATGCACTAAAACTGGGTAAATGTAGCGGAATTAGTTCACCATGCGGTACACCATCAAGTATTATTAAGTAGTGATTCGGTGTGTGTACAATATTCATGTAATAACGGTAAGGTTATAGGCCAATATAATGTTACATTGGCCAGAACGAAACCACCCCTTAATAGCAAACACATACGTTGAACTGAATCGGCATAATGTTGGGCCAGTACCGCAGACGATGGGCCGACAATATTCTGCCATTGGATTAATGCCTCGTGTTAGCTGAGATACAAAGCCCTCATAACCAGATCTAGATGTTGGATACTGGGTCAAATCAGTTACAGTAAAGTCTGTTGTTTTTAAATATTATTTTTTTTTACCGCATAGCGCGATGTATATCACCGTATGTGATGATTTACAATTAAATAAAAGAAAGTCTGATATTGTCTAGTAGCATTTTGACTATATTTTGAAATTTTCATGAGATACCTAATAAAAAAATGCAAATGTTTTTCAAGAAAATCACGAAAATCTAAAGAGCGAAAACGGTTAATTCCCAGTACAATTTCCCACGGTCTGGGGAGAGCGTCTTAATGGCGGGCCAACGGCTTTGATGCTGGCCCACACCTAAAAGCTCCATACCGAAATATAGTTCTATTTTTTAAGTGAGTGACATTCTCCATACCAGTACCGATATTAAACATGACATTACATCGGATATCATCCATATCACACAAAGTAATAACTTCTTGATATGTCTAACTGATATGAGACAATACACGTTGTACTGTGAAATGTATCTATGATCACTTAAAAAATAACAATAATTGTAAAAGTCTTCCTCTCTTTTTTCTATGATGACCGTTATCTGCTATTTGGTACTTTTAATGTCCTGATTATATAGACAGTATGTCTTACTCCGCTGTGAACAGGTTTGTTTTGGTGGGGCAACAATATCAAAAAACAAAAAACTTAAATCCTTAATAAACGGAGCAGTAAAATAAGTAAAAAAAACACCATTCTCCATGAATTAATCGTTTGAATGAAATAAACAAAACAGTTATGCAGCTTTAACTAAATGCTATAAGCCTATAGGTTTTACTACTTTGTAAGATGGCCGAATAACCAAAATAAATTTCTAAGTAAATTATTGCTACTATAATTTAGCCGGAGTTAGAAACGGATTTGATTGTTCCTATTCTGTGTTTTGGAGCTATTTTTTTAAAATGTATATTCATGTAGGGTTGACTATTACATTTTACACAAACCAAGGTTAGCATCGGTGACTCAGTCGGTTAGGCTGTAGGTCCTGCAGTCCACAATTTGTGGCATATTTCGAAAAACCCCTCGATCCCCTTTTTAAATTTTTTGTTCGTACAGGCCTAATTATAAAATGCAGGAACCAATGTCAGTTCACCGTTGGCTCACCGTTTGCCTACATGTAGACAATAAAAAACAGGTTTCACTGAGAATTATTTTTGATATGTAATTTCTTTTTTAAATTCTGTAAAGTCGCAATTATCGTAACACCAATGGAACTGAGCTAAAAATATCCACATATTAGTGAGGTGTTTTCATTAGTTAATAGGCTACCATTCAGAACCAATATTGTTTACTATTGGATAATAATTTATATCCGTTATATTTGGATAATAGTAAATTAGGAAAATTGTATTTTAATGACATTTGAGTCATTTTTGCTGATATTGTCCAATGTTGTCTGCTTATTATTTTACTGTGATAGTTTTATTATTTGGAAGTTCATTTTAGCTGAAGTGATCAGCTTCTTTTTTTATTCAGAATTGGTGGTCAGCTGCCTACTTTTCTTTCAGTTAAATAAATGCTTTCGCCTCTTATGTTCGTAATAATGCACCAATTGTCAGAAATTCAAGAAATAAATCGGCACTACATCTCTCTTGATTATCCACCATGAATAGCTAGAGCAGAATTTATATTTTAAAAGGATTTTGTCACCGAATTTTAGCCTTCCTTCTATCGCGATGTCGCCTGAAAATATGGATTGAATGGATAGTCCATTCAATCTCTTGTAATGTTATGACATCGATATACTAATCTAATATGAAATATGCTGTATTTCTTTCTCGTGGCATCTTTTTGTACACTTTCTAGCAAATACAAGGTATTGACACAATGTTGCTGTAATGTTGGGCCAGCGTCGTAGAAGGTGGACATATATTACAGCAACATTGGTCAATGTTTCGTGTTCCTTTGTTTGTGGAAGTCTAGATTTCTCTAATTTTGTTGCGGAATGCTTCCATGTGGCTAGCTACAGATGATTGGCCCAAATCCTGGAATCTGCATGTGAACCTGTAGGATCCTGACTTCGTTCAGTTAAGGTGGCAGTTATCCCCGGCTTCTCGGACGCGGGAGGCTGTGGACGACCGCCTCGTTTCCGTACCTTGGTGACGGGTGCACACAATTGCAAACCCGGCGGCTTTGGTATTTTTCCCGCACTTCAGGCGTTACACTCGGCGACTACGGACGTGCCGTAGTTCGCTCTCGCTAAGTCAGATAGGACGTGCCGTGCGCGGAGGTTGTGCTGTGTTGTTGCCAAATGTCAAACGAATAAACATGACAAGTGGAGAAAAAGTTTTATGATTTGTTTGGAACCGTCGGCTCGACGGGGAAGGAAGTTTGAGTTGAAATGGTGAAGATCGGGCAGATTCCCTTGTCCGCCATTGTGACCCCACACTAGAGACTCCGACGGTCACTTACATGTACTCTCGGCGCGAGGGGCTCCCCATCCCACCATAAACCTACATCAGGCTGGTCCCGGCTCACACTAAAGTTAGACGTATTTTCAGCATTATTTGTCGATTCTTAAAACTAAATAATTCATAAAAATATATTCATTGACCTTCTATCTATTAGACATGGGGATGTAGGTATTTTTTATTGAATCATTGCGAACGTGAGCCAAATTCTATAATGTCATGTTAAAATTTCCTAGCGAATTGACGAGGGGGGCGGGTGTAGTCCCACCAGGCAGACAACCGGCCCCTGGAGATGCGCCTATAGTCGTATTTACGTAGTAGGGCGTAGGCTTACGTATAATACTATTTATTTTACTATTATTAATTTTGCCATGCACTTCACGAAAGCATCACCTGCCAAAATATTATGGGTTTTTTTACATATTAAGCAGGACACTCTATATATTTTCCGTCTCTATGCTACGTCCGTAACATTTTATACCTGATTGCGTTTTGTGACACACCTATATTCAGACAATGTAAATACCAATATATATTGACTACTAGACACATGATTCTCTAACCACATCGATAAAATAATACAATACTTAAGCCTCTGTACAATAAAATGTAATGGACAAACAAATTCCTGTCCTACAATAACGTCAGTTACAGAAAATCCTGTCCTTTTTAGCACATTAAAGTTTGTAATGGTTGTTATGTCAGCATGGCGATTATGGCAAGTAATTAGTACCATATGTGTAACTTATGATCAAAATATTGGCTACGAGACATATAGTTAAAGTGTGTGGTACAACAAACAAGCAAACGGACGTTACATTGCAACGGACATAACTTTGTATGACATGAATGAAAGATATGCCACTGACCTTTCACTTAAAGTGTCTCCATTTGCCACGTGGGGCTTACTGTAATTTGCGCAGCCAAACGCAGCCAAATGCATACGACTTTTTGGGGGTCATCTCAAAAAAATATATCGCTATGCATACACCTTATTAATTGTAATGCCTATAAAATATACAACAAAACTATTTGTTTATGTCTTTTCTGATCATTCATTACTGAATTCGTCGAACTATTCACAATATTTAAAAAGAATAATATATTTCCTTGATAAAACGCTGTAGCCACTTCAGACTTTTCATTTTATTATGATTTGTTTTGTTGGTGATATATGTTTTGATTATTAAAGCTTTCCTAGAATATATTTTGATTCGAATCTACCGTTTCATCTCTTTTTAAAGATGATTTAATTCCACACCAGAACCAGAATAATCAAAACAAAATTGCCTGCGCAGTTTACAGTAATCCTAGAGGGTAACTGTATTTTGCGCAGCCGAATTTTATATACATTTAAAGACAAATATTGAATTAATTTCATTTTAAATATAATTTATACGCAACAATGATCAACACTAATTTAGCTACATTATCTACTTCTGATCCACAGCTATTAAGACCAGTCAGTCCGTTATCTTATTAGAAATAACACATCATAGTCCGGCTGCGTTGGCTGCGCAGATTACAGTTATCCAGGGGGTAACTGTATTTTGCGCAGCCAAACGCAGCCTGACGTTATTATGAACTGTGTTTTGCTAAAACAATGTTACATCTTTTCCATGGCAAATAGTCGGAGTACCTATAATCTTTGGAAAGCCACAGATAATTTGATCATTGTTGTCCTCTTCATCTGTAAAAAAACTATTACTTTTCTGCATAATGAGGATACAACCATTTCCAGACATGATAAGGTCAGCGACACCATCACAATTTCGCATCATTCATTTTTGTGGAAATAATTTAGTTTTGGGCTGTCCTATAAGTATTAATATGGTTGTTATTTTAACCTGCAGATCATTGTAGATCAATATAGCTTGTAAATCATTATGTCCCATAATATTATTTTGTGACATTGAGAGAGGGACATATAATTTTGTCAATTTAGAAACACAAAATAATTATTTATTTTTATGGGAAATAATTTTTAAAAACAATTTTAATAGATTAGATTTTGTCGTGTTTAAGAACATTTTAAACTCACTGAAATAATTTTTACAATGTAGAAAATAATTATTTATTTTTGAGGGGAAATAAATCATTTTTAATTGGTTAGATTTTCTCGTGTTTATCATGTTTATAAACATTTTAAAATCACTAGAATTATAAACGATTAGTTGGCGGCGCAGTTTACAGTAGGCATAATTCTACTGGGTAACTAAATTTTGGGCAGCAAACGCAGCCTATTAAATTTTGCTTTTTTTTATATATATATTTTGGACAACAAATTACGTCTTTCAAAACAGATTTTGTGAGTAGTTAATCTGATTTCTAGCAGGGATTCTAACGTTTATGCTATGACATAGTTTAATTTGCTGACCATGACTTATCTCGTGTAATTAATAGGCCTGAAAAGTTGGCTGCGCAGTTTACAGTTATCCAAGGGGGTAACTTTATTTTGCGCAACCAAACGCAGCCGATTTGTTTTTGATATTCTTATAAGCTGTAGGGCTGTTTGGCTGAAACTTACACAGTTTCCCGAGGCCAATAGTCGGAGTAGCTATAATCTTTGTGAGGTTCGTTTTTGGATTCAAATTTCAACAGTTATTTGATCATTGTGTTCCCTTTATCTGTAACAAACTATGAATCGTACTTCTCCGCATAATAAAGATACAACCATTTCCATTTTGATACGGTCAGTGTCACCATTACCATTTCGCATCTATCATTTTTTTTTTTTAATAATTTACTTTCGGGTTGTCATATTAATATGATTGTGATTTTAACTTTCAGGTCATTATAGATCATTATAACCTAATAAATCATTTTTAATGGGTTAGATTTTGTTGCGTTTATGAAAAATTTGAAATCACTATAATTATTTGATAATTTAGAAACAATTAATTATTTTTTTTATTCGGGGAAATAAATGATTTTTAATCGGTTAGACTTTGTCGTGTTTAAGAACTTTTAAAAATCACTAAACTTGCTGCGTTGGCTGCGCATTTTACAGTAATCCTACTGGGTAACTGTATTTTGCGCAGCCGATTTATATTAGACACAATTTGTTACGTTTGACTTTAGTCTTAACAAACGTCTTACTAACATAGATCTCACTTTTACCTTTAAATTGCATCAAATAAAAAAAAAAGCAAAACAGAGTAAACAATCTACTTTGATGCACATTTACACGGCTGGTAGAATTAGGAATTGAAAGAGTGCTGTGATTGAAGCTGCTTAACCCTTAAAGCGCGGACTTATTTTTGTATAAACAATGGAGGCCAAAGTGTTTTTCTTAATTCGATATCAACGTAAATGTCTTAGTTAGCGCTTCATTTAAATACCTATGTTGTGGGTCTACGGCCATTAGAAATATTTTTATTTTCACTGCGCGGGGATCTACTTTAGACGTCTTAATCTGACGTCTACAGACGTCAGATTCTGACGGCTAAAGTCGATCCCCGCGCTGTAAAGATTAATGAATCCAATACTATAATTAATGCATTGAATGGCAATTAAAAAAAATCTGATATGAACGACGTGTTCGCAAATGTGTATTCAGGAGGCAGGGCTTCCCTTATCGACAAAAACATCTTTAAACAAATTCAACTTTAATTGCGCGCATGATCAGGATTTGCCACGCTATGAATAATAAAAAATGTGAAAACAAGGCTTTGTGAAGCTGTAAATATATATTTTGATATCCTTAGAAATAAGTAGAAGTAAATATTTATCCATAATTATATTTTATAACTGGGAAAAATCCGTAAAAAACAGAAAAGCTCGTAGAATGGTCTGTGTTTATACAAAGACTGACACTCTTTCTTGACCCGATATTTATAATCAATTTGGATTTTGTTGTTGCTTTATTATATGTTATATAGCCCCAAGGGTGAGCTTACATCACGCGATACGATTGATAACTGGTAATGTGTGAATTCAATACAGACAAGTGATTTTTATTTTTTTCTTAAGCTATATTTATACAAAACATCCAGACAAACGTTCGGCGAAGAGTTGGCGACAACTGCTCGCCGAACGTTCTTGACAAAATGAAATGAATCGGGCTTTAGGCCACCTTTGTGCTAAACTGGGCCAGGAGAACCTCCTGAGGATTGTGAGATGATTAAGATGACACTGTCCTCCAGACACAATATTGACTTTTACACGTGGATGGGGAAGAAACAATTTTGTTTCTTTCAAACCGCCGAGACCGGGAACCGAACCCCGAACTCTGGCGTGAAAGGCAGCGGTGCTAATCACTATCCTAGGGCCCCCGCCCTCGTTCTTGACACAATGCTGTCACATTCATAATAGTACTTCTGTCTTCAATGCATAACATTATATATACATGATATTTATACACACATATCATACACACATCCAGACAAACGTTCGGCGAAGAGTTGGCGACAACTGCTCGCCGAACGTTCTTGACACAATGCTGTCTCATAATAGTACTTCAATGCATAACATTATATATACATGATCTTTATACACACATATCATACACACATATTTAAAGATACATGTTAAATGCCTGTGGCATTAATATAAGGTCGCATCACCTCAGTGCTGCGCACGCTGACTGCAGAGGTTTTAGACACACACCTGTAACATAATAACACTTCTCGGTTATAGTATTTAAATATACATAATATTTATAAGAAAAACTGTGTTTATAATTATTTAATAAAACAGATATGAAATACATTATATCTAAATGTGAGGTTACCATGGTAACATTATTTAACAAAAACCTTTGAATTAATGTTAATTATGATAATTTGGTTGTCATAGACAATGATAATTAAAAAACTCATCCCAAACGGCTTCCGATATAGCCCACATTGTACTTGATGTCTATTTAGCAGGGCATTCTACGAAATATATATGGCATACCTCTGCGTATCAGGTGGTGTTGTAGATGCTGAATGTTTAACACTGTTTAACGGCGATAAGCCAATAAAGACAAAGAAACAACATTTCCTAGACAATAATGTGAATAAACAAAAGGTCATTTTACTTGTTTGGATAGGAAAACTTGAAGTAGCAAAACGCTACTGTGCTACTTTTTTATTCTGTAGACATTAATGCAGTGTGCTACCAAATATGCTACAAAAGTGCGCTTAGTGTAGCTTAGTATTGCTGTGTTTTCATTTTAAACTTACATCATTTCCACTTTACTTCTGGTTAGACATACAGCATTTTTGGAATATGAACTGCATTGAAAATGTCCATACAGGCCACTATGCAGTGAATATGGTTAACAGTTCTAAATAGACACAATTTGCTACAGTTAAATAAGTTAATTGTCTTGCAAAGATGTAGCTTTGATTTAGCTAAGCACAATCCATATTAATGTCAAAAATAAATCGGTTGTGTTTGACTGCGCGAGATACATGATCGTCAACTATATAAATTTATTAAATACTACTCACAAGGTCTGACGTAAATTTGGTTTCCGAAACATATAGGCCTATATAATGTATCCAAATTAAATCGGCTGCGTTGGCTGCGCAAAATACAGTTACCCAGTAGGGTTACTGTAAAATGCGCAGCCAACGCAGCCAGCTAATTATGGTGATTTTATAAAGTTCCTAAAAATAAACACGATATGAATACAAAATCTAACCGATTGAAAATTGCTTATTCCCCATAAAAAATAAATAATAATTCATTGTTTCTAAATTGTCAAAATAATATGTTCCTCTCATATATACCGTCACAAAAACTATTATGGGACATAATGATCAAAATTTAATCTGGATCAAAGTTTAAAATTACAATCATAATAATAGCCAGAACGTTTCTTTTTTACAAACCAAAAAAAAGCAAAATGGTGATCAGAGACTGACCGTATTATCAGATTATGTCTCTAAATGGTTGTATCTTTATTATGCAGAAAAGTACGAATTATAGTTTGTTACAGAAGAAGAGGACAACAATGATCAAATTATCTGTAGGAAAAAAATGATTTTCAAAAATTAAATTCACAAGCATTATAGCCACTACGACTATGTGTTGTCAAATGATATATCGGCTGCGTTTGGCTTCGCAAAATACAGTTACCCTCTTGGATAACTGTAAACTGCACAGCCGGTCTTTAGTGTGTTATCCCTATTAAAATAACGGAATGGCTGGTGGTGATTAGCTGTTAATGAGTCAGGAGTAGACCAATGTAGCTGGATCGCGCAATCGAGTTGATTATTGTTCGGTATAAATTAAATCTTTAAAATGAAGGGAACTCAATATTTGTCTTTAAATTTATTCTAACAGAAAATATAAAAATTGGCTGCGCAAAATACAGTTACCCTATAGGATTACTGCAAACTGCGCAGCCAACGCAGTCAGCTTTGGGTTGATTATTCTTGTTCTTGTGTGGAATTAAAGTATCTTCAAAAGAGATAAAACAGTGGATTTGAATCAAAATATATTCTTGTAAAGCTTTATGTATCAGCACCAAAACAATTTAAAATTGAAAAAAGACCACTGCGATTACCAAGAAAATATCCTATTCTTTTAAATATTGTGAATAGTTGGACGAATTCAGTAATGAATGATCAGGAAAGACATAAACAAGATAGTTTAATACCGTAGTTGTATATTTTATACACATTCAATAGATTGTATACATAGAAAAAGCAAAATATTTTTTTGAGATGACCCCCGTAACGTCGGATGCGTCTGGCTGCGTTTGGCTGCGCAAATTACAGTAAGCCCCACGTGGTTTATAGCCGTTACACTGCCTCGGCATAAACCAAACGAATGAAGAGCTCGTCGTTAGTGCTGCCTCCTAGTGAGTAAGTGGTAAGCGTAATATAACGGACGCAACAATATGACGGAAAAAGCGATGCAAATGAACAGTACAATTTCACAAGAAAACTTCACATTTAGGTACAGGCTACGGTCCTGCATATTATCACCTTGGGGGTGGTCAATAAAAGTAACATGTCTTTTTTCACCAAATCAATTTGCTTGTCAGATTTGAACACCTTGTACTGAACGCTATTTACAGGACGGAGACAATAACGTCCGTTACACCAGTATTTGATAATTTATCACACATCACTCAACTGCCATGACACTAAAATATGTTGTTGTAGTGGTAGTTTCAGGTCTTTCGATTCTGCCAGCACTATTTTTTTATTTAAATTTGGGTTAGAAGAAGGCGGAGCTTGGAAATCAGAGGCGATTTGCAAATATGTCACAAATAATAGTCCAAATATCAGTATTAAGTGGTAAAAAATCTTTGGAATTTTTTTTTTCAAGTAAAGATATTTAGCCAATTTTGTGTCTACTATGTCTGGACAAGACCCCAGTCACCGTGAATGTCAAATTAACAGAGTTGAAAAATAGGTGCTCCAATAACGAGCGATTGAATTCATATACCTCTACTGCACCCCCTGAGCATATTACGACCCATAGGCCTATGTCATGTTAGTTTTTCACCTATTAACATGCTAAAAGCCTTCACGTTTTTACCTCATGTGCATGACACTGATCTGAAGGTCAAGTTCGACTTTTAGTGACCTTGACCTAATTTCGAAGTCACCAGGTTATGGAAAACAAAAAGACTTGTAAGCGTGGTAATTTCACAACGCATTGACTTAGGGCCACATGTGCATACATTTTTAATTCTTGATGTTGATAGATAGAGACTACGACTACGGGTCCTGCCATCAATTGATGGTTATTTTCTGTCAATACAAGACCTGACAGTGTCACCATGGAAGTTGCAACTGAGACCTAAAATTCAAGTTTAATGCAGACTGCTAAATATCTTTTAGTAGCGTGTTCATATAATTATTTTTATGGGTAAAATAGTGATATGTATGAATGATAATATAATTTCATAGTGAAGTATCCCATATCTGCAAAATTGATGTTCAAGACATGCCACCCCTTGCCATGCTACTTGATAACTGTGGGTTTAATTTTCCGCACATTGTAGTCTAGCCATTCATTTAAAAATGATATGCATAGTGGACAAATCTAATTTTGATGTGATGTAGGCCTACTTAGCCCCTACCTAGGCAATAAAGTTAGGCCTTAAACACATAGGCTACTGTGTAACAGTCGTCGACCTGTGCTGGTTTGGACATTCATATCAGATGCAATAGGCCTACATAGCCTATGGTGGCTAAATAGCCAAATTTAAGTTGTTGCCTGTCCGGCATGACTAACATAAAATTGCCACATATAACATGTATAACAACCTCAGTCAAGGTGAAGCTGTGACAAGAGGATGATCAGCATTTCATGCATTCCACGAGAAAAGGGACATTTTGGTCTAAAAAATATTTCCGGCCAAAGGACGACAGTGTGATGGTGAGCTGAAGGACACAATGTCAGGTTTCATCTTCCATCCTACTTATTAATGAAACAGTCTCCTATTTTTTGTACTGTGACATCACTTGGATCACTTAAAAGTATTCTGGATTCGTCTAAAACAGCGTGTGCCACAGATGTAAAATCGCACCAAATCCGTAATTTGGTTTGTGCATCGGTAATTTTTTAAATGGCATCGCAAATCTACAAAGTCTTGTGGAGATTTTGGGGGTAATACAAAACTTGCCAGACTGAATGTCTTTGATTTGGAAAAGCTGGAGCAACGCTCATTTCCAGGTAAAAAATCACACGTGGTGGTTGTCATTCCGTCACGATTTTTGAGCATTTTTTGAGATTTTATCTCCAATGAGCCTATCAGACATCTTTTGTTTTTTATTCACTTAACATGCATATATATTGTATTTTTAAAATAGCAAGTGTCATTAAAAACGTTGTAAAAAAAAAAAAATGCGTGACAGAATTACACATTTTGCTGTGACGGAATGAAAAGGATGTGACGGAATGACAGAAACGTAAATAATACAATCTAGATCTGTGTTGCAGGGGAGACCCGGGCATGATAAGCCCTCTGACTTCAATAACTCAAAAAGTGGATGTTTATTCTATGTACCAACTCATATACTGTAGGGCCTACCTAGATTTGCTCATCGCCAAACAATAATTTCTTCGATTGCATTGTTTTTGGATAAGAAAAAAATGTTATTTTCAACCAGGTAAAAATTACGCATCGTGGTTGTACGTCATTCCTTCACGATATAATAATTCTTCCTTCACTTTTTGGAGGTTGTATCTCTAATAAACCTTCTCTAGGCAACTTGTTTTTCTATTCACCTAATAATATATAGTTTAATATATAATATATATATTATGCATATATTATATTATGCAAGTGTCATTTAAAAAAATAAATAAAAAAAAAAGAGTGGAATAAGAAACAGGATTTCAAATTTTGTTGTGACGGAATGAACAAAAATAAAATTTGGTTGTCTGATGAATGACTAGATCTGTCTTGTAGGGGAGACACGGGCATAATGGGCCTTAGAACTTTACTGACTCAAAAAGTGTAGGCCTATGTTCATCCTAGATTCCAGCTTATATAATGTATCTACGTTTGCACATGACCAGTAATACCTTCATAAAATATAACTCCGCTTTTATGGCTTTGTCTTTGGATAGGGAAATAAATGTTATTTTCACCCAGATGGCCCATTGTGCCAATAGCTATGATAAATCTGTTGTAGACTGTTATGATGTTATCTCCTCTAATGTGTGTTAGGTTTCATCCATTCAGTGATGGACGGATACATGGTAGGCCTAGTTTTGTGTTCATGCGACACTCAAATCGGATTTGGTTTAATAGAAAAAAGAACACAAAAGTGTCTAATTGTGGTTCTGAAACTTCCCTAATTTACCACATGTGGTCCAAATGTAATTTTACTGCACCAAGGCATTGTAAGATCTCTGTTTTTATATATCGATTTTCATGTAGAAATGTTTCTTAAAGAATAATGCATGTCCGAATCACAAAAAGAACGTTGTTCCAATTGTTCACAGGTGTGCAAAACAACAACAAAAAAGTGACATTTGAGTGTCAATGTATTTCGTCACGTTAGCATGAAGGTGAAACTCAGAAATACACATAACAAATGTTTCCAATGTGTCTGAAAGTGTATCATACTTTGATATAAAAATGTCATCTTTTTATATATAGTTATGGAATGTGCATATAAAAAGAAGGAATGGCATATCTTACAATGCTATCGTGACAGCGTCAAATCACTAAATTCGTTCAGGTCTCATAAGAGCATTGATATATGAAGAAGATTATTCTTTTCTGACTACCTACCATCATGGCAGGTATTAATATAAGCTGTAACGTTAGCATGGCACAGTACTGTAAAAAATAATGTGAGGTGTGCAATTAAATATTAAAACACTATGATGCTGTGCATAATAATATGCATGATCCATTCACACAATTCACTGAACATAGGCTGCTTTTATATATATATGAGCCACAGCAGTCCTAAACATGTGCTAACGTGAGATAAATTTGGACACCTTTGTTGTTAATGTGACAATATACTTGACATATATTAGTGTATCGTGACATGCTCTTTGACCCTTCATATGTTAACGTGACACTTTGTGTGACACTGTCACTGTCAACTTGACAGTGCTATTTATAGGGTAAGTGAGATCCTTCTTCTCATCCCTCAAAAATAAGGTGTCCAAATGTGAAATCCAAAGATTTGTGTTTAGTCCAATTGTGTTTACATATCCAGTATTACATCATGGTTGGAAAATGTTCTTTAACAACATAATACTTTGGGGAGTGGCATTGGCATCTGTCACGTTAGCAGTTGATGTTTATTCCAAACAGCAAAAATAAAATCATGTAGCCCTTCTACAATGCAACAATCTGAAACCAGCCATTCAAGTAAATATTTATAGCTGTGTTCATATAAATTCTGGACAAGGATGCGACTTCTATTAGCACTGTTGCCAATGTGACACTAGCAACATGTCAAAATAAACGTCACGTTGGCATAACTTAAATGCAACAAAAAACACACTTAGCTTTAAAATACATACTTGTTTAATCAGAAATATAATCTTCTGTCTTTTAATTTTCACTTGAAGCTGCTTCGTTGTCCCTGCATCTTTAAATTTTAACTATATTTCTTTATTAGTATAATACTTTGTATCATTGACATTCATCAGATATCAAGTGTCTTGACTTCTGTCACGTTAGATGTTGCTGTTTATTGCAAACCATCGAAATACAGTTATTTAAGCCATTCTACAATGCAAAAATCCAAAATCAACAATACAAACACTTATTTTTGAGTGGGTGCAGACAATTCTAGCCAGCAAAGTAGCTTCTAGTAACACTGTTGCTAACGTGACATTAACAAAGTTTCAACAAAAACATCACGTTAGCATACATTATATTTAACAAAAATGACACTTGGCATTAAGCAACCTACTTGTCTGATCACAAATACAGTCTTTTAATTTCAATTTGAATATTGTTTATGGTTGCTTCATCGTTCCTGATACTCTCAGCAGATTTTATAGTAATTCTAATCAATCATTTATATTTTTTTCACAAAAATCATTTTTTGTTCTATTGATTTAGTAAACTATCCCATTGACAAAAGTATATGAAAACTAACATAGGGCCTAGTACAATTTTTACCACATTTTGATCATATATCCAAAAACATTATGGTCGGGAAGTCAATGTGGCACTTTATCGTGTTTGGTGTCATATATATATATATATATATATATATATATCAGGATGGGATTTGCACACCTCATTCCGTCACGTCATTCCGTCACAGTCATATGCACCATTAAAGCCTTCACAGGAACTAAACGAAATTTCATAAGTGTAAATAAACTGTACTATGTGTTGGTAAATATGTAGTCATATAGTGAAAATTACCCTGTAACCTTAGGCTCATAAACTGAGCAGAATTTTAACTTTGAATCACTTCACCAGAAACAACATGTCCAAAAACGTGTCATTCAGTCACATTGAATCAGTGTAGTTTTTTTTTAACTGTGATCAACTAAATGAGTTTCTAATATTTGTTTTCAGTCAAACCAATTCAGACGTTACTGTAAACAAAATGTAACTGCTCGGCATTACTGATGTTAAATCTGTACTAGGAAATATATTATATAAAATTAGCGAAAACGGTAATTCCGTCACAGTGGAATCCATGATTTAATTATTCATTGATATCAGTCTTAATATAGATAAAATAAGCACACAACATTCCTCGTTCAGTTTCTGTTGTCGCCGTTGCAAGGCGTGTGTTGCGATCATCAGTAAAACATCACAATTTTATCAAAATCACAGATTTGATACGCCTATAAGGGCATGCCGTCATGAGCAAGTATGCCATTCTGATCAATCAGAATGACACACCCTTCTAATTGAATAATTTGTAGTATTTCAGAATACTCCCTTTGCCCCAAACACATGAGGCCTTTGGCCCTAGTTATTTATAAAGTTTATTTTGCCTGAGTTTGCGTCCTATTTAGGGGAAATAGGGGTGCTGTGTGTGAGAAACGGTTGACATTTCTGTACACCAGTCCTTGTGAATATGTCCAATATAACGTTTGGGGTCCCTAGGTTAGGTAGGCCTACTTTCGTCTTTAAGAAGTGTTCAAATAAAATATATGTTCATGATTAAATATAGTGATTAGACCGTAAAGAATTTTGATTGGATTAATATTGGCCAAGCGTCGCAGACAGTGGCCCAGCATTACATCAGCATTCGGCCAATGTATCTGTTACGTGTTGCATGATAGCAATCAACATTGATCTTAATGCAGGTCTCCTGATCCGCACAACACATATTATAATGTATTTGTATATTTTGGTTACATGTGTATGGGTTTTTTGTTGTTGTGTGACAAATAAATTGTTCTTGTTCTGAGTCTAGTGTTTCTGGCGCCTGATGTAAAGAATACCCAGTGCCTGTCTTATAAAGAGTAGGCCTAATTGTGGGATTCCCACAAAAAATTAAACTGGCCCAACATCATTCTATCGCTGCGCCACACTTTGAGCAATATCTTTGTTTTTGACGCAACAAGTTAATTTTAGTGGGCCATAGGATTTTTGTAAATTAGGCCCTGCCTGCTGAATTAAAGTGACTGGCTCAGGCTAAAATCATAAAAAAATCAGTGATTCTATTTTGGCTTATTAATATGACCATATAGGCCTAATGTAAACATGTCCATAGAATAGAACTGCAAAAGTTTTTTTAATTTTTGTGCTGTGCATTTACCAGTTAGGCTAGATATAGAGACGAAATTCCCGTATTTCTTATTTTTGACATGGTAGTGCCGCCAATAAATGCCCATTACGGCGCACACTGTCAAATTGTGAGCTGTGTATTGCTGTATTAGTTTCAGTATCAGTATTCAGCGTTGTTAGAACAGAGTCAAGGTTCCGCATCCCATGATCCAAAACATAGGCCTATATGCTTACCAATACAATTTAAATGAAATATGGCAGAAAACGAGCTACTGAAACCAAAATGTAGTTGAAATGTTGCTGATTCCAACGAAATATTGGACTGTAACCTGACTGTAACCTCGCCACCAGGTAACCTCGCCACAGGTAATCTCGCCACAGATTTGGTAACCTCGCCACAGAAGGCTGAGTAACCTCGTCACAGCTTTGGTAACCTCGCCACGTGGGGCTAAGTAACCTCGCCACAACTTCGCCACACCTGTTGTATCCGCATTTATCAATGTGTTTTCAAAGGGAGATCCTACCTTGAACGTGGTGTAGATGTCTATATAGACTTAGACTATATGTGCCATTAAAATCAAAAGTAAAAAAATGGACCAATATATAACGAATAATAATAGGCCTACAAATTTTTTTTGTACAGCAAATATTGTAGAAAATTTGTTCACTGGACTAGTAATAATAATATATTAACCCTTAAACCGCTGAATTAAATAATTGAAATTTTCACACACTTGGAGTTGTGTCTCACTACCTTGACCCACAACTTTAAGTGAGAGAAAACAACTCGTATTTGATTATTTGTAATTTAAGACTATAAGCAATTATAAGCAATTTACAAATCTTGATGTTTAAATGGCTAATAAAATGGATTAGAGCGACTACAGTCGCGCTTAGCGGTTTAATGAGTAGCACTCAAGCTATGTGATCGACTCCAATAACACTCGATATTGTTGACGCAATTGATTGACACAAGTGATATTAATGTGAGTGCGTGGTGACGTGAAGTCGATTGGGCCTACTTGCAAACGCTGGATGTTAAACCATTTTTTCTTCTTCCGATTTTAATAATAGCATAACCGCCAATATGAATCTTTGATATTTCCATCAGCATGAACACCTGATGAACGTTTAATATGGAATATGAGGTGATATGAATGACCCTTTAGTGTTTTATTTGTTGTTGGGAAAATGCCCCTCTTTTGAAATAATAATGGGTCACATGCCCCATCGTCTAAGGCCAATGCCCCCCCCCCCCCACTCCGAAAAATATCATGGGCTTCTTGGCCCACTTTTTCCAATTTATAAATCGGGCACTGAATATGTAATAGTACCAATCTCATACATATAATTTTAACTATTTATATTGCCGTATATTAACCGTCCGCGTCCCTATATTTGGGCTATATTCACGTTAAACTGAACGTAGATTTTAACCTAAGTCTATGCTAAAAACACAAATAGTATGCCTAATTTATGTTCTTGTATTATGGACCCTATCGATGGAAGCTGATATTCAACATCACATTGTAATAAAGGCCTAAATATCACACTAATAGGGATCTAATTAGAAGTTACTAAAATGTGTGGTACCAAAGCCATAACTTTATTTTGAATTGAATTTACAAATAGTAATATTATTAATAAATGATGTTCCTTTAATGCTGGGTAGACAGTGTAGAGGGCGGCACAACAATAAACTAAATATCCAGTTATCCCTGGTTTAATGCTAGTCCACCGTCTGCACTGCTTGCCCAACATTAAACTAACATTAAGTCGATGTAGCTTCTGTGGAAAGTATAGCGTATATAGCCAGTGTAATATATTATGAGATTATGCTTTGTACGCATCGCGTTGACTACTACAATGAGGCAATACCGCTGGAGTACAATCACACGTGTCTTGCCATAGAGTTAACTCTATATTTGGTCTGGCTGAACTTCTGAAATTCGAAACCTTTGAGTCTTGATCCACTGTTCGCCGTATCGTATTTGCTGGGATGCACCTAAAAGTATGCATACTTTAGAATGGATATATGTATATTAAAAACATGCTTCGTAGTAATAATATGTAGGGCTATAAAGTGTCTATAAAGCAGCTGGGCCAATAGTGTTTTTTTAATGACACAGCATCATAGTTGAATTCACGCTTTCCCATTCGTTGATTGTTTTCTACCAATTACTGGCCAACCGTCAATGATGAAGACGAGGACCAGCCGTGCATGTGGATTATAAAACTTTAAAATATATATTTTTCATTTTTGCAATAAATGAAAATCAAAGTGGAACAGGGAACACTATTATGGCAGATCCAGAGTAAAAACATACCAGTCAATTATAACAGGTAAGGGATAGCAATGACATGACCAATATATATTATGCCCATCTAATATGTTGTGCAGAATAGAATATGAAAAATGTTGGGCAGCGCCCCTGACGGTGAACTAATATTAAATCCACAGGTAATGTGTTTGTATATATGTAATAACAATACCGAAGGACGGGGTGGGTGGGGGGGGGGGGGGGGGTTGGTTGGGGGGTCCTGGTGCCTGCTAGGAAAGTCAGAGATCGCGGATTCGTCTCCTGCTCTGGCATTCAAGTTTCAAAGAAACAAAATGTTTCCTCCCTGGTAAATTGTAAATATTGAATATTGTGGGCAGCCTCCGTGGCCGAGAGTTAGTGTGCTCGGCCGTAGACCAACAGGGCTCAATTTCGAATCCTGTGTCTGGAGGGCAGTGACACCTCATTCATCTCACCATCTTCAGGTTCTCCTTACCCAGTTTAGCCTATATGTGTACAAATGTGGTGTAGAACCCCATTTATTTCATTTCATAGCATTTGATACAGCCAACTAACACCTGACTCAACGTTGGCCTGACAACATTACAGCAACATTTTAGCAAAGATCGTGTGAGTTGAGAAAGCATTCATGGGTCCTTATCCTTAGGTCTACTGTGTGTATTGTGATTTCCATAATTGGCATTACGTAAGAGGGTGCAGTGAAAGTGCATTACGTCCACATGTGATAATGATGGATTAGGGCTACTGTATATTTCATGGCTGAGTAAGAAACATTAAAAGCTGATAATTTACAACTTTGTTAGGCCTATTTTAGACAGAAGAATTAAAATTAAAAATTAAAGATTTCGTGAGAATTTCTGGCTAACTGTGGCATTATAAAAGTCCCACGGGAAGTAATAATTGCACTTTTGTAATATTAACATTGTAGTCCTGTGAAATGATTCTTTGTCAAGCATATTTCGTTAGGTGCAGTGCTTAAGGACGTGTGTAAAATCAGCAAAATGTATTATGGGAACCGAACATAATAATATAATTGCCAATGATCGATATAAAGGATATACATCTTTTCATGATAATGCATCTTAGAGTATAGATATACATTACATATACATATAGATATACATTCCCATTTATAGCAGATTTTTTGCAATGCTGTTGCAAACGTCAAGGCCCCTGGGCCTCTTGTTGATAAGTTTTCGGTCATTTTTTTTTCGCAAATTTCGAAAAATACTAAAATTCAAACATTGAGCGTTGGTTAGTGTGTATTATGATAAACAGTACATTGTTGATGGTTTCTAAATGATGGGTGTCCCGTTAATGAACCCCAAATTGTTGACCAAAGTGACGTAAAGCGATTATTAGCGATTATAAAAACTGAACAGTTTCAATTACGATGTTTGATGCATTTATTTCATTTAAACATTGTACAACAGTCACAGAGGATAATTGATATTGACGGTTATGTGTCTTTTACGAAACACATTTGATATTTTTAAGAAGTGGGTGGGATGTGTCAATGTTATTTGAAATAAAATAAAATTAGCACACATTGTGCGCAAATTGTGCGTTTCAGCAATGTTTCATATTTGCTAAACATATGACCAGAATTAATCTTGGTGGGTAATTATGGAGCATCCCATCCATCAAATTATTAGATTTTTAGATCTTGTTTTTCTTAAATCCATAAATGATGCACAATTACAAATAAAAGGGGAACTTTTAATTCATCACATCCTATGAGAGATATCAGATTATAGATTCCAGCCATAATTGGACGGGCAGGGCCATTACCTTTCGCTAGGTATCAGTAAATCAGCTCCAATCTAAATACAGGAAAAGGGTAACATGATATATTTTCAACTGGACAACATAATCAAAGATAGTCTGTTTTCATTAGATGCCTTGTAGCCTACCACAGATCCTCAAATTAAGAAATATTACAAATGATTTTTCATAATAAGAGAACAGAAAACATAATACATTTTGAAACAACCCAGTAATATTAACAGATACACTTGAATGTGTTTGCATATTGTATGCTCAGTAGTAGATAAATGTGTTATCCGGTAAAAAAGTGATAATGCCCGCAAGACACAACATCAAGTGGCTGAAAATTCAGATAATTTGCGAGAAGTCATTCTAGAAAGGCAGAAGTCAAGATTGACTGAAAAAACTGATGAACACTTTTACTAAGTACTAACTATGTATGTACATTGTCATCCAAACCAAGTTGTTTAGAACTGGTTTCCGTTGAGTTGAGTTTTCTGCAGATTGATGCAAGTGACACAATTATCAAACCATGAGAGTAGCTCATGAAGTCAGAAGTTTGTAAGATGTCCCAATAATAGGCCTAGATCTAGGACCGCTTTATTGGCAGTCCACGGATCATGTGTGAGTGATTACCTCGGGCCTATCATTTTGTGGAGTCAGCACTGAGTACTATGGTTAATGTTGTCTCTCTCTGTTAGTTCTACTCATGGGAGCATACTCTAGAACACCTTATCGCGACCAGAGGTCGTGCGTCTAAAACTCTAATAAGTTGAGCTTGTACTAATTTCTCTAGGACAGGTGAATTCACTTTCTTTCAGCACAGGATACACTAGTTACAGGAGCGTCATTCCTCAACAGGCGTGATTTGAACCAAATAATATATTCTGGTCAAATACTGACAAATTCTGAATCTAATACTGATGCATTAACTGAGTAATTGGTGATTTGAGGCATAATTAGATCAAATGTGTACTGCAACATAGTAGTCCAAAAGTAATGTTTTTTTGTAATGCCACAATGCTATACACAACAGAATATGCTTGGGTATGTCCATTCACCGTCGGTGGAAGCTTTTACTTTGTTGCAAATCAGTTTTAATATTGTTCAGTAACTGTGTCGAAAATTGTGGCATATTTCTTCTTGAAAAAGGTTTTTTGAATGCTTTGTACATGAGCTTATCGCAGATGATCAAATATCTTTACCACTTTTTGCTAGATAACATATCTATCTATTGAGCACACATATGAAAAGGCATTCAAGTGCACCTCTTGAAAGTTGGTTGGTTTCTGTGATGATGAAGCATCTTGTGTAATATCTCTTAACTGGTCTGTGAAAGTAACATTAAGTAACATTCACACGTAAACAGATTATATCCACATATATTGTTATTTTAAATAGCTTGAAAATTAACGTCAACACACTAGGCCGCAACTGTGATCACCTAGTCACATTGAGAGGGAATAGACAAGGATATTTCTCTGAAAGACCCCTGCGAGATCAGCACGGTTCAAACCCGGGATGCGTGCATGAATGAAGTGACAGTCCGATATTCTATCGATGCGCTACCTCTCTCTCTCTAAATTTGTACATCGAAAGCCTTGGAAGCATGGACGAATATTGTATGTCAAGTGTACTAATCTTCTGGCTTAATCAGCTAATGATAATTCCAGCTTTATGGTGGCAACTATTCTTGTCTAAAAATCTAGAATGGGAGATGTTCACCTACATGAACTACACCTTATGAGAGCCAACCACATGTCAATGAGAGACAAGACCTGCTTTATCAGATGGCCAAACCTCCCACCATTAGAGCAAAATGTGTGGGAAGTGAAATATAGCATGTTCATTCCTGTCAGATGTCTTAGTTCACCTGCACCAAGGGTTGTTATTGAGCTCAACAAATATTGATGCAAATAAGACTGCCGTAGTACCAGATATACTTAATAGTGCAAGAGCATTAGTGAAAAAAACACAGGAACCTGGAATAAAATTGCAGAAAGCTGATTTTTTCAAGAATGATACCTGGACATCTCCCCAGACGAATTCCGAAGAGGCCCCAAAAATCCCCCCTGTGCATTTTTTTTAATTCAAGATGGCCGCCACCAGGTAACGCCATTTTCGAAAAACAGGGGTATACCCTAATTCCTCACCTTTGTAGTTAGAAAAAAATATTTTTGTGTCTCCACTTATGTTTTAAGGCACAAAGAGTTGTTGATCCAGATGATCAGAACTGATATCAGCACTTTTCTCAATACCAAAAATTCAAGATGGCCGCCTTATTGTTCTGATTATGTTGAGCGATCTCTTAAAAAAACACGAAAATATGAGATATCTATCTCGTTGTTGAACCTAAAATGTATTTTTTGGCCAAACCCATGGAATCTAGCACTTATTTAGATCACCATTATTTTATTATATTGAATTTACCAACATAAATCCCACATAGTAGTTAATTCAAAATAACACCAGGTAACGCCATTTTTTTTTTAAGGGGTATACCCCAATTCCTCACTTTTGAAGTTAAAACAATGATTTTGGTGTCTCTACCTATGTTTTAAAGTACAAGGAGGTTATCCAGATGATCAGAAATAATATCAGTACTTTTCTTAATACCACAAATTCAAGATAGCCGCCATAACATTTTGTTAAGCGATCTCTTAAAAAACCCCGATAATATGCGATAACTATCTCGTTGTTGAAACTAAAATGTATTTTTTTAGCCGAACCCATGGAGTCTCGAACTTATTTAGATGACCATATTTTATTATATTGAGTTTATCAACATGAATCCCACATGGTAGTTAATTCTTCCATGGTGGGTGACGCTTTGGTGTGTTTTCGAACTGCTTTCCCACTAGAAATGTAGATTGAGATTTGTCAAGTTAAATAATGTAAATAATGAAATTATTGCGTTTCAATCATCCGAGCTGTCACAGTTTCTACATGTTTGGCCAATACAAAAAGAGCACATCGTTGTACAATATAGTCTAGATTTGTGAGATCACCCCCCCCCCTTTGAACAAGCCACTCTGGAGCGACTGCTCTTTCAGTTTGCGTTGGTGACAAACGACCATGAGATAAAATCCGTTCCCAGACTGTAGATTCCACACCCTCCTGTTCAGCGAAATATGCTCTGTATCATAATGGAGTTTAAACACGAGGCATTCATCCAATGCTGTTTTAATATTGGCTGACCGTCTTCGACGCTGGCCCAAAAATTAAACAGAATTGGATTAATGCCCGTGTTGTCTGGGGCAGTAGGTGATGTTGAAGGGAGGCTTTCTAGCAATAATCAATTACAAGATAAGGACTTGCGCCTCACACGTTACATGTACATGTAATAATCGTCCTGTAACAATGCTCTTTTAAATACTTACTTTTGTCCATGACCTGCAAATGTCAATATGTTGAATATCATCAGAATATCGGAATATGACATTAACTTAATTGATGTCACAGTTTATCGTCAGGATATGATCTTTTTATGTCACGATAATATGAGGACAAGACACATTAACATCATGATATGGTTTTGTAATGTCCAAATATTGCTCTTTATTATAGTAAAATGACGTTATGATGTCTGGATACAGCTTTATAAATGCAGGATATGGTGGTTAAGCATCACGGTATGGCATTAAAGTGACAGGATCTCTTAGTGTATTGTCACGATATTATTATAATATCATGATATAGCATATTAACATCAAAATAAGACATTTTAGTGTAAGAGGAAATGAAAGTAAGAGAGGTCAAGGCCACATGCTGTTCAAAGAGCGTGTGTCTTAACCCTATCTTACTTTCCATTTTATTGGAAATGTTCTATGTCGATTCTGTATTACCATATGGTAACGTGCGTCTCTCAATATAATGTTATTGAAATGTTATAACTTGACATGACAATATAATATCCTGACATTAAAATGCCATATCCAGACTTTAAAGTGACATATCCTGACATTCTATGGTCACATTAAATATTGTAGTGTCATATTCAGTCATTATAATGTCACATTATAATGCCGCCAAGCCCGCCATATCTTGATTTGCTAATGCCATATCCTATCATAGAAAAATGGAATATCTTGGCATTCAAAGCTTATTGTGTGATATAAAAGGACAACATTTGGACATTATAATACCATCTCATGACGTTAAAGTGTCATATTCTGATAAATTACAATTCAATATCCTGGCATAAATATGCCAGATTCTGACTTCGAACTTTTTTTTGTGTTTTTTCTATTTTAATGTCATAATCCGACAAGTCTGTTATACAATATTCGATATTAAATAGCATGTCTGTCATTATAATGACACATCATGACATTACAATGCTATATTGAAACCTCAATGTGTCATTTCATCAATGTATCAAGTCATATCATAATATTCAAGTACCATATCCTAATATTCAAATGTCATATCCTAACATTAAAATGTCATAGTGATGTTAATATGATATATCACGAAATTGTGATGCATTTCGTGATAATATGATGCCATATCTTTTCATTTTAATACAGCAACGTGATGTTTAGCCACTATATACTTACTTTATAAAGCTGTATTGAGCCATCATAATGTGATTTTGCTATATTAAACACCAATGTTTGGACATTATATTACATATCATGATATTAATGTGTCATATCCTGATATCATATTCATATATCCTGACATAAAACTATCATATCCTGACGTTAAACTGTCACATCCTCTAATTTGATGTCATATTCTGACATTTCAATGTAAAATCACATTGCAATATCATACAATGTCATATATTTATTACGTAATACACTAATATTTAAATAAAATATCTGAATATTCTAATCTATAATCCAAGGTATTTATTACCATTTTCAGGAAATTGACCAAATTACATAGGCCTATAGATGGCCGAACTCTGCCAGTAAAATGATGTGATTTAAAACATTTTCTTATTTAGTAGTACATGTAAATAACCAACAGTCTCGTAGGACACTTGTTCAAGCTGGTGTAATATTGTACTTAGCTCTTTTATTATGTACATTCACACAAAATTAGCTAATATTCATATCCTGTAATAATCACAACTAATACTTAACCAAAATCGATAAACATTTTCTATAGGCCTACTATATAAAATACCTACATTGGAATTAGTCGCTGGGTTTGAAACTGAAATTTTTTACTTCAAATGAATGAAAAATACCCTTATATTTAAAAATGAGACATGTTAGAATTTTTAATCAATGATTTCTGACATATGATATTTTGTAAATTTGATAAATCTATATCTATATTCCCATAAAAAAAACAGTTGGACATCGCTTAATCGTGGCACCTGCGCTAAAAGAGCTAACCAATATGGCAGCCATGTTGGATTTTGTGTTGATAAGCACATTCTATTAAAAAAATTGGTGATGGAAATATATTCTAGATTCCATGGCTCTGAAAAAAAAGTTTCAACAACATGATGATTATGGCATGTAGGTGATTTTCTGAGGGGGGGGGGGCGCTTGACATAATGGTCGCCATCTTGGATTTGTGGAGATGAAAAGGGATGATATCATTTCTGATCCTGTTGATGAGCTTTTTGTGCCTTAAGACATGTGTAGAGGCACCAACATATTTTTTTAAACTGCAAAAGTGAGGAATTGGGGTATACTCCTGTTTTTTGTGGAAAAATGACGTTATATGGTGTTACATAACATTAAACTATGTGGGATTTATGTTGATAAATTCAATATAATACAATTTTGGTGATCTAAATAAGTGCTAGACTCCATGGGTTTAGACAAAAAATACATTTTAGGCTCAACAACGAGATAGTTACCTCATATTTTCGTTTTTTAAGAGATCGCTCAACATACTCAGTATATCAATATGGCGGCCATCTTTGATTTTTGGTATTTATAAAAGTACTGATATCATTTCTGATCATCTGGATGAACTCTTTGTGTCCTCATACATAAGTAGAGACACCTAAATATATTTTTTTTCAACTGCAAAAGTGAGGAATTATGGTATACCCCTGTTTTTTCTAAAATGGCGTTACATGGTGGCGGCCATCTTGAATTAAAAAAAATGCACAAGGGGGATTTTTGGGGCCTCTTCGGAATTCGTCTGGGGAGATGTCCATGTATCATTCCTGAAAAAATCAGCTTTCTGCAATTTTATTCCAGGTTCAACCCTAATGCTCTTGCACTATAAAATGGTCAGCGTTGCAGACGACTCCTGTACAAATGCAACAGTGGGGTATATAACAAGCAAACCAGGTAGTGTGGCTTGTGTCATTGCGAATAACAGTCGGCCATTTTGAAATTTAAAAATTGTCAATATGTTAATATATAAATCAAAATCACCAAATTTGAACCTAAACCTTTTGTCTTTTCGATGAGCCAAGCCATTGAATGCTTGTTGTAATCTGCTTAAATGTCAACTGTGGTAATGCCCACGTCCTCCTCCAATCTATTCCGCAATAACAGAGTTTGTAGGTATACGCGATACAGAGACTGTAATCATTGCGCGGCCGGGCATCCTTGTTAGGTTACAGATTTATATATTAATTGGTAATACTCGCTTTGCATCTCATTAGAATATTGCCTTGACGCGGAGATTTAACTGTCAGTATTTAAATTAATTGTTTCATGAAATTGTTGATCTCAGAGTAGCCCCTGCATCTCGGAGAATAAGTCAAATTATGACTGAAATTTAAACGGGGATATCTCTCATGGGCTGTGATGAATTAAAATCCCCTATTTTATTTTTTCTTGTGCATCGTTTAAGAATTTTAAAGAAACAAATCTGAAAATCCAATAATTTTGCTGATGGGATGGATCACAATCGCAATGATCATGATAATTGATTCTGATCATTTGTTTGACAGCACATGAAACATTGCTGAAACGCACAATTTGCTCACAATTTTGTATTCATCTTGTATTATTTTTTAAATTTAGATCGGACCTTCATCCCTCCTTTCTACTTCTCAGAAAAGTGTGCACTTTTTTTCAAAATTCACACTAGTTTTATCAATTTTCCTCTGTGACTGTTGCAAAATGTTCATTTGCAAATTAAGAAAATGTACCAAACATCGTTATTGAAGTTGCTCGGTTTCTACGCTATCACTTGTACGCCTTCTTGGTGGAATATTTAGGGTCCATCAACAAAACATCTACCATTCAGAAACCATCAGCAATGCGCTGTTTATATTATAATACATACTAAATAACGCTTCCAAAATAATTATTTGAAAATTTGAGTTTTTTTCATATTTGCGACAAAAAATGACCGAGAACGCATAAAAAATGTGTTTTATATTTAATATCGAAATATCTACAAGACATACACATTTTGTATGGACACTATTGGATTCCTCATACCCAAAAACATGGGTATAGACATCAAAATCGTGACTCCAGCTTTGCTAGAGGCCAAGTTATGGCCAAATGTGTGATTTCGATGGCGGCCATTTTGAATGTGTCATAAAACGAGGTTGAGGGGCGGAAAAAATTGAACCCCAATATTTTTGGCTTATCTGACCCCTAATGAAGCCATAAAAACAATAAAATCAATTTTGGCAACATAAATGGCCAACATGACATACCGCCCCAGACTATAATATATGTGCCATTAAAATGAACAGCAAAAAAATAACAAAAAATGTACAAATATATGACGAATATTAATAGGCCTACAAATTTATTTTGTACAGCAAATATTATAGGAAATTTGTTCATGGTGACTAACATAGGGGCCTATTAACCCTTAAACCGCTGAATTAAATAACTTAAATTTTCACACACTAAGATTTGTGTCTCACTACTTTGACCCACAACTTTAAGTGAAAGAAAACTACTCGTATTTGTTTAATTTGTAATTTAAGACTAAGCAATTTAGAAATCTTAATGTTTAAACGGCTATTAAAACGGATTAAAGTGCCGACTATATATAGTCGCGCTTAGCGGTTTAAGGTGATCAGTAAATTAGGTGTAGGCCTAGCGGCAACAACCTGGGGCCGTATGCACCAACTTCTCGTTTACCCCAGTGGGGGTAAATGATACCACAGAGGTATTGACCTCTGGGGTTTCATGAAACCCTAGAGGTTTCAACCTCCGAGGAAGGGAGGTATGGCAAAATCCAAGATCATGGCCAAGGTAAAATATGATTTTTCAACAAATAAAGGCAGGAACAAGTGTAATACCTTTTTTTCGTCTAATTTTGATTGGAAAATCCATTTCTTATATTATTTTTATGATTCAAGGTCATCTTCAATGTCAAAGGGCCAATCTAAAGGTCAAATAATCAAAAATATGATTTTTACCAAATAAAGTTAAGAAATTGTGTAATACCCCATTTTCATGGAATTGTGACTGGTAAGTCTTTTTATGGTATTATGTTTGTGATCCAAGGTGACCTTTAAGGTCAAAGGGTTAATTTTAAGGCCAAATTCCTGAAAATAATATTTTAAACAAATACAAACATCAAAAAAACATCATATGTAATACCTCGTTTTGAAGTGATTTTACTGGATAATCTACTTATGTTATTATTTTGGTAATGCTAGGACTTCTTAGACATTAAAAGGTAAATTCCAAGGTCAAAATGTATAAAAAAAATTGAAGATCAAAGGTCTTTAATGTCAAAACGTCAATTTAAGGTCAAGTAATAGCAAGCGTAATACCTATTTTTTGTGTAAAAAGAGGTAACCGACTTAATCTAACTTACTGCAAGATCCATTTCTGATAATATTTTAGTGATTGATTCAATTTCATCTTCAAAGTCAAAATGTCAATTTTAAGGTCAAATGAGCGAAAAGATGATTCTAACAAATTAAAATAACACAATGTAATACCTTATTTCAATTTAATTTTGAGTAGAAAATCCTTTTATGGTAGTAGTTTTATCGAAAGTCTCATTCCAAAAAAAACATTTTACACAAATAAAAATGGAAACAAGTGTAATCCATATCTTTGATGAGGGTTTAACTGCATTCATTGTAGTACAATTTTGATAATTAAATGTCATATTTCGAATCCTGTGTCTAGAGGCCTATGTCATCTCATTCCTCTCGCCATCTTCAGGAGGTTCTCCTGGACCAGTTTAGCCTGTATGTGCACAAAGGTGGACTAAAACCCCATTCATTTCATTTGATTTTTCATAATTATTGACATTTATAAGGTTATTTAGCTATGTTTGACTGAATAAAGTGTTCTTCAACGCCTCCCCACCGTTTTTTATCGTTTTTCCTTTGCTCTTTAACGCCATCAGATGCTCTCTAACTCCCTCCTATCGCCCATCAACACATTCCAATCCATTTAGCTCCATTTAACTCCTCTCTGTCACCCTTTAACACTGACTTATCCCCTTTTGTTTCCCCTCCATCGCATTTTAGACAATAGCATTACCATATTTACACCTTTCTGTCGCCTATTGATGCCTCGTTGTCGCGCTTTAGCACTGCCTCGTCGTTCTTTAACGCCTCCACATTGCCCTTTAACTTCTTCCTGTCTCCCTTTATTGTTTCTTGATCACCCTTTAATGCCTCTGTGATGCCCTTTGACGCTTTTTCGTTGCCCTTTAATGCCTTTTTGTTGCCTTTTACCGCCTCCCATCACACTTGAACGCATCTTACTTTCCCTTTTATGCCTGCCCATTGCCTCTTAACGCCTCTTCTGCGCACCTTAACGCCTTCTCGTCGTCCTTAAACGCCTACCCATCACACTTTAACGCGTCCCCATTGCTCTTTAACGCTTTCCCATTGCCATTTAACGCTTGCTCGTCGCCCTGTACTGCCTTCCATACCACCTTTTAACACACCCAGTCGCACCTTAACGCATCATTGTCGCCCTTCAACGCCTTTACATTGCCCTTCAATGCCTCTGCGTCGCCTTTTAGCGCCTCCCCATTGCCTCATTGCCCCTTCATTTGTAATGCCTTGTAATTTCTTGTAATTCCTTGCTCAAAATTACATTTTCACATTGTTACCCACACCGCTACGAGCTATTATGCATCTAATTTATTGCATAGGCCCCTATATGTTTTTCACCCTTTTCGGAAATTGAGAGGGGTGGGCACCGTGGGTGGTACACCAGGAGCATGGTATATAGGTTCCTTTTTATGTCAGGGGGAGGGGTTGAAAAACATAAACACATGTTTTTTTAGCTTGATAGAAGAACTTAACAAATTGAATGATGTAAACACAATGTGCATGTATTTCTTGAATTTCACTGCTTTTTTATGGTGTAATTCCCAGTAAATTATTGCGTGACGTCACGTTTTGGCACTAATGATCATGATCATGATCATGATCACAGTACAGACCATTGATGAGATGAATGATGTACAGATTATGATGTGAGTTTGGGGTGATAGGGCACGGTCAGTTGTTGATATAATTTTCCTTCACTTGCCCGATAACATAGGGGTTTCGGGCATGTCTGGGGGATTTACCCCATGCATGTCCATACATCCAGAGACTCTGGTCGGATAGTCCCCAGAGTGACAATGGCTGAAGGTAACTATATTGCCGGTTGTTTAAGGCTACCACGGCCAGCATCAGTGCCTGCACTGACATCGACACTTAAACAGTGGGTATAGACGAATTAGTCATAGCAATTTCCTTCTTCTAGAGTCACTGGCGACTATCTTGGATTTGACACTTTTTCTGGTAGTCAGATTTTGAAAGACTTTCTCCTGCCATTAAATACATTTCATTGTTGACAAAAACCTCTGGAAAATATTTTTGGGGTGTTCGATTGGATGTTTGATATGTTAATGATTGAAATAGTATTTAAAATGTCATACATATCAAAATCTTGTTATTTTGCTTATTAATATACCTTAAATTGCAAATAAATTATATGCGTGACTATTTAGTGACTCAGAACCTGTTTCAATGGAATCCTTATGACAATAAATGCACATGTAGACATTTAAATCATCAAGTTATGTTGACTACAAGCCGAGATATAGCGGTCTCAACATTTTGGCGGCCATCTTGGACGCCATCTTGAATAATAAAAAAAGTTTTAGTATGTTGTTTGTAATGGTATATTGAAGGTATCCTGAAAAATTCAGCTTGGGCATATTTTTCCCCCCTTCAGCCTGTTTACAGGTCTAATACTATTCGCCTAATATATGCATATGACAGGAAAATATCCCTGGAACATTAATAGGGTGGGTGTAGAAGTTGATCGTGGCAATAAAGTTTTTAAAATGAGGGATGTTCAAGGGTACCCTCGAGCCACAAAGACTGTACATTTTTAATCCCAAACCACAATTGCTACAAGCAATTTTTAAATCACTGTCATCCATATTTCTCTTTTACTAAGAATAAGATGACAATTTTTTATAGTTTCATTTTTTTCACAAAACATAAATCCACCTTTAGAGCGCTGGAAGTCAATAATAAAAAAAACAATCAACACAGTTCGTAGAATGTAATTTTGTCGTTTCCTGTACATTTCTATGATTATGATTATGCTAATGTCTATTGACTTCATTTGTACATCGGCCATCTGATAACACTATATCAAATTAGAAAAATTCTACCTTGTTGTGTGAAGGACATATGAGGTCAAAAGAGCGGATGGAGTACACTCACAAGTTACATTTTTTAGACCCATGTAATAACATAATCATCATTATTATGGTTATAAACAATTTTAATACCACTCTGGCCACATTTTGTCATTGGATATATTCCGGATGAAACAGATGTGAGGATTAGAGTTTTTCATTAAATGTAAACCCACCCTTAGGGCACTGAAAGTCAATATTTCAAAAAAAACTTGAACACAGTTCGTAGTATTTAACTTTCCGTTTTCAGTACATTTGTATGATTATGAACATAGTGTAGGGTCTTATGGCAGTAAATGTGGTTCCGTGGGAATTGCATGTTAATTCTTCACACCTATGTTCAATTTAAAGAAAAAATAATACTGAACAAAATAAAATAGGGTGTCATTTTTTTATGAAATTCTAAAGGTCATTTCCGGGGTCTTAAAGGTCATGACCCTAAAAACACACAGGGATTTTTAAAAACATTTGTATTACAAGGTAATATAGTCGTGTAATATAGCAAATTAAAGGAAATTGACACGAAATAGTCAACATACATAATAAAAAAATATTCTGAAGCTTTAAAGGTCATTTCCGGTCTCTTGAAGGTCATAACCCTAAACACACATATAGTCCATAGGCCAGAATTGGTCACCGTGCGACCCCCCCCCCCCCCCACTACTCACCCACACCAACTTTTTGTTAAGCTTTGATATGTCCAACACATGAAATGAGATGTTACCAGTCAAAAAATAAGGACGAAATATATATTTTGAACGTTTATGTGGGGGTACCCCAAACCTAAAATTAGGGGTTAGTGTTACGCAAACATGTGTCGTTGCAGTTGAAGCTGACCAATCTACACATGCAATATACCATATAAAAGATAACTAGATATCCGTTCTACAGACGTATTGCATGATGCAGTGGATTAAAATAGTTATCTCTACACATACGTTTAAACATTTTTTTAAATACAAATAATCAAAATCGACAACAAAACAAACTAGTAAACATGGTCAATGTAAACGACTTAATACAGCATAATTATTGGTCACATATATATTTGGCCTATGTTTTCTAAACCCAGATGTGTATATCCTTAAAACTGAGTGGTATTTAGATTTGTATATTGCCCATTGCATATATTTTTAAACGAAAGAATATTGCAGACTTTTTTAAAAATGTGTGTATTTATCCTGGGTTGAAATATGAAACATTGAACTGTGATCTGCGATTAAGACTATATTTTTTCTCCCGCTTGTTTTTATATAATTGGTACGTTCTGAATTTGAATCTGTCGGATAAAATTATATATTTGGTGTCCTTCACCTTTAAATAAGCAAAACGAAAAATGGTCGCCAGAACCACATCTTTTCTATATTTTTGTTACAAATTATTGCACGATTTCTGGTTTCTGCGTGATTTTGAATTGATAAATTTATGTCTCATGTTTTTCGATCAAAATGACCTTTATTCGACCTTCAAATTCAAATTTTTATGCACATGAACTATAATATCATAAACTACATTTGTTTAATAGAAATCTAAAAAGTAGACTACGTATTACGGTAGATCAGGTTGCAAGGCATGCGAAACTGTGTTTAAGTAGAGTATATTCTAACATGCTTTGATGTGCTTAGTATTGAGAAAGCCATCATTATTTTAATAGTTAATATGCAAAATGACGTCCATCTTGGATGTTACGAAAAACTATAGGTCAGACGATGAACAATAAACGCCAGAAACGCTTGTTTCGGCCCCCAAGTCACACAAAATCAATAAATTGAGCAATTCCGAGCCACGAATTAAAAAAAAGAGGTTAAATTTACATTTTGATAGCCATTTTGTTTCTTGTTCATATGATGGTAAATTTCGCGGCCATTTTGGCTTTTTCCTTTCAAATTTACTCGTCAGTAACGTTTAGTCCTAATCCACTATGTTACCACAAAAACATCATATTAATGCAACATGTTTAGCAGTATACTTATAGTAACTGTAAATACATAAAAAACGGCGGATGTCTTGGATCTAAAAGTCAAATAAAGGTCATTTCTTTCCAGAGACACAAGAAAAAAATTTATCAATTAAAAATCTTGCAGAAACCATAATTTGGGCGTTTATGTGCGACAAACCCTAAGAAATATGGCGTTTTCTTAACATTTTGGTGGCCATTTTGTGTTTTGCTAATTCGTATGTGAAGGTCTCCAAATACAGAACGTTATACGACAGATTCACATTCGACACACGCAAATTATGATCTAAAAAAATGACACCTTATTTTTTTGGAATCAGCATAAAATTCTGAACAAGAAAAACGTAGGTGGCAAGAATTAACATGTAATTCCAACGGGATTACATAAGACCATACACTAACATGTTAATTTCTGCTGACCTCATTTGATAAATCTGTCATCTGCTACCACTATATCAAATTATAAAAATCACACCTTGTTGCATTAAGGGCTTATGAGGTCAAAAGTCCAGATGAGGTACTCTCACTAGTTACATTTTGTCGACCCCTTGTAATAACAAAGTTGTCATACTTATAGTTATAAACAACTTTATTTCCACTCTTGCCACATTTTTGTCATTGAATATACTCCGGACGAAACATATCTGAAGTTTAGATTTTTTTCATAAAAAGTAGACCCACCCTTAGAGCGCTGAAAATCAATATTAAAAAAAATAAACACAGTTAGTAGTATGCACACGTTTCAATTTACTGTACATCTGTATGATTATGAGCCTGCTAAAGTCTGCTGACCTCATATGATAAATCTGTCATCTGGTACAACTATGGTAAATTTAAAAAACTACCATGCTGCATTGAGGACTTATAAGAAAAATCTTATTTTTATAATTATAAACAGCTTTAATACCACTGTTGCCACATTGTGTCATTGAATACATTCCAAACGAAACATATATACAGTTTTGATATCGTTGACAAAATAAATCGAACCTTAGAGGTCAACAGGTGCTGGGTTTTTCAATATTTCCACTGTTCATCAAGATGTAACATTTCCGACTCTTATTTGAACTAGTCCTATGATAACTTCCCTAGTGAGAAAATAGGAACTAGACGATTTTGAGGACATAATTATATTTTTTAGTTTAATATATCCACAGGTAAAAGATAATAAAGATAATTTTTATTTTTAGCCAATTTGTAAATAATAAATCCAATTTCAACAACACCTAAAAGCGTATCTGGTGCAGCCATAACTGTGTTTCTCACAATGCCATCAGCCATGTTTCTCAGAAATGTGTTGTCTTCACATGATCCTTTTTTCTCAGACAATGCAAAGACAAATTTATAAACCACCTTTTGATATCACCAATATCACCCCCAAGATTCTGTAAAGCCTGGAATTGTTCAACATCTTGGATTAGTATCTGAGGTGGCATCAAGCAACATTTATGGGAGGTGGACGTATCAAAGGTTAAACTAGTTCTGCTAAGTGCAGCATAGAGCCAGTTCCTGAATATGTCATGTCATAACTAAAATCAACTGAAACATATATTCCAGAAGCATATATATAGATATATATATAGCAATGGTTCAATAAATGTTTGTATCCTGGATGCAAGTCTTTTATGATGAATCATATTTACAGAACGTCCTTTTCCATTCACTTGGATAATTGACACCATACAACACCAGCATTGACGTTATTCAGAGACACTGCTAATAAGCCCAATGGTTTAAAGTGAAATAAATGTGGGCCGAGTGTAGCATACCACTCAGCGAACGATATAAGAACTGCTACTACTACTATCTGCATTATGCCTCTTCTCATTTAAATATGTTTTACCGGTGTAACTTGTTATACCTTAAATTCATAATGATGGCATCAGACATTACTTTTTTCAGACGTTTTTCTAAATATGTGGGTTTAATCTTTGCTAATACCTGCTGCCTTCAAAAGTTTATCACGAGCAACGTCTTAAAACTTTAAAAATTAGGAAAAGTCAGTGATTGTTCCCAGCTGTTTGCTGGTGGGGAAAGACTTTTAGAATGTAACTGATTTCTCACTGGTGTTCGCCATTATGTGTCCATAGTATCATATATTTTCTATATGCTAGCAGGTACATATAGGCCTACGTGTAACAGTAGGGCCTACTATACTAACAATATAAATCTCTCATTAAATATACGTGGCTAGTATTATCAAATTTTATCATGTTCTATTCTAGTATGAATATATTTATTTTTAAAGTAACAAAAACTTATCTGAAATATCACACAACATTCTAATTTATCAATTGTTCTGTTTTGTGCGTTGTAGATAATTATTTATTATCCATAATTATGTATTTATCATTTAGTATTACAAGACACAGATAAGAACGAAGTAATTTGACCAGATAAAGTCGACATAAAATCATTTGAGGTGATTGTTATGGATATGTCATAAAAACAACTTTAGACCCTGCCTTCCCTTTGCAGGCAGATTACCAATATTACCCAACTTTTGACCATTGGCAACACGTCACCATATGTTATAGGCCTCAAAGAGCTTCGTGATGCACATTCTAACCAAGGAATCTGAAATTCCTTGTTCAACTATCAGTGGGACAGATCTATATTTGCTGCCATTGACAGCCCTTTTAATAACTGAAATATTACTAACATTCTAAGTATATCAGTCTGTGGTCCCACACAATCCACAACACATTACTGACTGTGACATAAGACAGATTTGTATGCCACCTGGTGGTGAATAATGTCTTTAAAACACGTTCGTCCAGTGTTCTAGCTGTATTAAGTTCTTTTGAAATATCGTTTTTAGCGATCTAAGGTTGGGTTTAAAACAATAAAAAATTCACATGTGTTTCGTCCTGAATGCATTCAATGACGAAATGTGGAAAGAGTGGTAATAAAGCTGTTTATAACTATACAAATGAGGATTTTGCTTTCGCATGGGTCGTCAAAAAGTAACTAGTGAGAGTACCCCATCCGGACCTTTGACCTCATAAATCCTTCATGCAAAAAGATAAGGTTCCCATAACTTGATATGATGGAACCAGATGACAGATATACAAAATGAAGACAACATACATTAGCATGCGCATAATCATACGCATGCGGAGCAAACGAAAGAGTTACATTGTACGAAATTTGTGATTTTTTTTATTGAAATTATGACTTTCAGCGATCTAAGGGTGGGTTTATGTTTTCTGAGAAATATCATTATTACATCTATGTTTCATCCGGAATGTATTCAATGACAATATGTGACAAGAGTAGTATTAAAGCTGATTATAACTATAAAAATAAAAATTGTGTTATTACACGGGGTCGACAAAATGTAACCAGTACTAGTACCTCATCCATACTTTGACCTCATAAATCCTTCATGCAACAAGATAAGGTTTTTTCTAACTTGATATGGTGGAAACAGATGGCAGATATACAAAATGAAGACAACAGACATCAGCATGCATATAAACATACACACACAGAGCAAACAAAAGAGTTACATTCCACGAATTTTTTTATTTGAAATATTGACTTTCAGCGATTTAGGGGTGGGTTCATATTTTTTGAAAAATATCAGAACCTCATATATACTTCGTCCGGAATGTATTTAATGACAATATGTGGCAAGAATTGCAATAAAACTGTTCATAGCTATAAAAATAAAGATTATGTTATTAGACGGGATCGACAAAATGTAACTAGTGACAGTACCCCATCCGGACCTTTGACATCATAAGTCCCTAGTGCAACAAGATAAAGTTTTTCTAACTTGAAAGAGTGAAACCAGATGGCAGATATACAAAATAAAGACAACAGACATTAGCAAGCTCATAATCATACACATGCAGAGCAAATGAAAGAGTTATAGTCTACGAACTTTGTGATTGTTTTTTAATATTGACTTTCAGCGCTCTAAGGGTGGGCTGACGTTTTCTGAAGAGAATCATAACTTCACCTATGTCCGAAATGTATTTAATGACAAAATGTGGCAAGAGTGGTATTAAAGTTGTTTATAACTATAAAAATAAAAATATATTATTACAATAGGTCGATAAAATGTAACTAGTGAAAGTACCCCATCCGGACCTTTGACTTCATAAGTCCTTCATGCAACAACTTATGGGTTGTCAAATGGGACATAGTGGTACCAGAAGAGTGATGGACCAAAATGAGGTAAGCAATTTGCATGCTCATAACCATGCAAATTTAAAGGAAACGGAAAAGTTACATCTGGAGAGCAAAACTACCTTTAATTTAGAATATTGACTTTCAGTGAGTAAAGGTGGGTCTAATTTTTCTGAAATATTTCAAAACTTTAGTAATATGTCATTCTTTATGTAATAAAAGCCAAATAGGATTTACAATGATTTGAAGATTGTTTAAAATTTTTGAGTTTTTCGTTTTGAATTACCTGGTGTTTTAAAAAATGCAGTATTTAGGCTCGAAGGTACCCTTGAACATCTCTCATTTCAGGGACTTTGCTGCCACAGTAAAGTTCTACACTCACCCTAATGATTTCCTAGGGATATTTTACTGTCATAATAACAGCTCAGACCTTTGCCACTTTTTGGGTCAAGCGAAGTAACACGTTACAGGACTTGGCTCCCAGACTACTATTTGATGGGGGAATTCCCAATGTTTTGCTGTAAATGGTAAGCATCATTCATGCCTCATACCACAAGGTTAACATGATTATGGTTAACGAAATAATAGAAATAGACACGACTAAAACTGACACAAAAATGTTAATGATGCATAAAAATATCTAATTGTATTTCCGCCTTAACTTGAACACGAGCTCGAAAATACAGTAATTGTGTTATACTTAATGCAAATAACAACAATGTGCTAACAATGTGAAGACAATAAGACATTACAGCTATTATGAATTGTAAATGTTGATAACTACAATTCATTATAATTAATCTGTACCCATACATTTCATCATTATTTAACACTCATTTTAATTAGTTATATTTAACCATTCAACGCAATTATTTTTCACTGGAGAGATGATTATAATTTACTAGTTTTATGCCTTTAAATGTTCGTTTTAATTATCTATTAAAAAACATATTTCCCCCATAAAAATAACTTTTATAATAGGCTTTACACCTCACTGTCGACTTCGATCTTTAATACGTTTTTCTGTATATTATAAACATTGGCCTATGTAATGTAATTCAGTTGCACACGTTTTGCATCGTTTAGTGATTTTTGCGGTAACTTGTAACTGCATTTTGTTCGCTTCATTTTAAATGACACTTAAGAGATATTAAGGAACCCTCAAGATATGAAATAGCAATCCCTGTTTGTTTGATCTGAGTTCATTATAGTCCAGGGCATTTAGGCCAAAAAGTAGTGAACATAGGAACAAATTGCAACAGAAGCTTTTTCGCTTTTTTCGAGTTCATTAACATATGACAAAAAAAAAGTCCCAAGCCAGAAAAATTCGGAAACTTTTTTTACGGGCCTTTTTGTGAGGGTACCCTAAATCGTAAGATGCTTTGAAAAAGAAATTGTTTGTTACCCATAATTATTTGAAATACTTCTGAATAAATCTAAAAGATAATAGAAGTAAGGCTCGAATAAAAAAATAACTCTTTTGCGCAATATTTGGAAAATTTGGATATATCGTTCAAAGTAAAAAAAACATATTTCGAAACAACACCTACAATTATTGGGAAACAAAAAAGAAGAAAGACATAATGCAATAACGTCTTCAGTAGACCTAATTTTATTTTAAATTTATTCGTGGATCAGCTGATATGTCTGTCGGTCATGATCTGTATTTGATGATGATATACCACTCGCCATGCCCAATCCACTGACCGTATAGTCGAGTTACTCATCCCCATTGCTGGACTCTTGAGACACTCATATTAGGATAGAAATACGTAGCTGTTGTTTTTGTCAAAGATATTTATTACAATTATCTGTTCCTGATTTTCCTGGCTGACTTCTCATTTTTGTACATCTATGAATTTAAATTGTCAACGTCTTTTCACCAAATAAGACCTCCAAGGCCTAAATTTCCCCCGCTTCCACAACTTTAGTTTATATATGGCTGTTTTGTTTTGTTTTTCAAAGTTTATAATACTTTATTTAATGAGCGAGTATTGCTCAGTGATTTTTCTTTATATATATGCTCAGAGGCGCAAATAAATTGATTTATTATTTTATAAAACTGTTCACAGTGTATTTTACCTTCAACATGTTTCTATAAATAATTGAAGCCTCACTGGAAATAAGAAGAATAAACTTACTTAATAATAATATTAAATAATAATAATAATAATAATTCAAAACATTTCAAAATGTATATTTTGCTATAATTTTCAGTAGAAGACTGATAAATGATGAATAATGATATATGAAAGTAAATTTGTAACCTAAAACTGGTCTGGTAATCAGATGTTATAGTACATAATTTATATTTTGCTGAACCTATTGCTTCACACAGAGCAGCTGAAAATATGAATTGCTCTCAGACAGTGCTCAGAAAATACAAGAAAATAAATCGGTCCATTCCAACTCTGTGTTGGCTTCAGTAAATTGTTATAATTCTACAGGATGAGATTATGCAGCTTCAGTTGATTTTTGATTATGAATACATGGATATTTGAGCAATATATTTGCAGCATTGGGACAGTGTTGCCCGTGTATTTATAATGGAATCATTTGCATAAGCATCAATTCGCCCAGCACTCTTGACAGAAGGTAAAAAACATATAATTGTGCTCGAAGTATCATTACAGTTCTGGAACAAAAAGCAGTCTTGTTTGTAGAATCTTGCAAACAAAGTCATATTTAGCTGTTTTATTAAGTTGTTTTAATTAATGTTCGTATAGCAATATTTATTAGTTTTTATCAAGGGCCTAAAATTGTGTATTCTTCTATATTGTATGCTAGTATCCAATAATACACACACTGTATTTCAGAAATGACTGTCGCTATGTTTGTTTTTAAATATCTCCATTTTCGTTGTTATATTTTACATGATGTTCACAAGTTTATTTGTACATTATTGTGCTCGAAATATCCGACGGATTTTCAGAGCAAAATGTAATAAAGAAGACATTATGTTGTCGACTCTGATAAAACAGTCACTCATGATGCTTAAAAATGGCAATTTATATAAATATAAATCATCAAGTAATAGTCATCAAAAATAATCATTTATAATTTTAATTTTTATGAATTATTTTTTTTCTATATTACAACCTTATTTTGACAATATCTTTATCATAATCTAATAATTAAAACGTGAAATCTTAATTACCTGTACATCATGTACACGTTAAAGTTGATAAATATAAAGTGTAAAATTTGGTGTAAAAATGTCGTAATTTGAAAATAATAAATTAAAATCCAATATTTACCATCATTATAATTAATCTTATATCACTTTTCGTTGTACTTGACAACATTAAAACACATTTAGATGAAACAAATACAAAATAAATACCAAATCAGTGTCGCTTGCGACTTAAGATGTTAATTTCTAAATGACATAAGGGCAATCACACCATAATTAGTCAGTTTTATTCTATTGATATAGCTCTGCTGGTGTTACTTTTCTTACTATGGGGAGCTTTTTAAATGTAATTTGATGTATAAAGTAGTATTGTAGATACCTTGGCATTTCTGGTATTGGAAAATATAACACTTGGTTGATTAAAAATGATGATACGCAAGTCTAAATTGTACGAAGCCCCAGAAGCGACATTTGCATTATTGTTATTTTTTTAAACTCAATATATCGAGTTAAAAACTCGATATATTGACTTTAAAAGTTAATATATTGAGTTTACAACTCGATATATTGACCTTAAAAGTCAATATATCGACTTTGAAAGTCGATAATTCTATTTAGTTTACAACTCGATATATTGAGTTTACAACTCGATATATTGAGTTTACAACTCGATATATTGACTTTGAAAGTCAATATATTGAGTTCTCAACTCAATCTATTAAGCTTACAACTCAATATATTGACTTTAAAAGTCAATATATTGATTTTGAAAGTCTATATATTGAGTTTACAACTCAATATATTGAGTTTACAACTCGATATATTCACTTTAAAAGTCGATATATTGAGTTTACAACTGAATATATTGAGTTTGCAACTCAATATATTGAGTTTACACCTCGATATATTGAGTTTACACTTCGATATATTGACTATGAAAGTCAATATATTAAGTTCACAACTCAATATATTGAGTTTACAACTCGATATATTAAGTTAACAGCTCGATATATTGACTTTAAAAGTCGATATATTGAGTTTACACCTCGATATTTTGACTTTGAAAGTCAACATATTGCGTTCTAACCTCAACATATCGAGTTTTAAACTTAATAGATTGAGTTTTGAACTCGATATATCGACTTTTAAAGTCAATATATCGACTTTTAAAGTCAATATATCGACTTTTAAAGTCAAGATATCGAGGTATGAACTCAATATATCGACTTTTAAAGTTAATATATCGACTTTTTAAGTCAATATATCGAGTTATGAACTCATTTGATCGAGTTATGAACACAACATATCGAGTTATGAACTCGATATATTGTCTTTTAAAATCAAGAAATCGAGTTGTAAAATCAATAGTTCGAGTTTTAAACTCAATATATCGAGTTGTGAACTCAATATATCGACTTTTTAAGTCAATATATCGAGTTGTAAACTCAATATATCGAGTTGTAAAGTCAATATATTGAGTTCTTAATTCAATATATTGAGTAAAAAAAATAAAATAATGCAAATGTCGCTTCTGGGGCTTCGTAAAATTGTTTATCTTCTATATCATTTTTTACTTACACTTGACAAAATTAAAACAAATTTTGCTAAATTATAGCTATATATATAATTATTATGTATACAATCTAGTGTATTCATATGGTCGATTCCCACGGAAGGGATGCATTTGGCCCTTATTTTGAAAAACGTCATTTTCTTAACATTTAAAATAAACAGCCCCTTTATATTACTCATTCTGAAGCGCCGCACCTACACCTAATCAATAGGCAAAACGTTTTTTGCTTTTGTAAATTTGCTTTTTTTTATTTCATATTTTTTTTAAATATAAAAATCGTGTAACCCTTCGAATACAGCTTGTGTTATGATATCTGAGTGAATCAATATTGCACAATATAAATATTGTACACACTATATCTATGACATGAACTGTTCTTGCTATTTATTTTCTGAACAGAATTAATTGTAGAGCATGTTCACAGAATAATATTGCTAATAGCAAAAAAGATGCAATAATTTAAAGTGCATTTTTGTAACAATACAAATGCGCTTTCATGTTCTAGAAAACGAATACTACCACAGATTAACAAAAGCTCTTTTCTCTGAATACACGTGTGGTACCAATGTATACCATGGGCAAGGTAACGTATCGCAAAATTATACAATTTTTTTAATCTCTCCCTTTGAACACTACGGGGATATTTAATATGTGTAACCCAACGAATTTTAAATAAAAAAATGGCAGCTGTGGAATTCCATGAAAGCACATGGGGTTTTAAACCTTCTCGGGCAGAATAACCAAGATACTGTGTACATGCCATTCCGATTTTAGTGGTTAATATAGATATATTGAAAAGTTATCAATGCTCGAATGTTTAATATATCCTACAAATTATCACAGTGCTATATTTCACTGTGTAGGTGTGGAGTATACATGAGTTAATTGATTATTTATGATGCATTCGCATGTAATGACATGTCAATATGTGGACGATACAGTTTAAAATATTCTTATGTAATAGAAGAGCCACCAGAGACTGATGATATTGTCATTCGTAGGGTTACACACATATTAGGTATTCGTAGGGTTACTATCTGCAAGAGAAAAACGTTAAATGAAATAAAAATATATATTGTTCTCATGGCATAACAGGCCAAGAATAAATCTAACATCACAGCGAGCACTTATAAGGTGTAAAACTCAACAAGCTAATAAATATTTATATCTAAAAAATAAAATACATCTACTTAAAACGTTTGAAAATTATTTTAACTCACCCATGCAAAGGCTAATTTACTGTTAATATACTTTGTTATACATCATATTGAACAATATATCTAACTTGTATTCTTTTGTGCATTACAAATATTGGAAATATTAATTTAAGCATATCTAGCATCTGAAAGAGTGCACCACTGTGTGTATTCGTAGGGTTACCAAGCTCACAAATAGCCTCTATATTGTAAAACACAACATGATTTTAATTGATAATGGAAGTCCTTTCTCTAAAAACTCGATATTTTTCAAAAATAATATATACAAGTAAGCAAAAACAAGAGGTATTTTAAAACATGTGAGATACAATAGCTTCTTAATCAATGTCTGACTTCACCAGTTGGAAATACATAACATTATTTGACAAATTAGATATTTTGTTCAATGAGCTATGTGAAGTTAATTGTAGCGTGTAGTGGTAAATGTATTGGATATTGAGCAGTACCATACGGGAAAACACACATGTGTTTATATAACATAATAAGCCGTCAATATTGAAGTATTGTGATGATTTTTCCATAAGCCACCCAGATGGAGTAACCCTACAAATGACAGCGTAACCCTACAAATCGTTCATAACACAACAATTATGTAAATTAATAGCCTTATTTAAAAAAAATATAATTTGGAACCCTACGAAGGCACTTTTAAAACCTATGAGAAAAACGTTTAGATGAACAAATGATACGAAGTGATGATTTTAAACAAAATGATCCATTAACATTTTAATATTCAACTGCTATTTCCACTCTAAGCCGTAAATTGAAAGAATTATTATGTTTGACATGACTTTTTTTTGTATAATTTATGACACTTGATTAATTGCAGCAGAGGTAAAGTTGACTGCAAATCATTATGTGCAGTATCAAATGTTCGCAACTGTTATTAAACTGTTCTAAACATTGCCACCTAATTGTTACCACTTGAACTGCTGTACTCTTCGCGATCAGAGATTTTATTACATAATGGCATTTACTTGTTACATAGATGCATTCGCAGGGTTACTCTGGTGTTCAATAATGAACATGAACTCCATTCATGTTGCTACTATCATATATTAAGAGCTCGCATATATTTTTTGTAAAAGTTCCATTTGTATGCGATATAAACTGAAGAATTTAGGACTATGAAACAAAGTCGTTTTTTTGCCGATATGCATCACTTTCGTGGGAATCGACCATATATATCTCTCAACTCACTGTTACGTATGTCGCTCGCTGACTATTTCTAAAAAGGGGGATGGGGTAATTACTTCATACTCAATCGATTTTTTTTATTTTATAACTATTTTGTTGTTATATTCTTATTCCCATATAATGTAGGAGTTTGTAAAATGTATATATACACTGTATATTAGTTGGTGCGCATAGTAAAGTTGCAGACGATTTTTGTTTGTTCGAGATTGAAAAAAATATGGAATTTTGTTCACAAAAATAATGATTAAGTCTACTTTGTGTGGCTTTAGCCCTATCAATATACTTGCGATGGTTTATGTTATGTATTTCATTCCCTTTCAGTGTATTTGAATGATTGAAAGTGAAAAAAAATCTATGATTTCTATGACTTTTTGTAAAATTGTGAATTTCACTTTTTTGGCTTGAAAACCCAAAAAAACCACCATTTTTAAAATCCGTACTTCAAATAAATAGACTTCCTAAAAAAGAACCATTTGCTGAGTTGAAATCACATATCAAACCGTTGGCACTTGCTCGGCTGAGTGCGGTAGCTCCCCTAATAAAATGAAACATGAAAGTCAACTAGGGTAAACTGATATTTTAGTGTTTTTTTTTCAATAAAGAGCTCATTTTGGGTTAGCAAATGGGTAACACCAGAATTGTAATATATCTTTAGAATATATGTGATAATAAGTAGCATATTAAATTTAATTTAAGTAAAAAATATTATTCAATGAAAAATATATATATCTATTCTGGTCGCCATTTTGAAATATGGCTATACCAGGGAAGAAAGGTACAGCAAATGCAAAAAGATGAACAGAAAATGTATAAAAAATATTATGTAATAGTATTGAGAGTATACACACACAATTAGAAAAGGCTCTGATTCCTTACACAGCTTTCGTAATATTGAAAACTTTTTAGTTGTTAGAGTTGTTAGAAAAAAAAGATCAAGAAACTAACGTTCGTAAGAAATGTGCAGATATCACTTTTCAAATGCAGGCCCTTCATTGATAAAAATAATTGTCAATACTTGATGAAAATGACCTAATAGAAAAGATCATTTGTTCAGCTACAAGCAAATCATCAGTATATGCACAGTTAAATATCGGTGTAAACCATGATGGCACATAAGTGGCATGTAACAAATGGATAACAAGGAAAGAGAGACGAGAAGATCAGGACCAAAGTGGTGAAGATATTGTATATATAATGTTCAAGTGAGTGTTAAAGAGCCACAAAGAATACAATTATCATAACATTTTTGGGAAGATTTATCTGCCGACTTCCCTTTTCACTGCCAACATAAACACACTAAGGAAACACAACAATACACTCAAATAAGAAAACCGAGAGAAAATCTGGTCAAACAAGATATCTTATAATAATTGAAATCCAATCTGTTCACATTGGCGCTGATTGACATCAACTAAGTTTGCACACCCAGGGGTGTTGTACACACAGGAATAAACACAGGCGTTCTGTTCCATCTATGCCAATACGAAACATGATTACGCAGCTATACTGCACATAAAGCCAGTTCTATCTGGAATAGCTGGAGTGAAAAACAACATTTATTTCACTTTCGAAGTACACAGGATATGTGTGCTAAAAACTTTTTAAAATCTTTTCCACAAATATGAGATCAAATGGCATCAAATCAACTACTTCAAATTATTCAGAATCTGGGCAAATCAGCCGCTGATGGTGTTGGAGCGGTTTACAAGAGGACTGGTCAAATTTGGCAATGGTATACCAAATTCTCGGTCATTTTTCAATAGCCTTCATGGACAGGTAAATGTGACACTTTCTTACGTCAATGACGAAGATTATTATATTTATGAAATTGACAGTAGGCCTACCAGGCTCAATGAAAATACATCAACTCGTTAGCACGTCTGATCAGATAAAAATGCGCTTACACAGCTGCTCATGTGCACCCAGCTTTTTTAGTTTTCCTGAAAACATAGCCAAGTTGGCCCTACAAATGACTTGTTAGAATATATTCTTATATATGTTGTGTTACAGCCAGTAAACCCATTCGTTCTGGTAGTTAGAATGGCAATTCTATACAAGCATTTGTTTTATAGTGTTTATTATGCCAATAAAATATTGAAATACACATAATTGTCACTAGTGTCACACCTGTGTCATTAGAGTAACGACGATGTCGTTAGAGTCACGTGGTAATACTTCACATTTTTTATCAAATGGCTGTAGTTAAATGCGAAATTATATTGTTTGAAAACCATCTGGTCATACTAGTTTGAGCAGTTCCTATTTCTTACAATATATTTGATGTGTCAAGCGAGAAAATGTACAATAATAGCAAAACGCTTTCAGCCCACAATAAAATATATTACTAAGTATGTGTTTTTTTTAATACTGAAACAAATGAAAATTCAAGTGCAGTTGTATCCAAGAAAATAGCAAACTTACACAACACATACTTTTTTGCACATGGTATAATAATGTGACTCTAATGACATCAGGGGGGGGGGGGGTACATGTTATAAACATGCAACCCTCTTACAAATAAAAAAAGTGAAGACAAACGCTGGGCATGATTATTATTTTTGTTTGGATGATTTCGCCGTATATTATTCAATCTGGAATGAATTCGTTACTTTAATTATTTATTTTGAAACGTAAAATGCCAAAATGGACGGTTGTGAAATATTGACCCGACTATGTCCTACTCTTTGGGAGCAAATAAACTGATTTACTTGATTATCTTGGGAGTCGATCTTATAATGGTTTTGATTGAATCTACTGATTTACAACATATCTTTGCAATTTTTATATCGTGCAATGAATCATTACAACACTAATATTAGGTTTTTTCAAATCGTGTAAAAACATCATATCACTGTTGTTATATCATTCATATGATAACTACCAAGGCAGTAGGCTTGAAATGGTGCGACACGCTCAACTAGCCACTGTTACTGTTACAGACTGTGCCAAGCATTGCGTGACCGGCCGCCAATAGTCCGAGTAGATCCCAGTTCATGTTTATGTTTATTTCAAAGAATCAAGGAATTACAAACACGAATATAAATATAATTCAAGCCTAAATAAGAGCTAAAAATACAGAGTTTTCGTAAAATGAAAGCTCTTTTTATCGGACACAAAATAGATTATTAATCTTAGGCGAATCCCAAGCTATGTAATTCGTGGTTTGTTCGGATCTCGATTTGTTTGTAACGGTCTCTTTTAGCAATGAAATCTTGAGGGTGATCCAAACCAAAAATTAATCCGAAAGAAATATAAATTTATATAGCAGATTCTATGTCTATCAAGAAAATCTTGTATTTTAAATACGTTTCAATAGTTCTTTTATATGATAGATATAGTTTTGCATTGTTTTTGAATATGTTCAACCATGTGTCGGTGGTTTTTTAGATTATGACTTCGATTGACATCGCCGACATCAATCCGGTCGCAGTCACGTGGTTAAGTCCACTTCAAATTCTTATATTATCGCTCACGCTGAATTCGTGTTTTTATTAACTATTATTAATAGTTTTATCCGTACGCGCTGTTAATCAAATGTCAAAGTTACTGGAGTCTAGATATAGTCTAGACTCGGCTCTAATTGTTACTCTAACTGTTAGTAGACTCAGACTATACTATAGTTTAGTATAGACTATGGAATAAAAATTAAAATATATGATGTAGACTAGTCTACCATTAGACTGGTTGAATCGTCATTATTAGTGTAATAGTCGGCAGCACTTCCAGTCACTAGTGACATATTTTTGGAGTGACAAATTCATAATACAAAATTCATCTGGATTAAATTTGGTTTGGACTGTTCTTTCATGATTTTAATAAAATGTAGACTAAAAAATATACAATCTTAGAAATTTAAGCGCTAGTGTTAACTTTAAATCAAGTTAAAAGCACAATGACCATATAATTTTGATTTAATTTAAATCAATGAGAGTGGTGATAGTTCACCAGTTTTAAATTTGATTTAAAATAGCAAGATTTGATGAACTTTTTGAGGCGATAACCAATTGCACATTAAAAATTTGTAGCTGTCTATACTTTATTTTTTTTATGACTATAAAGATCTATAAATAAAATTTATGTTACAAATATTTTTAATAGTTTGTGTATATATTTGATAACAGCTTTGCGTGGTTGTTATTGAATCTGTCTGACCAATTATTTGGATTATGACCCTTATCTTTGTCTCATTGACATTGTTAGCTTTCCATGTGGTCTAGTCAGTCTCAAAACCTTACATTATCGTTCACTCATTCTTTGTTTCAATCATGAATTTCCGTTGTTATTAAATTATCAAATTTAACAAATTGAGCATAAAACAAGAATTTTCATAATGCAGAGTAACACTGATCGGTTTCTCATTTATCAAACATTTGCGGAATGACATAATGAAAAAATCATTTGCATTTTTGCATCTAAATTTGGGTTTGGATGATGCTTCCATAACTTTTAATATGTCAAGGGGGATGGAAAATAGTTTCATCTTTGTTATATAAAAATTTTGGTTTCATTCAGGTGAAAAAGTACTATGTTAACTTGTTGTGATTCGCTGAGTAAAAATTTGAGATGGCGTTCACTTTAGACAATATTAATTTTATAAATCAACGATAATTGTGTCAGAGAATTTGTTTAACAAAGATTGATTAACTCTTGAGGCGATAACCACTTTAGCTGCTTTTATGCTTTTATGCTAGTTTGTGGTTGACTCACTGATTCCTTTCAGGAACCTCTTTTTCCTGTGGGCCATTCTTTGGCATTGCCACTGCGGCCTTATGGGGTTTCAGATAGGTCTTGTTGTCAGGAACATATGTTTTTGGCCTTTTTCCTCGTTGGGAGTTTCATCTTTGTTACTTAAATTTTTTTTTGGGTACATTTTATTGTGTGATTTGCAGGGTCAACTTTATAAATTATCTTAATAAGAAGATTGATTCTTGTTGTGATTCGCTGAGTAAACATTTGAGATGGTGCTCGTTTTAATGCAATAGACAATATTAATTTTATAAATCAATGATAATTGTCTCAGAGAATTTGTTTAACAAAGATTGATTAACTCTGGAGGCGATAACCACTTTGGCTGCTTTTATGCATTTATGCCAATTTGTGGTTGACTAACTGATTCCTTTCAGGAACTGTTTTTCCTGTGGGCCATTCTTTGGCATTGCCACTGCGGCCTTATGGGGTTTCAGATAGGTCTTGTTGTCAGGAACATATGTTTTTGGCCTTTTTCCTCATGTTTTGGAGTTTCATCTTTGTTACCTAAATTTTTTGGGTACATTTTATCGTGTGATTTGTAGGGCATAAATTTACAAATAATATAAATAAATAAGAGGAGCAATTGTTGTTTCTAGGATTTGATTTAGCAAGATTTGAAAAACTCTGGAGGCGATGATCACATTGGCTGATGCCAATTTGTGGTGGACCCACTGATTCCTGTCAGGATTTGTTTCCTGTGGGCTATTTTCTGGCCTGGCCAGTACAGCTTTCGGTTTCAGATAAGTCTTTGTCAAAACTATGTTTTTGGCACCTTTCCTCTTTGAATGGAGTTTTCTTTTTTTGTTACTTTGGGTCAATGAAGCATACATACCAGCCACTCTTAATCTCAAATTAAAATATACAATATTAGTGCTCATAAAGATATTTAAAAATAATTCATGTTAGGAAGTTAAGATTTAACGTTCTCATTAGTAATAATTTAAATTAATGAGAAGAGATATAGTTGATAATCTCTTGATTTATTTTATATAATTAATGCAATTATGCCAATTTGTGATGACTCTGGAATAATCCCAGGGGCTGGTTTTCCTGTAGGCCATTCTCTGGCTTTGCCAAAGTGACCTTAGGTTTCAAGTGGATCCTACGAAATTATGTTTTGGGTCACCTTTTTCTTTCTAGGTTTTCTTCTTTGTTGTTTGTTTTGTAAAGCTTAGTGATCCAGCTGCTTTGAAATTAAATAATAATAAAAAAAAAAAAAAAAAAAAAAAAAAAAAAAAAAAATGGCCACAAGATTTAAATCTTTCATAATTCTTACTTAGATATATATATATATAATAAATAATTTGTAAATTAAAATAATTCGGAAGAGTATCCAAGTGTAGGAGTGTAAGGTAAAAGAAATATAATTATTCAATTAAACTACTGCAAGAACATATTATTAGTCAATAAATACAAGGTCAGTTACAACAAGACTTGGCCAGTTGTTACAGGCCGCAGTAATTATTGCATGCCTTATACGCCAACTACATGATGCTCTCTGTCTAGCTTGATTAATCTAGCATCAGGACTTGCGCCAGCTGCTGAAATCAGTGCTAGTAATGATAGACAGGATGCATCCGGACTTGCGCCAGATGCAATGAACTTCATGAAGAACCCAACATATGATTATTCATTTGTTAGTTCGGCAGGACTTGCGCCAGCTGTTCTAACTATAGCAAACATGATGGGGAGTGATTTGCCAACTGGATTTGGGCCAGTTGGTTTTTGATACAATATCCACAAGCTCTTTCTTACAGGTGGAATTATTTTAATCTAGCATCAGGATTTGCGACAGCTGCTGAAATCAGTGCTAGCAAGGATGGGCAGGATGCATCCGGACTTGCGCCAGATGCAATAAACTTTGTGAAGAACCAAACATATGATTTTCCATTTGTTAGTTCGGCAGGACTTGCGCCAGCTGTTCTAACAATGGAAAACATGATGGGGAGTGATTTGCCAACCCGATTTCGGCCAGTCGGTTTTTGATACAATATCCACAAGCTCATTCTTACAGGTGGAATTAGTTTATTCTAGCATCAGGATTTGCGCCAGCTGCTGAAATCAGTGCTAGCAAGTATGGGCAGGATGCATCCGGACTTGCGCCAGATGCAATGAACTTTGTGAAGAACCAAACATGATTTTCCATTTGTTAGTTCGGCAGGACTTGCGCCAGCTGTTCTAACAATGGAAAACATGATGGGGAGTGATTTGCCAACCCGATTTCGGCCAGTCGGTTTTTGATACAATATCCACAAGCTCATTCTTACAGGTGAAATTACTTTAAATGTGAATGATTTATGTCCTTTTTCTTCTCTCGTAGAAGAGAAGAAAAAGCTAAAATTTTGCTTTTTCGTCAATAACTGCGTGAGTAAGAAATTATTATTATTATTATTATTATTTTTTTTTTTTTAGAATTTTTTAGATCTTGCTTTTGAATGTATATGTAAACACCATTTTTAGTGAATACAGCAATACTCAAGATGTGGACCATTTCCTCATGTTCCTAATTTGCTTCAAATCCTTCTAAATCTATGTTTTGTGGTCTTCTTGTGTTTTCAAAGTGTGTCTGCAATACCTAGGTCAGCTCAAAATGAGGTCTGTATACTTCTGTGGTCAGATTTTACACTTACAGAAAATAAAATTCCACTGACATATAAATCCAGCCAGTCAAAACACTACTCAGACTTGCTTCAGGAATTATAAATACAATAGATGTTATGATAATGTGTCCCTTATTATCTACATTTGGAAATTTTAATTATTTGGTTATCTATTCATTACATGTAAATTTCAAGTTTCACTTCTGTAGACATCCTAATTTCAATTTAAAAAACTAAATTTCAGACTATATAGCACTTCACTATTTAGAATTAGTGTTGTTTCTGATGCTGCAAGTAATGGTGGGTTAGACAGATGAGAGGTTGGAATTCATATGTGCTCTTACGATGCATTCGTAAGTTTGTGTTGTGGGGGTCAGACACTTTGTGTCTGTGTGCCGTTTTCATACCCTCCTCAACAACAGATAATCTTGTTTAATAATGTTATTGATAGATTTTGTCAATATTATGTAATTTGTATGTAATGATACAAGAGTCAATGTTTATTAATATATTAATGTGAACAATTAGTACATTGTTATTGATAGGTTTGGTTTTGTGTGAACAATTACTAGATTGTTATTGATAGTTTGGTTGATATTATCTAATTTGTTTGTAATGATACAAGAGTCAAAGTTCACATTTAAATAGTAGATTAGATCAATCAGAGACATGTATAAATATTCATAGTAGATTAGATCAATCAGAGACATGTATAAATAGTCCTAGTAGATTTGATCAATTAGAGACATGTATAAATATTCATAGTAGATTAGATCAATTAGAGACATGTATAAATATTCACTGGTTAATCCTGTTAACTGACTGTCAAGTAAATTTATACCTATTTTGGTCTTAGGGCTTCACTCTGTTACAACCACGTTTACATTAACAACATTTGAAGTGAAGCCCTTTTTATTTGTAGTCGTTTAATTTGATGTTTATTTTTAATAAACACATTTTCCCCATTTTATGTGTCTGTTTTTTGTACGATAAATACAGAGTTTTCGTAAAATGAAAGCTCTTTTTATCGGACACAAAATAGATTATTAATCTTAGGCGAATCCCAAGCTATGTAATTCGTGGTTTGTTCGGATCTCGATTTGCTTGTAACGGTCTCTTTTAGCAATGAAATCTTGAGGGTGATCCAAACCAAAAATTAATCCGAAAGAAATATAAATTTATATAGCAGATTCTATGTCTATCAAGAAAATCCCACCTCCTCCCGCTTCCATCCGCTGCAAGTTTTTTGTTCATTTTTCTTCTGACCGTTTTCATACCCTCCTCAACAACAGATAATCTTGTTTAATAATGTTATTGATAGATTTTGTCAATATTATGTAATTTGTATGTAATGATACAAGAGTCAATGTTCATTAATATATTAATGTGAACAATTAGTACATTGTTATTGATAGGTTTGGTTTTGTGTGAACAATTACTAGATTGTTATTGATAGTTTGGTTGATATTATCTAATTTGTTTGTAATGATACAAGAGTCAAAGTTCACATTTAAATAGTAGATTAGATCAATCAGAGACATGTATAAATATTCATAGTAGATTAGATCAATCAGAGACATGTATAAATAGTCCTAGTAGATTTGATCAATTTGAGACATGTATAAATATTCATAGTAGATTAGATCAATTAGAGACATGTATAAATATTCACTGGTTAATCCTGTTAACTGACTGTCAAGTAAATTTATACCTATTTTGGTCTTAGGGCTTCACTCTGTTACAACCACGTTTACATTAACAACATTTGAAGTGAAGCCCTTTTTATTTGTAGTCGTTTAATTTGATGTTTATTTTTAATAAACACATTTTCCCCATTTTATGTGTCTGTTTTTTGTACGATAAATACAGAGTTTTCGTAAAATGAAAGCTCTTTTTATCGGACACAAAATAGATTATTAATCTTAGGCGAATCCCAAGCTATGTAATTCGTGGTTTGTTCGGATCTCGATTTGTTTGTAACGGTCTCTTTTAGCAATGAAATCTTGAGGGTGATCCAAACCAAAAATTAATCCGAAAGAAATATAAATTTATATAGCAGATTCTATGTCTATCAAGAAAATCCCACCTCCTCCCGCTTCCATCCGCTGCAAGTTTTTTGTTCATTTTTCTTCTGACCGTTTTCATACCCTCCTCAACAACAGATAATCTTGTTTAATAATGTTATTGATAGATTTTGTCAATATTATGTAATTTGTATGTAATGATACAAGAGTCAATGTTCATTAATATATTAATGTGAACAATTAGTACATTGTTATTGATAGGTTTGGTTTTGTGTGAACAATTACTAGATTGTTATTGATAGTTTGGTTGATATTATCTAATTTGTTTGTAATGATACAAGAGTCAAAGTTCACATTTAAATAGTAGATTAGATCAATCAGAGACATGTATAAATATTCATAGTAGATTAGATCAATCAGAGACATGTATAAATAGTCCTAGTAGATTTGATCAATTTGAGACATGTATAAATATTCATAGTAGATTAGATCAATTAGAGACATGTATAAATATTCACTGGTTAATCCTGTTAACTGACTGTCAAGTAAATTTATACCTATTTTGGTCTTAGGGCTTCACTCTGTTACAACCACGTTTACATTAACAACATTTGAAGTGAAGCCCTTTTTATTTGTAGTCGTTTAATTTGATGTTTATTTTTAATAAACAAATTTTCCCCATTTTATGTGTCTGTTTTTTGTACGATAAATAACTGCACCCGTGTAAATTTGTGTTATTTATGCTTATATCATCGTAAATCTATATTATCTTTCTCCACCCTCCTTTTGAAAGAGATATGTAAACCCACCCCATAAGTGTGTATTTCGTAATGTTCATACAATTAATTACAACCATCCCTTTATTATAATGGCATTGACCAAGCCGCTGGGGGTCTAGATGAGGGGTCCGATGTTGATTTTTTTTATTTGAACACCGAGGAAAACCCATTCCTTTTTGTCACTACACCAGCCACGAACATCCCATGAATATAATCTGTGTATTTTTGCGATGTTCACGATGTCCTGCAAAGATGTAAAATATGTCAATCAGGTGTGGTGAACCTTCGTGTTCCGAAAACTGAGACTCGTTGGGAAAGCGCTGTTAAACGGCGATTTCCGATGACATTGTAGTTAAACTAGCAACGTATTTGGCGATCTGAGACCTTACATACTTATCCTAGTACGAGTTAAAAACTTTTTGTCATAGATTAGGCTAGTAAATTATTAATTATAATTTATTATTATTATTAATTAATTATCTTTAGAAGGAAAGAATTAAATCGTTGACTCGATACAACTTTCCTGTCAATCTTGGCAAACGGAAAACATGACATTGAAAAACGGGTGGATCTAAAAGACAAAAATGTAATGACTGACATTTTGGCATAATTCGTCTTTTTCAAAACCTGATTACGTTGCCAACCGATGTTTCTAAAAGTTGTGATCTATCGGAATCACTCATTCAAACACAGGAAAATATATAACAGAGCCAAAACAAAGACATGCCATTTGCCTGGTCACGAGCCTTTAACCAGCGTAAATAAAAGGGCTCTAGCATCTAATTATCTCGCCACCATGTAGCTTTAAAAAGTGTACTGCGCGTCAGAAACATGATATGCTCGACAGTATGCTCGCGAACATAATTAAAGCAACAATCAGGCTAAAATCATAAAAAATTATAATTTTTGGGGGCTTCTTAATTTGACCATATGATGTGGGCATGTCCATAAGTTAGTTAGGCGAGATATAAAAAAATCCCGCATATCTTACTTGGCCTTACTATGGACATGGATGTCAGAAACAAGAAATCGGGAATTTCGTCTTTATATCTGCCTCTTCGCGGCTTCTTCTTCTTGCTTTTCCTTCTTTTTTCCAAGCCCTTGGCAAATATGAAATCGGACATTTCGTCTTTATATCTGCTTCTTTGCGGGTTCTTTTTCTTGTTTTTCTATCTCTTTTTCAAGCCCCCAGCAAATAAGAAATCAGGAATTTTCTTTATATCTGCTTCTTTGCGGCCTCAACTGCATTTGAGGTGCGTGTTATTGTAGGACATCCACGTTGGAGCAACAATCTATACAGCACTACCAAGAGACGACGACGACAATGATGGAGCAACTGAAGAGCAACGGAGCAGATGGAACTTGTGGAAGGTCAACAGGGAAGAATGAAAAATACTGCGATCCACAACATTTTGTGCTGTGCGTAGGGTAGCGTAGGCTATTGTATAACAGTGTAGAGCAGCGTAGGGACAGCGTGTGCCAGTGTAGGAGTTCCGCCTTGAAGAGGGGTGCAGGGTGAGCCCGCCTGGAAATAAACGATCACGGACGCTTACCGACGATTACCGACGCTTACGGGCACTTATTCCCGGTGTTGGGCTTTTGCTCCTTCCGCGTGTGACGGTTTCAATCCGTATCCCAATGTGACTGGGCCTTCAGTTCCAATGTAATTATTTTTATCGCACTGCTCGCTTATTGAACACTTCACCTTTTGTTATCTGAGATGCTATATAGCTTGCATATGTTTAAAAAGAACCCCAATGAATTATATCTCACTATGGTAAATTCATTTGATGTGGATAATCACTGTACTGGAGCCTGGCTGGAGTCTTTTGTGTATTAAACTACCTGTGTAATTTTGAATCGCCTGTGAGACGGCTATTTAAGCTGTCATCAGTCATTCATAACTGACAGTCAATCAATCAATCAATCAATAAAATTTCTATAGCGCCTATATCCTCAGCGGACCGAGCTCAGAGGCGCACAAATCCTTAGCGTGATCATGTGTCATGATCGAGGCCAAAGCAGGTTCCTCAACAGGGAGCCGGGCTGCTGAGGAACTAGGGTAGGAAATTAGCCCGATTAAATAGGTGAGATTTAGATAATTTCTGGGATGTTAAAATTGTTTCGGCCTTACGTATTGGCCCAGGCAGGGCGTTCCATAAAGCTGGGCCAGATATAGAGAAAGCTCTTGACCCAGTTTTAATTTTTATACAAGGAACAACAAATCTTTTTGAATTTGTTGAGCGTAAATATTTTGAGTATTTCGGATGAACAAGTAAGTCAGCCAGATATGCGGGTTGGTTGCCTTTAGGGTTCGGAAAGTTATTGTGCATATTTTTAAGTGAATGCGAAGCTTGACAGGAAACCAATGTAATCGTTATAAAATAAGAATGGAACGACTAAAACGTGGGGCCATGGTTACCACTCTTGCAAGGCAGTTCTAAACGCATTGTGATCTAGCGATATCTTTGCATTGCCCCTGCAATTTGCTTTCCCTATACATGTTTGGGATATGTGTTTTTGGCTGATGCAGATGGATTCGTGTCTTTACCTGGAATTAAGCATGGGAAATTATTTAAGAATTTTTCTCTCTGAAGTATAGTTCCAATGAGAAGAAATTCGGTCTTACTAGGATTAAGACACGGCCATTACACAATGTTGCAACTTCTCAAGAGATTCCTTAGCATTGGAAACAGATAGACACATGTAGGGACGAAGGGCTCCGATGGCGATACTCATGTGTTGGCAGCTGACAAACCACCCTGCCTAACTAATACTAGTGTATTAAATATCTATCTAGGTAGGATTTTCGGCTGCGCGACGGCTATATGACCTGACATCAGCAGATGCATTCTGGGTTAATAGTATTACTTTTAGGGATGTCTGTATGTGTAAATGTTAAAATTAAGAGTACCATAATGTTTTTACTATTTTTCTTTTACACATACCCTTGTTGTATGTTCTTTCATGTAATAAACAGCTTAACTGTTTAGAGGCTTTAATTAGGTTTCTACGCTTTTCAGAGTGTCTTTTTTGCTACATGGTGTAGAACACCGTGTAACTATTTATCTGAAAATGATGACAGACATTTTTTCTATTTTATTTTATGTGCACATATAACAACATGTATAATCTACTTTGTATTAAAATAGCATGTACGCAAATATTGTTATTTATACACTGGATATTACGTCTTAGATGATAAGTCATATATCATTTATTTATGTAATTTTTCTAATTTGGTTGACAGGCCTTGTAGGGGTCGTCTCGACCTGTTCCCGTCAACCATCGTTAAGAACATGTTGGAAAATTACTCTATTAAACAACAATGATATTGTACCATTTTTGCATGTTTTAAGTGGAAGTCATATAAACAAAAATTTGTGTGATATTGCAAAAAATGTTACAGCAAATCAATAACTTTTTTAGATGTAGGCGTACTGTATCAGAAAACACAGAAAACGATGTACATACCTTACTTATCATTTTATCTCAAAGTATTAATAAACGGAAGCAAATAATAAAGTGCCACTTTTCATTGGACATCTTAGATTTCTTTGCGGAACGGAACGTACAGAACAGAACATATACAGATCCGCCAGAACAAAGTTAGGACTAACGTCACACTTTGGCTGTTGAGCTTGTTCTAGGATATACCGGTACCCCAACGCCAGCCACGGGGGGTACCTGCTCCATCTCAATATCTTGCCTCACTCCATATTTGAGTTTTATCTGACCGGCAGTCTTGCATATAACGTATTTGCCAGATGGGTCCACCACTACGGTGTCCCCTTGTACTTCCCAGAGTCTGATTGTCTCTCCGATCACTTCAGCAATGTCACCTTCAATAGCTGTCAAGAATGTGTTTTCTTTTAGATCGTGAATCAGTACACGCACAGTTCCTGATACCCTGGTCTTGACCACAAACCGTCCCATATACTCTTCCTCCGTAACTACTAATCGCGCCTCAACCTTGCGGTGACCTTCACATACTATCCTACTCTCAAAACTCCACTCGATAGGCTCTTCTGTCAACTGCATCTGATTACCTAGTAGCACCACATTCCTCTTAAGTCCCACGTTAGCGTTGAATATACATTCAGGCACAGCCAAAGTAACACTAGATTCCAATCCATGTGAAAAACTCTGTTCAAGTATGACTTCACACAGGGAATGCGTCTTTCTGTTTAATCTAACCATGCACTTCTGTTGGTGTGGTGTTCTGTTGTCAAACGAAGTTGCGAATACAATTTTACTTGTGATGGCACGCACGCTTCCAGGACTAGGTGGTTCAGGCTCGTACACTGGATGACCATGGTCAAAAACAACTCGTTTCCAGTCAGTTTTTAACGTAATAAATCCCTGCTGCAATAAGTTATCTTGGTTGCCATCGGAACGCTGCTTGAAGATCCTGAACGCCCAGTCTTCTATTAATTCTTGCAGGTCAATTTTGTTTGACTCCATTGTTTTATTGAAGAAATTAAAATATTTAACATCAAACACTTGCAGTCATATGGTATACTGCACATCTATTGCTATACAGATGTTAGGTTATGAAATTGCCAATATATCATTGTCCGAATTGATGGTGATGTCGGCTTCTAAATCAACTTCCTTCCTTCACAAATATTAAAATGCGGTGTTATAAACAATACACTGTATATTTCGTCAAGTATTCGTGCTTCGCATCTGTCCGTTGTTTTATGGCGTGGGCATCAACTAATATCTATCATTTTGAAAGCTAGCCAAGATACACTCCGTAAATGAGTGTGCTAACATTGTTAATGCACATTGCCAAGTAATTCTAATTCTACATAGCTCAAAAGCAGAATAATTATGTCGACTGGAAACATTTGTACTACTCTCTACAGTACATGTAATTTTAAATTCTGTTATATCGTTTTAACTTTACATAGTTAAATAAGACCTACTCATACTGGGAGCGATAGCCCAGCGATATTGGCCCAACATTCATCCGACGGTGTGTCGGCGTCTGGTGTTTGTGGTTGCTGGGACGGTACATGTCTACATATCGCCAATATTGGTAAAGTGCGCCGATACAATACGTGTTCTCTTTGTTTGATGTGCGCATGGCGTTCAGCATTATTTCAACGCCACCACTTTTCCATTTTTCACATATTTTTATTTTTCACACTATCTGCCTGAGTTTAATGGGTTTCTCATAGCATTGTCGGTGCCGAAAAGTCATATCTAGTTACAAGACGGCGTGCAGATAGCCCTATCCTATACTGTCACTCAATAGCCCCTGCAATGCTTTCACCTAGCAATCTAATACAATGGAGTATAGGGGAGGGGGACTTATATAACATTATTTTCGCCGAGTAGCCATTCAAAAGGGTTTCCGGTGACGTCACTGCCTTTCACAGAATAGATAAACACCCGTATTAGTGTACATGAACATGAGATGCAATTGTTATCACTGCACGAGTTTCCATCCTCTTTTTTAATTTCACACCAAGGAGGTTACCTCCTTGTTCACACTAAGTAAATAGCCAATTACAAGGTTTATCGTTGTTTCCAGTATTATTCACATGCCATCCGATGTTTAAACATAGGGTTATCTCCATTAATCAAACAACAAATTAATGGGTATATCACATCCGTATACGCATTAGCTTTAAATATGAGAGGAGTAACAGAAACATTGGTGTTTTTGGACCCTTTGGTAACCATATACTACAAAATATTGAAAACAAACTATCTAAAAGATAAACATATAAATTATGAATAATATTATTCACAGTTCCAAAATCATTCTTATGTTTTTTGGAGTATTTATAAAATGTGTAGGCTATTATAGTCCAGTTGCTGCTCTTATATGTTCAATGGGGACCTAGAAATTATGAGAAGTGTAAGATGTTTCGACTGAATCATATTAATATAATGTCACTGAACAAATTTAGGTTTGTTGCCCAAGCGGCAACTTGGGCAACTTTTTTTATTAGCATAATTAAAATAATCAGCATAATCGGCTTAATCTGCATTATGATCCAATGTAAAATGTTACTTTTGAACCAGTGGCTGCAGAAAAAATGGCCAATATCAAACTTGTGTTGAGGTCAGATAAAAAAAATCACTTCTGATCTTATATGTATCCTCTGTCTCGCTGATAAAAGTGTTTCCTCCGCCCGTCAGTCCGTCCGGCCGTCCGTTCGTCCGTACGTCGTGCCGTCCATTCATCACTAGCCTTGGCTAATCGATATATTAATAACTGTTCCAGCTATACAGTGTTCACATTTGTATCTGGCGAATATTTCGTTGAAATTCGAACATGTGTGACCTTGACCTCTTTTTGCACATCGTACAGGTCAAAGGTCACGATTGCCTTATTTCCTATCGATATATAAAGCACCGTTCTAAAAAAGCGTTCGAATTACAGTGTCCAAGTCAGCACCACTGGTGTATCTGGTGAATATCGTGGTCAAGTTTAGATATAGGCGACTTTTACATATTTTTATGGCAATGGGTGACGACTAAAGGTCAAGGTCAATGCTATATAATTTTATCAAATTGATTTTTAAACAACAAATGCGAGAGTTTGTTGTATTGTGGTCCAGTCGGTCCAGTGTTTAAGGGCTTCAAGATTGACTTATTATTTTAGTTTCAGGTCACGATTAAGCAGAATATGTCAAGGTCGTCAGACAGCACGTGATGTAACTGTATGTATAGTTGATACAGGCACACAAAACTAGTTACTTTTTCAATTGTGTATGAGGCAGCGAAACATTCAACTCCTCTCAGTGTTTCAGTACGAACTCCCCCCTGTACAACATTCTCTGGTCGATGAATTTGGTGGGTGGGGGCCCTAGGGTAGTGGTTAGCACCGCTGCTTTGCATGCTAGAGTTCAGGGTTTTGTTTCCCGGTCTCTGCGGTTTGAAAGAAACAAACATGTTTTTTCCCCATCCACTTGTGAAACTCAGTATTGTGGGGAGCCTCTGTGACCGAGAGGTGGCGTGCTCGGCCTCAGACCTCCTGGGTTTGAATTTCGAATCATGTCTCTAGAGGACAGTGTTATCTCACTCATCTCTTCATCCTTAGGAGGTTCGCCTGGCCCAATTTAGCCTGTATGTGCACAAAAGTGCATTTGGATCTGCTAAAGGGAGACAAGTCTGTACTAATGGAAGATTTGAAAAGTGATAGCGAAACTGTCCCAAAACCAAATGTGTTGCTCGTTGATCACATGTATGGCGAATGTCAGGAACAGTGGCAGACATTGCGGACACTTGCAAGGCATGCCTCACAAGTGGTGAAAAGTACCAAGGTGCAACTATCTTTATCATCTTTGCTCAATAGGCATATGAAGGATTAAGTGCCAAAGATCATGAGCGTCAGAGAAGAGCTAGTGAGGGTGCTGCAATATATCAGCTGACACTTCTCGACTTCTACCTCGCGATGCCATGAACCACAGCCAACAAGCGCCAGCTAAATCAACTTCTCTACAGTTTCAGTCATGGACACAACATCAACATGGTGGGAAGAGAAAACTGTCTTGTACATAACAATGAGGCTGATTTAACCTTGGCAAGCTACATGTTGAAATTTGCTGAAAACGGTGAGGCACATGTGCTGATGGAGAAGTGGGACAGATCAGTGCTTGATATTACCACCATGCTGTCATTGCGCTGAGAGTGAAATGCCAGGGTCTGTCACAGTGCGACACGGTTTCTTTCCCATGTGGAAAGGGCAAGGTCCCAGCATTAAAATTACACCAATATTCCTGCACTAGCTGAGGTACTGGGAGAGGAGGATGTCACACAAAGTGACTTGATGGATATATGTCCGACATTTTTCTTATCAGTCTACTCAGAGAATATATTGTCAACTGCACCGGTACAACATTTATCACAAAAAAAACCCTTACACTGAATTCCCTGCCTCCCCCCCCCCCCCGCCCCATCGCATATAAACCTGGATCTCCATAATCGTCGCGCTTGTCTCCAAATGCTTTTGTCGCTCCGTAAGTGTTATAGATCAGAAGCAACTCAAGACATCGCCAACTCTGGCTGGCAGATTGCAGGAGGTTCGCAAGTGATGAAATTTACTTCTTTGGCTTCTTGGTGTCATCAGTCTTAGATATTGTGGGGAGCCTCTAATCCTGTGTCTGGAGGGCAGCGTTATTTCATTCATCTCACTATTATCAGGAGGTTTCTATGGCTCAGTTTAGCCTATATGTGCACAAAGGTGGCCTAAAACCCTATCCATTTCATTTCAGTCTTAGATGATTGTTGCAATTCACTGACTAGGAAAGAATCAGAGGAAATTCATGTTGAGGAGGAAGAGGAGGAGGGAGAGGACGAAGTCTGGGGGATAAAAAACTATGAAGTATTAGATTTTTTGTATATATATAAACTTATCGTACATGAAGTTTTAGGATGTTAGAGTATGTTTCAATGGTTTGTTATATCTGTGTTGTTCACACCTTGCAGAATAACACCTAGGTGGACTGTGTTAATTGTATGGAGAACTTTTTTCGGCAAAATGATTATTTCACTATTTTTATTGAAACAGTCATGTGGTGTCCTTATTGAAACAGTCATGTGTTGTCATGTGGTGATAATTATGTGGACCTCCATCAGCCTTTAATTTGTGTGACCCAGGACACGAAAATCCTCTGTTTCGCCAGAAAGTATAATGCGCTGTCTATTTACGTATGTGGGCCTACTGTAGCCCGTGTGTAGCTGCAGGTTAGATCAACAATTGCCATTGAAATAATTTTTACCTCTAAATTGCGCCAGAATGCAGTTAGAGCCTATTTTTCAACATTTCTGCGGGATGCCCCCAGCCCCCATATTACATTTAAGGATGGTCGTTCTGTGTACACCCCCCCCCCCCTTGTCTTACTTTGTATACGGACCTGTGAATGACTCAGCGGTAGGCATATGGCTAATCACCCTAGAATTGATACTTACAGAAGAACCAAATTTGGCCTACCATGCATTAAGGCCTATATGCTTACTGTAGACACAATTAGACTATATTAGGTGTAAGGGTTTTATTGTAATAGTGAAGCAAAAGAACCAAACTGTTTTAATGTGTGAAGTATAACAATTATTGTTGGCTTATGTCTATATAGCCTCTTAATAATGAGCGGCAAGAAAAATATAATTGTCATTCTCTTGTTTGCTAACACAATAATTACATTTTATAATCTATAATTACTAGGCCTACAATTGCAATTTATTTATGTCTAACGTTACTTTTTTACACTGAATAGGTCCTGGGCACTGCCCATTTCATATTATTGGTCAGTTTAGTTTGGTTTGCATCCTAATCATGACCTTTGACCTGGATCTCATTATTACCATTAACCTCAGAAATGAATTTCTTATGTCTGAATCATATGGAAATGTGGTATTAGGCGAATAGTATTAGACCTGTAAACAGGCTGAAGGGGGAAAAAATATGCCCAAGCTGAATTTTTCAAGATACCTTCCAAATACCATTAGAAACAACATACTAAAACTGGAGCCTTTTTCATTATTCAAGATGGCGTCCAAGATGGCCGCCAAAATGTTGAGACCGCTATATCTCGGCTTGTAGTCAACATAACTTGATGATTTAAATGTCTACATGTGCATTTATTGTCATAAAGATTCCATTGAAACAGGAAACAGGTTCTGAGTCACTAAATAGTCACGCATATAATTTATTTGCAATTTAAGGTATATTAATAAGCAAAATAACAAGATTTTGATATGTATGACATTTTAAATACTATTTCAATCATTAACATATCAGAAATTGAAAATAAATGATATATGTGACAATTCCGTGACTCAAAACCTGTCTCATTGTAATCATTTTGTAAAAAAGAACATTTCGATATCGTGAAATTATGTTGATTACAAGCAGAGATACTAGGTCGTCGATTTATGCAAACATCCACTCGAACACCCCAAAAATTATACCAAAAATATTTTCCAGAGGTTTTTGTCAACAATGAAATGTATTTAATGGCAGGAGAAAGTCTTTCAAAATCTGACTACCAGAAAAAGTGTCAAATCCAAGATAGTCGCCAGTGACTCTAGAAGAAGGAAATTGCTATGACTAATTAGTGTATACCTACTGTTTAAGTGTCGATGTCAGTGCAGGCACTGATGTTGGCCGTGGTAGCCTTAAACAACCGGCAATATAGTTACCTTCAGCCATTGTCACTCTGGGGACTATCCGACCAAAGTCTCTGAATGTATGGACATGCATGGGGTAAATCCCCCAGACATGCCCGAAACCCCTATGTTATCGGGCAAGTGAAGGAAAACGATATCAACAACTGACCGTGCCCTATCACCCCAAACTCACATCATAATCTGTACATCATTCATCTCATCAATGGTCTGTACTGTGATCATGATCATGATCATGATCATGATCATGATCATTAGTGCCAAAACGTGACGTCACGCAATAATTTACTGGGAATTACACCATAAAAAAGCAGTGAAATTCAAGAAATACATGCACATTGTGTTTACATCATTCAATTTGTTAAGTTCTTCTATCAAGCTAAAAAAACATGTGTTTATGTTTTTCAACCCCTCCCCCTGACATAAAAAAGAAACCTATATACCATGCTCCTGGTGTACCACCCACGGTGCCCACCCCTCTTAATTTCCGAGAAGGGTGAAAAACATATAGGGGCCTATGCAATAAATTAGATGCATAATAGCTCGTAGCGGTGTGGTTAACAATGTGAAAATGTAATTTTGAGCAAGGAATTACAAGAAATTACAAGGCATTACAAATGAAGGGGCAGGAGGCAATGGGGAGGCGCTAAAAGGCGACGCAGAGGCATTGAAGGGCAATGTAAAGGCGTTGAAGGGCGACAATGAGGCGTTAAGGTGCGACTGGGTGTGATAAAAGGTGGTATGGAAGGCAGTACAGGGCGACGAGCAAGCGTTAAATGGCAATGGGAAAGCGTTAAAGAGCAATGGGGACGCGTTAAAGTGTGATGGGTAGGCGTTTAAGTAGTAGTAGTAGTAGATCTTTGCTTTACGTCACTTTTCGGCACAAAAGGTCTTTTAAGTGACATTGTAATACGATAAAAACGTTGTAGTAAATTGATGAGATGAATGATGTACAGATGATGATGTGAGGGTGGGGGTGATAGGGCATGGTGGGTTATTGAGAGCGTTTTCCTTCGCTCGCCCGATAAGGGGTTCTGGGCATGTCTAGGGGATATACCCCCAGACATGCCCAGACGGCCGGAGACTTGAGTTTCGCTGTACAATTTAATGATGAAACTCTTTGGCATTTTGCACAGCTCCGCTATCCTCGGGTCGGATAGTCCCCAGAGTAACAATAGGAAGGATCACTCCCTCTGGGTAACTCCATTCATCCCACGTGAGAGACCTAATGTCAAACACGCTATTGCCGGTTATTTAAGGCTACCACAGCCTACATCAGCGCCAGCACTGATGCGGGTGCTGCATTGGCTCCGCTGTTGAGCGGAGGAACCAGGGTACGCCACTGGCAATCCGCCCGAAGATTATAGCCAGATACGAGGAGGCTGCAGCTGCCCTTGGATGATTGCTGTAGACTAGTGCTTCCGTACAATGCCGTAACAGCATCCAACAGACGAAACAGATCCCTAATGAACCTCCCCGAATGGGGGCGAAAAGTACTACTACTAGCAATCATCCCAGTACCCCAGGCGTTTAAGGACGACGAGAAGGCGTTAAGGTGCGCAGAAGAGGCGTTAAGAGGCAATGGGCAGGCATAAAAGGGAAAGTAAGATGCGTTCAAGTGTGATGGGAGGCGTTAAAAGGCAACAAAAAGGCATTAAAGGGCAACGAAAAAGGGTCAAAGGGCATCACAGAGGCATTAAAGGGTGATCAAGAAACAATAAAGGGAGACAGGAAGAAGTTAAAGGGCAATGGGGAGGCGTTAAAGAACGACGAGGCAGTGCTAAAGCGCGACAACGAGGCAATAATAGGCGACAGAAAGGTGTAAATATGGTAATGCTATTGTCTAAAATGCGAGGGAGGGGAAACAAAAGGGGATAAGTCTGTGTTAAAGGGTGACAGAGAGGAGTTAAATGGAGCTAAATGGATTGGAATGTGTTGATGGGCGATAGGAGGGAGTTAGAGAGCATCTGATGGCGTTAAAGAGCAAAGGAAAAACGATAAAAAACGGTGGGGAGGCGTTGAAGAACACTTTATTCAGTCAAACATAGCTAAATAACCTTATAAATGTCAATAATTATGAAAAATCAAATGAAATGAATGGGGTTTTAGTCCACCTTTGTGCACATACAGGCTAAACTGGGCCAGGAGAACCTCCTGAAGATGGCGAGAGGAATGAGATGACATAGGCCTCTAGACACAGGATTCGAAATATGACATTTAATTATCAAAATTGTACTACAATAAATGCAGTTAAACCCTCATCAAAGATATGGATTACACTTGTTTCCATTTTTATTTGTGTAAAATGTTTTTTTTGGAATGAGACTTTCGATAAAACTACTACCATAAAAGGATTTTCTACCCAAATTAAATCAAAATAAGGTATTACATTGTGTTATTTTAATTTGTTAGAATCATCTTTTCGCTCATTTGACCTTAAAATTGACATTTTGACTTTGAAGATGAAATTGAATCGATCACTAAAATATTATCAGAAATGGATCTTGCAGTAAGTTAGATTAAGTCGGTTACCTCTTTTTACACAAAAAATAGGTATTACGCTTGCTATTACTTGACCTTAAATTGACGTTTTGACATTAAAGACCTTTGATCTTCAATTTTTTTTATACATTTTGACCTTGGAATTTACCTTTTAATGTCTAAGAAGTCCTAGCATTACCAAAATAATAACATAATTAGATTATCCAGTAAAATCACCTCAAAACGAGGTATTACATATGATGTTTTTTTGATGTTTGTATTTGTTTAAAATATTATTTTCAGGAATTTGGCCTTAAAATTAACCCTTTGACCTTAAAGGTCACCTTGGATCACAAACATAATACCATAAAAAGACTTACCAGTCACAATTCCATGAAAATGGGGTATTACACAATTTCTTAACTTTATTTGGTAAAAATCATATTTTTGATTATTTGACCTTTAGATTGGCCCTTTGACATTGAAGATGACTTTGAATCATAAAAATAATATAAGAAATGGATTTTCCAATCAAAATTAGACGAAAAAAAGGTATTACACTTGTTCCTGCCTTTATTTGTTGAAAAATCATATTTTACCTTGGCCATGATCTTGGATTTTGCCATACCTCCCTTCCATCTTGGAAATTTCATCCATTTTAGGGGTCAGATTTTGTGTGACTGTAATCCATTATATATCCAGTAGAATAGAAAACAGTTATAAAACTTTTGTCATATTTTTTGGTGGGTGAGGTGGTATATCAACCCGTCTATATAGCTGAGTTAACATTTTGGCGGCCATCTTGGACGCCATCTTGAATATTGGAAAAGGCTCCAGCGGAAATCACGGGGAGTTTTAGTATGTTGTTTCTAATGGCATTTGGAAGGTTTCATGAAAAATTCAGCTTGGGCATATTTTTTTCCCCTTCAAAACCTATTAGTATTCAAAACCTAATACTATTCGCCTATATTGGGGATTTGTGTACGTCCATTGGTTAAGATTAACATTTGGCATTACTCCCGATTGCTAATTAGGCTAATTATGTTAATTATGCTAATTAAAAAAGTTGCCCAAAGTTGCCTTCTGGGCAACAAAGCTGAATTTGTTCATTGACCCATCGCGAACATGAATCAATCAAAAAACCTTACACTTCTCACAATTTCTAGGTTCTAATGACGGCAACTGGACTATAAAGCCGGGTCTCGGAGTTCGGGAACTCATTTTCTAGTTTACATTGCGTTGAACCACACTCCTGGCTTTTCACCAGGTGGCTCCACTGACACTTGTTTGAAGTTCTGAACGCTTGGAAAGTCGGTCATTTTATATTTTATGCTCTACAAAATTTCGCCCACCTTTTCTATAAAGAGGCGTTGGAGCTTATTTGTTTACAACCTAAAACAATCGTCAAACCTTACTTGTCGAAGGTTGGTCATGGAATCATGGTTTTGGACCCCACTTAAAACAAACACCATGATTAAAAAGATGGCTGCAAGTAGGCTAGGCTGTATTTATAACGAAAAAAACTTAAAGAGTGGAATAATTTTAATTCCACTCAAGCCCATTTGTGCACTGCTTAGGCCTACAATGTTAAGCCTGTTTTAGTTCAAAGGGGATCAAGATTTGTAGAAAATTGGTACTGATGTTTTATTAATGCTGATCTACCGTCAGCGACACCAGCCCAGCAATAAAGCAGCATTGGTTTGTTGCTTCATGCTTACAGGGATGGTGCGGGGCAAGACGAGACTCCCAGTAGGCGTCTTGCCCCAATCCCTATGGGCGCCTTGCCCCATGGTAGGCGTCTTGCCCCATCTTGTCATTTTGAATTGGTGCACGCTGTAGAGTTTTGTATTATCGCCCAATAATTAAGGTCATAGAATAAAAATGTATCTTAGAGTTATGTTGAACCGGCCTGCAATGTTGGACCAACTGACGTTGTATAGGCCCTAGATTTTATACAAATGTCTTATGTTTGCTGGGCAGGAGGACTTTCTCTCAAACATTGTACATTTGTCCAATGCTGGTTCAATGCTGGGCCAGCATCACAGACGTTGGCCTAACATTATAACAGCATTGGATCAATGTCTCGTTTGAGTAGTATCTTGTAATCAGTTCAGTGGTTTTATTAATGCCGTCAATCTGTACTCAATAGGCTACTGTTGGCCTACACTTGACCGTCCCAGGCATGCACATTTTGCAGTTGGATGATTCTTTAAAATGAAAACTAGTCATCAACAGTGATTTATTCACCCGTGACCTCCACACTGCTGTATGGTAGTCACTAGGTGGTAGGTATTGTCTCGAACGTAAAATTAGACCAAATTGACCAAGGACTGGATATATAAAGAGGGTGGGCGTCTTGCCCCACCCTACCCTCTAGGTGGCTCCTTCAGCCAGCACTGACATGAGTTTGTACTTGCAGCTATCACTGACAGTTTATGAGCTGCTCTCATGAGAGACGCCAAAAAAAATATATATATAAATATGAAATAAATGAAAAATATGAAAATTTTTAGGGAGATCTAAAAATTATGTGATTGGAATGGGGAAGGTGGGTGGGTGGAAATTCTGCGAAGAAATGCTAAAAAAATCGCTTGGTTGAAAATTGAGAGGTGTGTAGGGCCTACATACGGTGGCTTTTTAAATACAAGACGTGGAAATAAAAGTTAAAGTTGTCGCAATGCAAGTCAGACCTGTAGAAATACAAGTTAATGTTGTCGAACTACATCTTAACTCTGTTGAAATACATGTTAGAATTATTGAAAAACAAGTTATTGCTTATTAAAATTCACTTGTATTTCGACAAAAGTAACTTGTATATTAGCAACACTATCTTGTTTTTCAACAACTTTTAACTTGTATGTTGTGAAATATAAATCCATGTGTTTTCCCTTGTCAGTAATAACTTGTTTTTTTATCAACTTTATAACATGTATTTCCACACCGCGTATCCCATGAAGCATCGTTAAGATGATTCATCTTACAACGGGAGTAGATAAGCATGATAGCTGACCCGAAACAGTCCCTTGTTTTCATTACGCACACATAGGCCTACATTGTATATTTACACCTGGTATATTACACCTTACAAACGCAATAAATTAAAATCACGCAGCTGATTATAACTTGTTAAATGATATCACTTGGTAAAGGAGCACTAGTCTACAGCAATCATCCGAGGGAAGCTGCAGCCTCCTCGTATCTGGCCATAATCTTCGGGCAGATTGCCAGTGGCAAACCCTGGTTCCTCTGCTCAACTGTGGTGCCAATGCAGCTCTTGCATCACTGCAGGCGCTGGTGTAGGCCGTGGTAGCCTTAAATAACCGGCAATAGAGTGTTTGACATTTGGTCTCTCACGGGGGAGTTACCCTTCCTATTGTTACTCTGGGGCCTATTTGAGCCGAGGATAGCGGAGCATTAAATTGCACAGCGAAACACAAGTCTCCGGCTGTCTGGGCATGTCTGGGGGTAGATCTCCTAGACATGTCCAGAACCCCTTATCGGGCGAGCGAAGGAAAATGCTCTCAATAAACCATCATGCCCTATCACCCTCACCCTCACATCATCATCTGTACATCATTCATCTCATTAATTGACTACAACGTTTTTTATCGTATTACAATGTCACTTAAAATACCATTTGTGCCGAAAAGTGATGATTTACTACTACTACTACTACTACTACTACTACTACTACTGCTACTACTACTACTACTACGTGGTGGTTTTCACCAGCTGATATCCTTCATCATCAAAGACGATGGAAAGCACAGTTTATACAAAAAAATTTGAGGGCATGTTTACTGACCGATGCTGCACTGCATATATCTCTTCTACAACAAGTTAAGTGTCCCATAAGTTCTGATTTACCATCTCATTCACCATCAGCTTCACAAAATCACAGTTGCAGGAGCTTTACACATCACTGTATGTGTCTCGTGACTGGGATCCAGATAATGTAGCTTTTGATGATACCCTACAAACATTTCATGCTGAAATATGCGCTCTTAAAGACAAATCCAATGAGTCACGACCAGCTAAGGTCTAAAATATCCCCCCATGTTAGTAATTGATCATAATTCAGGTGAACATTATCTGAATATCACCACAGCAGGTGAAATATGTCCAGGTCGATCCTGTTTCATTCCGAAAGCAAGAATGAAGCGCCAAGAATATCTTCACAGAAACATATGATTTTCATCAATATGCATTGAGAACGATCGCTCGCCAAGCTAGTAACATAGCCCTCAAAGAGAACTTGGGTCTGCCTAAAGCTTGAACAGGACCCCATTCTTTGAGCATATCTAAAACTGCTGCAACGCTCCAAATAAATTTCACAATCTTACGAGGTGGCCTTGATAAGAATAATGCCTCCAAAAATCTTCTGACCATGATGTTGGCTTAGCAGAGTCCGACACAAAAGGTCCACAATCGTAGCAATGGCAGATCTATGAACCTTCGAGGCTGCCAGAGGCAAGTTCTATTCCCTAAACAAGAACCACAGGTATTTAGTAAAACTCCTTACAGAAGGTCGTGTCTTAGATACATATAATATCTGTCACACCACTCAGACCTTGATTGTCATGCATATTTATACAGAATAAGTTGAGGAGGTGGAAACGCATACTTCTTCTTGAACTGGCACCTCTGAACCAGAGCATCGGTCCCTTTGCTCTCCTGTCCTTCCTGTATATGGAGAAATATACTGGAAGGTGAGCCGACGCGTGTGATGCGAAAAGATCTGCCTGTGTATTCTGTTGACCACCTAACGATTCAGGAACCACTCCATTGACTCCTGACCTCTAGAAAGAGCGTCTATACTCAGATTGGCCACTCCCTAGAAATAAGTTGGTATCAGAAAAATTCCATGATCCTGACAAAATAGCAGAATGTCCAATGTCAGCCTGTTCAGAGGAACTGATCGAGTCCGCCCCCCCCCCCTCCTTGTTGAGGTAAGACGTGGCTGTCACGTTGTCCAAATATATGGCTATTGTCCTGTTCCTCAGAAGCCTTGTGAACCGCTTTCGGAACTGCTAATAGCTCGAGGTGGTTGATGTACAGCTACGCTTCCACCTGTGACCACCTGCCACTGACAGATCTGTTTCCCAAAGAAGCGACCCATACCCAAATTAAAGCGCTTGTCATAAGTCGTAAGTTAAATACGGATGCTATTTCTCTAGGTCCACCCCCCCCCCCCTCGGAGGGTCCGTCCACCATTTTACGGACTTTCTGGCCTCTCTGTTCAGTACAAAAACAGAGGATCCTATCCCCCTTTTCAACTGTATCCACAGGGCACGAAGATGTATTCGACCCAAGTTCACAGCTGCCTAGAAATGTTTGAGCAGTCCTCAGAGAGGGATTCGTTAGAGATCCTAATCGAAGAAAATCTTGTCCGCCGGAAGCATCACTCGCAATTCCTTCCCACTGCAGGCACAAGTATTTGAACTTCTGTCTGGGTTGCAGATGACATTTCTTCAAGTTTCGCTGGAATCCAGCCTGGTCTAAAATGTCTACTATATTGTGTGAGAAATCAACTGCCTCCAGTTCCGAGCCAACACCAGGAAATCGTCCAAATAGGCCATCAATCGAATCCCTTTTTTCCTGCACATAGCCACAACTGGCAGGATGATTGTCGTGAAGGTCCGAGGAGCAGAACTGAGGAACATTATGTGACCCTCGCAATAGGCACGTGAAAGTAAGAGTCCTTGAGGTCGATTGTAGCCGCCCAGTCTCCATTCCTGATGCTCTGAGAGACGTCTTTCACCGTTGCCATCATGAAAGTTTGTTTACTTGTATATGAGTTCACGCCCCTTTAGTTGATGACAGATCTGAAACCCCGTCCTGTTTCTTGACCAGGAACAGATTGGAGTAGAAGCCTCTGTGCTCGTCCCCCACTGGTTCTATCGCCCCTTTCAAGAGTGAAGAGTCCCTCACATTGTAGCCGCCCAGTCCCCTTTTCTGATGCTCTGAGAAACGTCTTTCAACGTTACCACCATGAAAGCTCGTTTCTTTCTATACGGGTTCAGGCCCCTTAAGTTGATGACAGATCTGAACCCCCGTCCTGTTTCTTGACCAGGAACAGATTGGTGTAGAAGCCTCTGTGCTCGTCCCTTACTGGTTCTATCGCCCCTTTAATGAGTGAAGAGTCCCTCACATTGTCTCTTCTCCTTTCTCAGTCTCTGAGGAAGTGGCCGTACTGGAAGGGTTAGCATACGGGGGGGTCAGGCCGCATGATCTCTTGGAGAATAAACTTCTGTCTCTGATGTGGCTGGCTCTGCTGGTGCTGAGACTGCCTTCTCACTGGGCCTTCTAGCTGAGCTCGCCGTCACAGCAGATTCAATGTACGAATTCAACATAGAGTCAAAGGCCGTACGAGTCTGCCGAAGTGTGACAACGTCCTATTGGCTATGCTGGATGCCAGGTGGTTCCTCCTCTTATTTCCTAGGTCGTTGAACCTGGCTCCTAACAAGCGTAGAGCAACGGGTGTCTGGCTGCTTGATACATCTCCGTGTGGGCCTCCAGCACCCTATCCTAAGCCGGCTTTCCTCCAGATCTTCAGAGGCTCGCTGTATGTGGACCAAAGCTCTCTCTAAATATTTAAGTCCTGTTGACAGAGCATGAGTCACTAGGGCCATGTCTCTCTGCTGTCGTCAAAATACACCACCAGCCTGGCTCTTCTTTAGCAGCATCTGGACCTCCACAGGAGGCTCTGGGTCCAGGAAAGGCTTGGCGTCTTGGTGGCCTGAGTTCAACCGCTCCACGATGTCGGTACGTATAGTATCCATCTTCCTGCCCCCTCGCACTTGGCGCCACAATGCAAGCTACTGGCTGGAAGGCACCCCAAGCCAGTTAAGGAGCACCCCTCTAAGCCGTCAATCCCCTGAAATAGGTTGTACCTCTCCTCCTGCTCCAGCGATTATCCAAACGCACTGTCCTACATCTCAATATCCATCCCCGTGCTTGTGATGGATACTCGTCTTGCATCAGTAGAAGGAGCGTGAGCTGGTGTCTGTGCCACGAACCGACCCAGTCTAAATAGGGATTTCCCTTAATTTCATCAGAAATTAAGCTGATGTTGTTTTAAATATGTTTTTTTTTGTATTCTTTGACCATGAAAACCCTGGTTTAGAACTCATCTATAATGTTGTATCATTTATATTTTAGAAGTTATGTCACTTTCTTTAAATTTTGGTAATGGCGGTCATTTTAGGCTCAAATGGCGATTTATCTTAGTTTCACTATCAATAAACTTTCAGAAACGGTTTTATTATATTCTTTGACCATGAAAACCCTGGTATAGAGATCATCCATATGATTGTATCATTAATATTTTACGAGTTATGGCACAATTCATAAATTTGGGTAATGGCTGCCATTTTAGGCTAAAAAAGGGGTTTCCTCAGGATTGATTTTGGTTGAATTTTTTTCGACGTGACCTGGCATGTCAGGGAAGTCACTGAACCCCAAACTTGCTTTTTATCGAAAATGTCCGGGTTCATGTCAATTCTTACTGGACTACCTGGTCAATCAGCGTGAGCACACCAGCTGTCAATAAACAAACACTGTCAACAGTGAGGGTGTTATAAATATTTAAAAAATAAATAGCTTGACATGCTGACGCTCACGCAGCGGGAAAATAAAATCTATTTGTGCAATAAACTATGACTAATGGCGTTCATACCATGCTAATATAATAAGGCTTATTAAATTAAATGCATAATGTTAGATTAGTAATTATACACTTTGCGCAATGACAATAAAGCTAATATATTAATGACATCAAATACAGTTTAGAGTCAACTCTGAGTTTATATGCAGATGACAGCCTTCTCTGTAAGTTTTCTAACAATATTAATACCTGTAACCTGGCGTTAAACAGAGATTTGTGTCGCATTGACTCCTGGTCTAAACAATGGCAGGTTATGTTTAGCGCAGAAAAAACTTGTGACATGGTTCTCTCTTTAAGGCCAAGTTCCGACCCCCCAAATCCTCTAACATTTTCAGGTAGCCACCTGAAGTCCGTCTCCACACACAAACATCTCGGTGTCACTTTCAGCAGCGATTTAAAATGGACTATCCATGTAAATGATATATGTATTCGTGCTGAACAAAGAATATGCAATATGTACTGATTATCTTTTAAATTAAATAGAACAACCTTAGAGACTTGATAATATGGGAATCAATATGTCACCAAAAATCCCCTGGTGCTATCTGATGGCTATGTGAAGTATGAGGAAGCATAAATTCATAGATCAGCTATCATGCAAGATTTTCGAGATAATGAGAAAAAAAATAAAAATGGCTGACCGGCCATTTTGGATTTTATAACTGCGAAATTTGTCATGGGTTATTCTTGTGTGAGCCATTACATTTTGTTTTATATTCATGGTCCAGCTATTTTGCTTTTTTTTGAGTTAAGTAAATATCACAAAATTATTAAAATTCAAAAAGGCCACTAAACGGCCATTTTTAAATTGTTTGCTCCCAAAAGTTTATCAGGTAATTGGCTGACATAGCTGAACATATTTGCCAAATTAAAAAAGGACCTGATGGAAACTTTTTCCTGAAAAGCGCTAACGAGCTTTTCTTCGTTAGTGGCCATAGTAATTAAAGGGTTGATGATGTGGGAATCAAATTGTCACCAAAACAATTCCCCAGTGGTATGTGATGGCTATGTGAAGTATGAGGAAGCAGAAGTTGATAGATTAGTAGCTATCTTGAAAACAAATAACTGCCGCGGGGCCGTGTGGAATACAGTAAGCAGCCCGCCATGGCGAGGGCTGCTCAATTATAGAAGTAATGCTCAGATTCGGAATGAGGCCAACTCTTTTTCTTAAAGGGTGCTGTCATGTGCATTAGGCATACAATACCACTTGGGCTATCGCCGATGTTGCGTGAGCTTGAAATTTTATAACACGATTTTTCGTAAAAAAAGTAGTAATTAAAAATTTGGGATCCATGGTTGCATCGTTTGTGAAAAGGCAGAGTCGTGTGTACACATACTAAAATATCAGTCTGATTGTGTGCAAGTTGGAGAGTGAGTTCCTATACCCTTTAATGTATGTCATTTAACTCAGACTAAATAAATTCAGATTATTTCTCACATGTTCATAATAAATCTGTCATGATGATAATGTACGTTTCGTAAATCTGTCAAATAATAACGTAGGCTACGTGAGCAACATTTAATAAAACGATTGTAAAATTATTTACCTGTCGAACCAACTAGCAAGAGTTAAGAGAGAGGTCATCTGAGCAAATTTAAAATAAAACACTGACGTTTTATTGATTTTACACACAATTGTATCTGTCAATTGTCTGTCATAAATTAACATACGTTTCTTGACATCCATTAAAAAATCTGTCATGATAATAACGTACGTTTCCTAGATCTGTCAAATATTAACGAACGTGAATAAGACTTAAACAACATTGTACTATTATTCGTTCATCAGCCCCCAAATAGCCAGAGGGGAGCGAGAGTTGATCTTAGCAAATTAAAAGTAATACACTGATACTACATTGATTTTGCACACAAATGTAGCCGTTTAACAATTGTCTGTCATAAACTAACATACGTGGTCAATAATTCTGTCATGAAACTAACGTACATCAACAAATTCTGTCATGAAACTAACGTACGTGTAGAAAATCTGTCATATGACTAAACGTACGTGTACACAATCTGTCATAGGACTAACGTACGTGTACACAATCTGTCATAAATGTAACGTACGTTAACATAATTGGTGAAAAACCATCGCAAATGCATACTATTAACGTTGTCACTGAGGATATTCTTATGCTATCTGTGTAAACCGCGATCATTATGTTGCAAGACAGCATGGATTAAAATTAAATTGTTATCTACTACATTATACATCAGTAACGGGTCTGGCATTATACCGAAAAGACACGAAAAGACACGAAAAGATAGACGATATAGGAACTAAATATTTCATATTGTATTTGTGTTTAGTACGCCCCACACAGTGTACATACCAAATTTTATAAAAAAATATTAATTATATCTTGCCTAATTCGGCATTTTAAAGTCCGTCAATGAGCGCTATACATTGCAATGTATTATCAATGGGCAGTCCTGCGTCACCGAAAAGACACCTAAAGACGGCAGGATTATACGAAATCGCATTATTTCTTATTATAGCATGTTTAATACGTGATCATCGGACTATATACGAATTATAAAATTAAAATATTAAAGATAAGTAGCCGAATTCGGCAATTTAAAGTACGTCAATGAGCTCTATACACAGATACATTGTAATGTATTATCAATACAAGTGCAGCCTCACCGAAAATACACCTAAAGACGGCAGGATTCCACGTAATTTAATGGGCAGTCCCTCGTCTCCGAAAAGACACCAAAAGACGGCAGGATTATACGAGATCGCATTATTTCTTATTATAGCGTATTTAATACGTGATCATCAGACCATATACGAGATATAAAATAAAAATATTAAAGATAAGTAGCCGAATTCGACACTTTAAAGTGCGTCAATGAGCGCTATACATTGTAATGTATTATCATGTTTTAAGATGTCTCTGACACTGCACGCTTAGATATCTGATGAAAGTGTATCAATTCATAGTATTGTTCAAAAATATAGATTTAGGTTTCTATGCCTTTACACAGTACCTGTCATGTACTTACTCCGATAATATATAATGAAATCAATTTTGGTGTACATACATCATATCTCAGGTTTGTGGACGGAAAGGGTGCCATAGTCGTTAACGTATTCACTGTCAATGCGTTCGATACAGCGAGGGATGGCCCTGCAAACACGAGACGTTCGCCCAAGATTGTGTGAATGCTGGGCCAGCGTCGCAGACGGTGGGCCAACTTTCAACCGACGTTGGGTAAACGTCTCCTGTTTGCTGGGGAGGCAAAATGATCACGTCGCGCATTATATAATGTAAGAAATGCATTCCTGATGTCATAGAAGTCACCAGAGCGTAGTTTTTGACTATGTGTAACATCATTAACGGGCATAAGCGTAAGTAATTATCACCGGGTACAATCATTTCTATACATTTGTTATTTGCTAAAACCATTCTTGTCAACACCAGCCTGGAAAGCAGAAGGTGCGAAGTTGTGCTCAGCTTAAACTGCTCCACACGTGAGGTGTTTGTGGTGACCAACAGCTTAAACAAACTAGGTGAGAGGTTGTCATTCACAGAAATAGTTAAAAGTGACAGATACGTGTTATCACATGTGATTTTTTTATTCATGCTGGAAACATTAAGTATTGTGCAGATAATTCAAGTTCATAAACAGTCTAATTACGATGTATGTAAAACTTAACAACGAACAATTATATTAATTATTTTTCTTGCACAATCTGCCCGTCATTTCAGCGGCAATGACCATTGGTAAATACATATTACATTATTATATAATCACGCTTCGTATCTTTACTAACTTTGATCTAATAGCAGTTTGTTGTCGATGTATTGAATAATTACCAGTAAAATATAAATCGTTTCTAGTGAGCCTCCAGCCTGGAGATCAGAAGGTGTGACGCTTAGCGTAAACTGCTCCGCACGTGAGGGGTTTGTGTACCCGGTATGACTGGGCCGCCTAACTCATTTACTGCGTGAGGCCCAGTCACACTGACCGCCATTTTGTTTACACAGCCAGCTGTGTAAAAACGACGCTCGCGCTGCCTACCAAAAAAACTCGGATGCCAAGAAATTGAGACGAATATTTCAAGTGCCTATGAAAACTGGGCCATTTTCAGCAGGCGTAAACTTGTGATCGTATCGAACTATGACATTTAAAAATGGAGGTCACTGTGTCAGAGCCTTGCGATGTCATCAGGGTGGAGTTTGTGTTGACTAACAGCTGAAGCATATATACATGTAGTGTGGGTGATAATATAATTCACATTAACAGATCTAGAATAACATAGGGCCTACATAAAATACCATATATATAACAAGTTGATGGCAAGATTACGGTGCATTAAACAAGTAACAATACATGTATTAAATAAATTGTTTTCATACATATATCCATATAGGGCCTATATATAAGCATATTCCTCCCGTCTTTTCGAACCTACTGATAATACATTGAAATGTAGAGCGCTAATTGACGCTACTTACCTGCTTACTTGCAATAAGCTATATATATTTTTTTATTTCACATTTATTCTCTTTGTGGTGTATCAAATATATCAAGTTGTAAACTCAAAATATTGAGTTACGAACTCAATATATTGAGTTGTGAACTCAATATATTGACTTTCAAAGTCAATATATCGGGTTGTAAACTCAATATATCGAGTTGGGAACTCAATATATCGACTTTTAAAGGCAATATATTGAGTTGTGAACTCAATATATTGACTTGTGAACTCAATATATTGACTTTCAAAGTCAATATATCGAGTTGTAAACTCAATATATTGAGTTGTAAACTCAATATAGTGAGTTGTGATCTCAATATATCGACTTTTTAAGTCAATATATTGTATTGTGAACTCAATATATTGAGTTGTGAACTTAATTTATTGACTTTTAAAGTCAATATATTGAGTTAAAAAAAAATAATAATGCAAATGTCGCTTCTGGGGCTTCGTAGCTATAGCACATGGTGACCATCGTGAATTTCGTTATCATACAAAAAAAGGAGGTAAGTAAAACATTGTCAGCAACTCAAGGTGTTCTTGGATATTTATTGACCACAAGTTTATTAGCTTGTAACAAATATATGTCATGGGTTCATTTGTTCATCACAGTAGCCTATGTATCCCTGCTTAGCTGACCACAGCGAGCGAGATGTCTTCGGGAAATTGTAAAGTTCTGTTTCTTACAGCCATGCATTATCTGACGACTCTTATACTCCACAATACACCAAAAATACGTTAAGTAGTAGGCCTTCTGTATCATATCATATACTTTTCACTTAAGAGGTACAGTTCAACATGCCAATATATAATTCTGGTGTTTGTTCGACATGTATATGGTTAAGGGACAGGCCAAAATATCGATGTCGATGAAAAAAGATAATAATTCATTATCTTTAGGGAAAGGGGGTGGCTTAGTAGCAGGGGATGGTTAATTAGTTCCATATCCATCATTTTGTATAGGGTAAAGCCCGAGGAGTTAAAATTGGTCGAGGCCGACATGGACATATTTTTAATTTGTTGACCAAGTACAGACCACTTATCATGGGCCTAATGATAGACCTGCTATAATCAGTCAGGTGCGACCGAGCTGTTGATTATGAGGGATACTCATTATGGTCGGATGTGTTTTAAGTCAGTTAGAACCGTCCGGGTTCTCCATTCTTCAGCACTACAACACATTTTTCTGTTACATGTAGCCTGTGTGACAGATAAAGCATCAAAAACGATGAGTTTTTACCCATTTGCGTTTCGATTGTTGTATGCTGCGACTATAGCAATCCTCACATAGTAGACTTATATCACCATCTACTGTCCCACATAGCATACTGGCTGTTGTTTTATTACATGCACTGCAAGGTGGCTTCCCATCAACTCCATCTTGACTCTTAGGCTGGGCTGTATTGCTGGATGACATTCTCGACAGATAGTGACGTAGACAGCTTTTTTCGCAAGCTGTTGCTGAATCAATCTGCTTATTAATCAAATCATTCAATCAATATCGTATTTGGGAACACGTTGCTATTCAGGTTAATCAAAGCTTAAAGGGTTGCACAGCACGCAAGAGTCAAAAACATTTTTTTTTTATTATTAACGGACGTTATACATTCCAAATTACGGTATGATAAGCAGATAAGCTGTGCCACTTGTAAGCCAATTAAGTACGGTAATACAAACGTCACACTACAAGTTGCATAATAGCCTAGGACTACTATTCGAGTGTCCACGCACACACAAGAGAATAGTGTAATGTTATAGTGAATGATCCTGTGAAACAGAGAACTATCTATTAATTAGCATGAAATTAAGAAAATGTAATAATGCTATAGGTCTTGGGCCTAACTACGGATGTTTATACAATATGATACAGCTGCGAATAACAGCTTTAAGTTTTACAAATAGCGTTATCACATGTTATGGTAATACGTATAATTATTATTGATGATAACGTTAGTAGGCCTAAATGTAAATTATATTACAAAAAAAATAACCCTAGATGTCACTTCACCAAAATGTGAAATTACCTGAGCCGATGGAGAAAATTGACTCAACAGTGATTAGAGTGTTCTGTCATACGATCCTTCAATAGTGATTAGAGTGTTCTGTCACACGATCCTCTAGTAACTATATAGGCCTACACTACTTTGTAGTTGTCCCTTTATATGCCTACGTAATGAAATTGAAGTTTAACACTGTCACATGATATTTATTTATGGAGTACTTGTAGTGAACGTGAGCATGTTATAAACCTATTATAACAGATGTAAACAGTGAGCTCAATCTAGCACAACAAATGCTAACATTGTTGGACCAACGCTTCACACGCTAATAACAAACGATTGAGCATTGCGTGCCGGGAGATTGGTATCAAGTTGAATCTAGGCCTACAGTCCACTCTACGGTCCATTATTAACTAGAGAGGGGGAAGTGTCGGATAGGTAGAGCGCATGACAGTCACGCCAACTGGTGCGTCCCGGGCTCGAACCCCAATGATGCTACTTATGTCTTTCAGAGAAATAGCCTTGTTTCTCCCCTCTCAATGTGACTCTAAGATGATCACTTTTAATGGCGGCCTCGTCTAGTTAAGGTTGAAACCAGTGTATCGGCGTTAATTTCACAGCGCGCGTAGGTATTGGAACAAAGGGAATCGGAGGAAGGGGGGGGGGGGGGGTTATAATCAAATGATTATTATGACATAGAATTATGCTTACTTGCTAGCAAGTAAATGTTAAATTGTTTAGGCTTGCTTCTATATAATTCAATGTATGTCATTGTTCATAATAATGTTGTAGGGTAGCTTCTTTGATGGCGACATATGTCTTAAAAGGAGTCTTTCATATTGGTGAAATAAGGTAATCTGTCTGTATGTCTGTCTGTCTGTCTGTCTGTCTGCTAGACACTCTAACTACAATGTAATTTGTAAACAACTTTGATTGACAAATATATATTGGTGGATCAATGATCTAATTATATGATTTCATGGTAATTTTGTTGCAATAAACCCTCAATTGGAATTTTTTATACCCGTCTTAGTTAAATCTATGTGTCCACGTGCCATTTTGTATTTAAGTGTATGTGTATACCTAATACACTCTTTGCACGATTTTGCGCGTAGTCACCCCTTCAGATACCTATACAGACATTGGGATCGATCCACCCACTCCTTACTTTTTAGTACTAGGGATTACACAAAACATCATTCAAAACACTTACAATACTAAGACTGTCAACAAGATCCGGCTTGTCTGGAGCATCTTCATAATAGCTCTAGTGAAACTACGTATATTTCTGTAAATATTTGTATTATTATCGTGTAATCTTCACATTTCAAATCACCCGCTGAGAGCGTCTGCACTGCATATTTGTATACTGACAATTTGCAAATTTATTTTTAGATATAATGCTGCTGTGTGACGGAGGTATGCATTTTTTCAAGCATGAGCAAATTCGTTCGGTACCCAGACAGGAGACGTTCACCCATGCTGCTGTAATGTTGGGTCAGCGTCGCAGACAGACAGACAGACAGACAGACAGATATTTTATTGACAGAAAGGAAGTCATTACAGACTTATTTGTCATAGAAATGAGAGAGATATATGTACATGTATATATACAAGATCGTTAACTTGTTAAATAATCACGTGACAATATACATGGTATGACATGCATAACTAAAATCATGGTATTAAAGTGACAATGCAATAATAAACACTCCCAGAATATGGGCCAACATCACACCAATATTGTGTGTATCATGTATGTCTTGTGTTTGCTGAGCCTCGCAAAATATTGATCCTTCCCAGCAGGCACAATAAGTCTACGACGTTGGACCAACGTAAAACCGGCATTGATTCAATGTCTTGTGCCTGCTGGGTAATTACGTAATGAGCCCCCATTCCAACAAACTCAACCCGTTAAAACAATATTGGTTCAATGATGGTTCAGCGTTGTAGAAGGTGGGACTATATTCCACCAGCATTGGTTCAAAGTCATTATTCCCATGCTGATTCTACATCAACCATTCAATCGCTAAACACGTCTGTAATCGTTTTAAATATGTTTCAGCAGGCGAAAATATCACTGTTATTGGAATTGAGTGTGTGAAAAAGTTATGAAAATATTATTACCTTTCATCCACTTGAAGCCGTGGGTCGCGGTAGTCAACATTGGTTTATTATTAGTCCAGTAAAATTAGGACACAATTTGACAAAGATACGAAAAAAATAGGGGAGATAAGAAATTTTGTATATTAGTTCTTAGCGTGTTAACATGTTTGAGGGTGAAAGCCGTAAAGCATTTAAGTTATGCATTTATATTACTGTACATAATATCGTATGCCATAGAGAAAATAAAACATGATATCTGTATACGCGCGGTGATGAATGAAATCTACAATTTTGCTCGAGACATGCACAGTTACCAGCAAAATGTTTGATCCCTTCGGGTTATGACCGTTCATGTACAGTCAACACGTGTATTTGTATACATTTGTAACCACTGTTTCCTTAGGCCTGAAATAAAATACTTCACACAAACATTGATATAAACCAAAGTAACGTATTGTTTTGGAGATAATAAATCGATATTTTAGACCACTTCAGGGGGGATGAATTTTGTTGAGTGATAGTAAAGATATTACAGATTTACTACAATGTTTACATATGTTTACATACTCACACTGGAGTCATTCATGCCGACAAACTAAAAAACCGGCTGTCAAATGAGGTGTTTATTTATTCCAAATGTGTAGCACAACGAGATATTTATATGCTCAGTACAATAAATTCATCTTGAGTAAAACGGTAAGGTTTAGATCTTCTTAATTAAATATTAGGACAGAAATAGAAATATCTATGACCGTGATCAAATGAGGTCATGCTTATGTTGGAAACGGTCTCCGACAGTCTGTAAACAGGAGTCCCAAGATCTAAAACATACCACCAGTCTAGTATAATTATTTAAAAACATAGGCTTTGTTAGCGTTGTTTTACTAACGGGTTAATAACAGGTATTATACTTAGTTTTGTTACATATTCAAACAACTGAAATTCCACGACATTATATCAACCAAATTGCAGATAGACCTATATATACCATGCAAAAATGAACCAGTTTGTACAACGCTTGCCTTTGTACAATGTTTTTATATCCTGGACGAATACGAGCAGTCGCACACGATTTCAAACTGATGTTATCAGTTAACATTCACATATATATGTTATTCATAATATCCCTTTAATGCCACCAATCTATAACTTTTCCGTCTTTTAGTTAAGTTTCTAGCTTAACTATTCTAAAAGACCCAATAATACAGTAATACAGTATTAATGTATTATTGGGTCTTTCACTGTATTATATATATATATATATATATATATATATATATATATATATTCATCAAAATAATCTACCATTAGTTTATGTTAGAAGATAAGGCTTAATAATTTCATTTCACAATTTGTACCATTTTGATTTTAGAGACTACGAATACGATTACGTAATACAATTACATAATTAGGCTTACTAGTAAAAAATATATCAGCAGTAGGCCTACTGACGAGGTAGTTTGCATTTTAACTCATTGTTGAACAGCCTTTTTGTAATTTTCCAAATAAAAAAATACCCATATCTTCATATATGAATTCCAGCGTTACGTAATCATGAGTTGAACACATTTTTTGCGATTTCAACTCGCACTGACTGAAGGCATTACTAGATGTGTTTTGTTCATACACATGTCGTATGACATGATATGACATTTCTCAACAATACCACAGCATGCATTAACCAGTTTTATTGCCCATAAAGGGGTAACAACCTCTGAGATTCCCGTTACGTGGTGGAAATGGAAATGGAAGCGTAAAAAATTGCTATTTTTCAGATGAAAAAAAAACAGCTTCAATATATATGAACTTTTTGAGTCCTATATTTTAATTAATCTATTGTAGAATACGAAAAGCACTATTGTTAACAAAATTGCTCACTAACATGTTTCCTATGAATAAATAACATCGTTACGTAATCACATTTATGTGCGTTACGTAATCACTAGTGGTGTTTAGTAGCTTGCTATATAATATTGATATGCTAATATTAATAACTTGATAACTAATTGAGCTTAATTCATTTTGTTTTCTCCATCTGATGTAAAAACCTTGCAGTAGGCCTATGCATTCTGAATAACATAGGTTAATGTGTGTTTTAATGCAAATTTTCCAGTAAAATAGAATTGTGTACAAAATAGAATAATTTTAACAATTTAAAAACTGGACAAATCCAATATGGCCGCCATTACACTGTAAATGTATTGTTTTATTTTGATTGGTCACACACATGCTCCGAAACGTTAACAATAATATTTGATTCAATATTTTGAACTTATTTAGTATATTTTAAGAAATTTAAAAAAATCGAAAATTCAAGACGACCGCTTTGACCTAATTTTCAATCATGTCTGACCCCTGTATGTGAACGCATTTTATTACACAACAATTTAATTTTAGATCAAAATTAACACAATCTCTGCTTGAGATATTGTGACCTTTTTGTCATGTATGTGATTACATAACGGTGATTTTTGTGATTTCGTAATGACCACTACTCTCTCTGATTCGAAATAGCTTACACAAGGTAATATTGATTTAACTATATGCACAACACTCATATGTCACCTCATGCAGCTCCTTGTGGGTATTATGGCAACACAGAACGAAGAATTTGGAAAATGATATGATAAATTATTGCATAATATTTGTCATTTTTGTGATTACGTATCGGTGAATTTTGTGATTAACGGCATTTACACTGTTCACAAGCGACCTAGTACAAAATAAATGTGATAAAGGTACCCACAACATTCATATTTTAGCTCACTTCAGTGCTTTCACATAATTAAAAGCAACACATAAAAAATTACATTCAAAGTTCAAGTTTTCGTTACGTAATCACACAGGGTCATTTGTGTTTCTTCTAGAAGACATCAATTTGTTTGTTGCGATATTTTGTGAAACATAAGTTAAGAACTTCATATGGTAGGATTCAGGATGATCTAAACATTCACGGCTACGATATAAAACATCTAACATAGTTTTATTGAACAATCAAATTATTGAGGTTGAATTAAAATAAGACACCTACGCGAATTCGACTGCAAGCAAAAAGGCGCACTTTTTTAAATCCCATAGATCAGAATGAGGTCCATTTTTTTCGTAAAATAATAGACGGTTAATAATTTTTTTCGGTACATAAGCTTCAATATGATTACTTGGCAGAGAAAGCATTTCAATGGCGAAATAAGAAATTTCATTTTTATGTGTTTGGTAGGCCGAACGTTTTTCATGGACATCACTTGGTCTGATCGTTTATCTCCACATTGAATCAAAAGTATCATATTTGCTAAGTCGTCATGCTCAATAGTGATATTTCCTTACAATCACTTTTAATTTCACTTAAATATTTGAAAAAAACATGAATTAATGCGCTTATATTTCAAAATAATTACACAATCCACAAAAGACACATTCGATTATATGGATGGATTAACCATTGTTGTCTGCATTATCATGGCAGTATTTGCATAGTGATGTACCTGTCTAAAACAAACTGTGCGATTATTATTTTGAATGTATCTTAGGGCTAATAATATGAATATCCGCCACAAGATTTGTCCGCCAAAACGTAAAAACAAATGTCCACCACAAGATATGTCCGCCAAAAATGCAAAAAGAAATGTCCGCCACAATTACATATTCGTTTTTCGCGGATATATCTTGTGGCGGACATGTCTGTACCTATCGGACACAACTGGTTCTAACAAGGCCTCGATTTGGTAAATATTGCAGCCCCTTGTTTTTGCTATAATAAGGCTATGGTACATTGCGTGATCGATAATGCAATGATAATTATCACGGATAGCCTGCAAATATTGTAGCAAACACGAGACATTCACCCAATACTGGTTTAATAGTGACCCACCGTCTGCGACGCTGGCCCACTATTGAAGCAGCTTTGGGTAAAAAAAAGTCTCATGTTTGCTGGCAGCTTCATTAACACCGGCGCCCACGTAACATTTAATCAGTTACAGATCACTGAGCTGGAGCTGATGCCACGTAGTCAGTGGTTTTCGTGTTCGGCAAGACTTATCGATGTTGAGAACAAATCCGGGCTCCCCACACAACAGCTTAGATAAAATAATGAGAAAAAATCAAAATCTAGGTCATGATGGTGTCATTAACACAGTTTTAGCGGTTTACATTCTTTCCTAAGCGATTATCCACCGCACAAGATACTCATTCAATCTGTATATTTTGTTTGTCTCTTGATCGTATTTAGAAATCTAATTTAGCCTAACATACTGATTTTAAATCTTCAAATACCAATTTATTTAATGTCCTTGTAAGATTTGTAGAAGTTAAATAGTGTTGAGAAAAAAGAAGTTTATTAAATTTTACGTATTTTTACAGAAACAGGGGGGTGATCTTGTTGAGTACGGATTACTATTTATTATTTATGTTGTTTATTTATATTCGAAGCTGAAATGGCTTTACTGGGTATTCTCACATAATGTTCTTTAAACAGTATTAGTTTTCACTGTGACGTATACTTGCTAAAGTACATTTAATAGAGTTCATCATGGTAAGACAAAACACATTGTGAATATAAATCTATCCATTGAGAACAATATCAGGTATTTCTATCTCATGCACTTGCCAGCTTTTCTGTCTCGCCTGCAGATAATTAATTATACGTACATCATCGATTTTACAGCCGGGTCGGTATCTTCTCGTTATTGCCAGAAACGACATTTTCTTGATTAACTTAGGCAGAAAGAGACAGAAAGAGAAAGCGTGAAAAACTACAAAATATCACAAATAAATGAGAAGAAAAGGGTACCATCTGGGATATAAGCCTGTGTTTTGACAAGTGTTTTTACAGTCTAAGAGCGGCAAATTAATCGTTATTAATCATTGAAGGCGAATTGAAACATTTTAGTCCCACTTTGGGGGGTATGATTATGTTACATTGAACAATTGGTGCAGCTATTTTTACTATGATATAGTTGACAGTACTGATATCGACCAAATGCTCGACAGTTTACATTCATTCAATAGCCCTCATTAACTTCGAGTACACTTCAATGTATTGGAGTAGTTTACGGCTTAACAAAGAACTATCCACATACAGGGATCGCCTTTTTAAAGATGTGTGTGAACTTCCAGGCGAGTCTCAAGTAGGCTACGCTGGTCGGTTAACGTTTCAAACACTACTTAGAAAAGCTTTTAATTTATCTGTAAATACCGGTAGTGCAACAACAACACATATATTTATTATTTTCATTAGCTAAACCGAGGTAAAAAATATTGTTGACATGTTCAGATATTTCGACATATTATTGACGACTGTACTTAATTTAATATTTTTCATTGGAAAATCAAATAAACATAAAACAGAGATAGACACAACAAGAATTCAGTTGAGCCAAACGTTATAAAAAATTTAAATTTGAGCAAAATATGTTTAAAGTTAAACGTTTATAGGGACCTACTCGCAGCTAAGAGAAAAAAACACGGAAGTCCCCGGCCCAGTAAGCATAGCCTAATTAGATTCAAATAAATTTAAAAAATGCCATTGAACCACTCAACGTTAATAACTTACTTACTCAATGATTCTATCACGTGTCACAGATACCCAACTCTGGCCTCACGAAAATAATACGTACCTGGCTTTTATGTTGGCTTGGTGTACCTATATAATTTGTTTATTTTTAGATGTCATTAGATTTGCCAAGTTTATATTCCAGCCTTAAGCTATAGGCTTCCTTTCAGCACTTCAAATCGATTTACCAGTGATTTAGTGTGTATTAACAGGGTGTTTCTTCTACCGTGTCATTTACAGCATGGTACGGAATCAGTTGTGAACCTTTAACACCCAATAGCTTGGTGTAAAATCCATGCGCGTCAGTTAATGTCACACCCTCGTGATCTGATACTGAAGTTCGCTCATTATAGTCACACACATTGTTGCTGTAATTTTTGGTATACATAAATTATATTATCAACTGAAAATCAACAGAATGCTAACACAATTTGTATTTGGTATTTTGTTGCCCTCTTGTATTTAACCACCACAAAGCATAAAGTTAAAACAATAATAAATTCAATTAAAAATTGTACATACAGTTTTATCTGGAAAGTCCACACATCTACTAATAGATAAAATGTTCATTGTACATTCATGAAATAAAATTATGTTTGTTTTTATAATGTCATTATAATGTTTTAATAGGCCTATATATACATCAGTAACATAATTATGCATTTGTATGTATCTTTAGATTTCTACGCTTACCAGAGTGTATTTTTTGCTGCTACATATCATTTGTGTATTATCCATAGTACCGTTAGCTATTTTACCTCTGGTTTTGGTGCGGGAGACATAATTATGTCTTCATATCTTAGTAATGCCATTTCCTTTCAGGTAGTCATATACAGTCATATACATTTTTATAATATCCAGTGTTTTATTATGATAATACCACTTAATATTTTAATTCTGTATGTGAAAACATGTATATTCTCGTGTGATTTTACCACACTAACCATATTGTATATACATGTACATATATAACTATGGCAAATAAGTGTAAAGATTTTTTTATTTATGTCCATAAAATATATATCTACAATAAATCACAACAAGACGTTCTGAGCTTAAATTTGAGATATTACTATTGGTCTTTCATAAAATCGGGATATTTTTGTTCGCCTTGAGTAATTGTGGGACCGTAAATAACTGGGTGCCACTGTCGGGGGTAGTTCTATTTATAGTTGTGTAATTATAACACAATGTCACTCTTCACAAGAGGTTTTGGATTAGAAAGTACTACACACCTGTACCTTAATGTTGTGCCCCGAGCGTGCTCGATAGAGCATGTCCACTATTTTTGATGATGTGATTATTACCTCAGGATTCAGCAATAGCCTATGTGCTGCGTACTTGCTATCCGTCCCGAATTTGGCAGGGCAGTCCCACATTTACAACTTGTTTACTAGTGTCCCAAATTATCTAGAAAATTTCCCGCATTTTACTACGCTACCCTTTTTTCTCTTTGACCGGCATTACAATTTATTAAACTGATGTCACATCATTGACTATTGTTCAATGTACTTATCATGCGTTATCATTCTGACATCTCTTTATATCTCTGTTTTAAGTATTTCTGATCCAGAAGTCCATCTAGGTCTACCTAAATTTTGAAAATGTTCCAGGGGGAGCATGCCCCCGGACCCCCTTGCGGCGCCGGGCTGGGCCCGCGATTCGGGCCTGCGACCCTGGGAACTGACGCTTCGGGGCCACATGTTCCTCTTTGGAATACTTAAATGTTGGCAAATATGAATAAGTGTTGCGTATTAAAGCAGGTGTATCGTTTTGCTTCACTGAACCATAATATTTATATTACGGCAGACCACACTCCGGTGGACGTTACCCATGCCGCATATGCGTGGGAGCCCTCATTGTTTAGCCTACTCAGCGAATCATAGCGACCCACCTAAACTCATATTACAATGTAGTGTGAGGACTCATCAGGTATTGCTAACTACCGGTACTCAAATGTGTGATGTCCACCACTTCCGCAGGTGGGAGAATATATTCTATATGGCAGACTCTCTAGTATAACATAATATAACAGCTGAAGAGTGAGGTTATAATATATAGGTAATTTATTTTTTAGCATATTTAGTAACATATGGGAATATTAGTGTAAGCGGCCCTGCAAAATAACGAGCACTCCTATTATAATTGACTATATACATATTTCTTCTTAATACCTAAAACTTTCCGTGTATCCCAGATCTTTGCATTTTATACCATGAATTACTCATCCAAAATCTATTTTTCAAATGCGACGAGCAGAATAAAGCCAGAAGAAACATGAACCTTGCAGTCTACTTGTAGTTTTACTGTAGCCTTGGGAATACCTTGCCACAAATACTGCCTCCACCCCCCCCCCCCCTCCCACCAACCGGGTCAAGCCCAACTCTCCTTTTATGGTGTCATCCCATCTGGGCGCGGGTCATCGGGGCGTTAGTTGGGTCATTTTTCTGGATTCCGTGACCATTTTCATAAAAGCTCCGTTTCTTGGTGGTTTTAGGTACTTTAGATGGTGTTCTTAAGAATGAGCTCCTATGCCCCTCTCGATTTTGGGAGGAAAGTCTCAAAAAACAGCGTTTTCAAAAAATGGCGCCATCGGTTCCGGCCAACATGAATTTTTCATTTGTGGAGCTATTTTGACAAACAATAAGTCAATTTTGACTAATTCTGGCTTGGGGATTTCATTTCTGACATTTATTTTAACCTCGAACATGAATTAAAGATATCGGCCGCATTCAAAAGCAAATTTAACATTTTCATCCTGTGGGGCTATTTTTCCTGATAAAAAGACAATTTTAGACTAAATTAGGCATGAGAATGCATTTCTAGCATCATTTTTTTGTCCAAAGAGCTGGGTCGTACAGATGTGGTGACACACAAAATGTACACTGACAGTATTCATCCTCGCCGTCAACCTTGTCATAGACTACCGGGAGAGAGGACCGATGAAGTGAAGCATATGCTCAAGAGGGTTCAACCATCCACTAGACCATGGTGTTTTCTGATTGCTTGGTAAAAAAAAGAGATGGGACTATGTGATTTTCTGTGGATTATTAAAAAACTTCACCTTGAAGGTTGCTTTTCCTCTGTCTAGAATTGATGAATCTCTATCTGATACTCGATGTTTTTATGGTTGAGTTAGGGTACTGCTACTGGCAAGTGGAAATGGAACACATGGATTGGCAGAAATGACATTTAATGTTGTGGTTTTACGAGTACCGAGTAATGCATTTGGGCATTACAGATCTCCTCTATTATATGAAATATGGGGTTTAAATTAAAGAGATGGGATTTAAACTTAGGAATAAAACTTAAGCTTTAGTAGTGCAGTTTATTCCAAAAGAGAGTTTTATTCTTATGGTACATAGTTTCTGAAAAAGGTTTGAGCACTGATCCTGGGTAAACTGTGTGGGGAGGCATGGTCACTTTCAAAGAATTAAAATTTTGTTTAGACAGATGATAATGAGGGAGCATTTCTTCAACACAAAAAAATTCTTGTAAACACCCTTGTTTTAATTTATCGATCTTCACATACTAGACACTGATCCCAGTACATTAACAAAATCACACAGTACTGTATTACCCGAGCAGTACTTTTGGTGATGGGTGTGTTTGTTAAATATTCCAGACACTATTTTTCTGAACATTCATTCTTGATACAAACATAGATCATCCTGGTGCTCTATGCTGACTGTTCAATTTTGAACAACCAGCTGAGGGGTAATTAGAAGGATAGCTGACGACAGACCTGGAAGTTTTCATGGCAATGCTGTAGAATCTCATGCAAGCAGTATAGAATAGTTGACGAAGTGCAGAATGATAATGGTCAAAACATTTGTGCAATTTCAAGTGAGATATTTAGTGGTGGACTATATTTTGCGGATAGATAGCTGAACAAGTGATGCAGATCCAACTGGCTTGCAGTAGCTTAGCTTATAGCATTAAGAGGAAAAAGCTATACCCCATGTTAAGTCAATATTGTACGTGTTATCACGTTATGGTCAAGACGTGAACGTTGTCCTTTCATGGAGACATCTTTATCCTGGTGTGTGGAGATTTAACTAAATGAATGGAGCTCCACACAGATCACGGGGCAAACTTCTAATCAATACTGTTCCAATATGCGTGACAGGCTAGAGATTAACAAGACGAATACTACGGCACTAAGATCTCAAGGTGATGGTAGTGTGTGTTAATCAAAGCTTGGCGAACATGAGAATCAACAAGATCGGGGATGGGGATGAGTACTTACTTTATCTTTTTGCAGCATACATAGCAGCAAAGCATGAGAGTACTGTGTTTTCTTTTCAATTTTTTATGATAGGACGATAATAAGCATGCCTTTGGATTTGGCATTTTCCTTGGCAAATGATGACCACATGTAAGTGCCTAAATCGGGAGCATACTATGTTGCAAATTTGCATTTCATATTGGAGATTTCGTATGATTACATTGTGCATTAAAAAATAAAGGTAGATCACAAAACCTGATGAGAAACTGGGTGGGACACGGTTTGATTGTACAAATTTTGGCACCTACAATTTACAACTTGCAGATAATCACCCAGGATAAGCCACAGTCATACATATATGTCACTTGATTGTGCACAGAAGCATTTATATGCCAGGGAATGTATTCCCAGCGAAGGAGAAATTTCCAAATAAGGGGGTAGCAGCTTCTGGGGTGACAATGATCATTTAAAATGAAGGGACAAGGGTTCAAAGGATCACAAGGGGCATTCCAAAATGATCTGAGGACAGGGGTTCATGGGATGACAAAGGGTGTTTCAAAGGAAGGGATACATGTTACTGGGATGGCAAAGGGCATTCCAAAGAGAGGAACAGGGATTGATGGGATGACAATGGGCTTTCCAAAGGAAGTGACAAGGGTTACTGGCATGTCAAATGTCATTCCAAAGAGAGGAAAACAAAGGGAATTCCAAAGGAGGGATTAAGCTTAATGGGATGTGAGAAGCATTCTAAAGAGAGGAGCAGGGGTTCAAGTGATGACAAAAGACATTCCAAAGGAAGGGATTCAGTACACTCCGTTGGCAGTGTCATCTGTCCATGTGTAGACACTGCTAACCTTCTTCTCTCGCTTGGATAATATTGCAGTGTTCAAAAACCAGGTCAGTGGGTATTCCCCTTCTATCAAAACCATGGCGGGAGTTTCGCATTTTTCAGATTCCGTCAGAGCTGGTCGCTGAGTGGACCTGGCAACCTGCCAACACCTCGAGTTGGCAAGCTGCCATTATTCATGGGAGGCCCCAAAGTATTCCGTCCTTGAACTGGGTGAGAGGGCTGTCTTTCTGTCTAAGGATTCAGAAGCATTATTGAGATGTGTGAGAGCAGGTCTGATGGAAGTGACAGTGTTACTGCTGAAGACATTGAGAAAAGCTGTGATCTGATGATCACAGTAATGATGATGATAAGCTAGCTGTAGCTAGTTGTACTTGAACCTCCAGTCAACTATGGAATCCGCATGCGCTGAGCGGTGTCTAGAAATAGCAACAACATAATAATAAGACTGTAATGATACAAATAAACATCTCGTCAAGTATAGGCCTACAGTATACAGTACAGGTTGATTTCATTCAGCTCCAATAACTAACCTGATTACAAGACTATGGATACTACTCCAGCAAGACATTGACCCAATGCTTTTTTAATGTAAGACCAGCATCTGCGACGCTGGACCGACATTAAACCAACATTGGGTGCATGTGTCGTGTTTGCTGAGAAAGCTCTCCCTGTCAAAAAATGTGTGGGGGTCAGCTGTTTCGAGCTCCTCGCCATAACACACCAGTTTCCTTTCAAACCCAACGCCCAGCTGAGAGCATTGATAGAATTTACTCACAGATGTCGCTCAAGTATATGGACTTGCTATGATTTGGGAGCTTGCTCTTAAAGCGGCGTTGGGTATTAAGCGTATAGTATTGTTATCTTGCCTGATGCATGGTTTGATGACTGTGGGTGTGGCGTGATGACCCATTGTCATTAAGGATCTGTTACGTCTGTTGAACGCTGTACGGCATTGTACGGAATCACTAGTCTACAGCAATCATCCAAGGGAAGTGGCAGCCTCGTATCAGGTCAAAATCTTCGGGTGGATTACCAGTGGTGTACCCTGGTTCCTCCGCTCAACAGCGAAGCCAATGCAGCACCAGCATCAGTGCAGGTGCTGGAGTAGGCCGTGGTAGCCTTAAATAACCGGCAATAGAGTACTTACATTAGGTCTCTCACAGGGATGAATGGAGTTACTAACATTAAAAAAGCATTGGGTGAGTACAAGCCGACACCGACCCAATGTCTGTTAAATGTTGGGTCAGCGTCGCCGGTGCTGGCCAGTATCTATTCAGCCCTATTCTGTAATTCATGCTGGCAGTACTGGCACGATGTTTTGAACCCAAGCTGGGCTAATGTTGGCCCGTCGTCTGTGACGCTGGCCCACATTCAGCGTGGCGCCAAACACAACACTGGAACCCAATACTATGTTGGCTCGGCGTCGTAGACGGTGGGCCAACATTATCCCAGCATTAGTTCAACGACAGTGTTTCATCCAGCCATTTCTAACATGGCACAGCGCCATGTTGCCTTTTGTGAGCGCCATGTAGCCCTTCATGAGCGCCATGTTGTAATGTTGCCCTTCATGGGCGGCATGTTGCCCTTCATGTGCACCATGTTGCTCTTCATGTGCGCCATGTTGCTCTTCATGTGCGCCATGTTGCCCTTCTAATATTCAGACACTCTCACAGTGAAGTGCCTCTTTGAACTATTGTTACGTCAAACCACCCAGGCCATTGTGACAATGGAAAACACCCCAGACACTGATGTCACTCGTTCACACCTATGACGCAATACCTGATAACGGCCTGTACATAGTGGTAGGCTTAATAACTGGCGATGTCTACATGCTTAACTGATTCTGTTTGTACGATGAAGTGCCCCCAATGATAGGTGGCGCCATGCCCCTTCTGAATCCTAGATGAAACACTGGTCAACGGCTTGTGTGGGTGGCGTCCCCCAGCACGATAGAAACCGCTGGACAGACGCAGGACAGACACACTGAGTAGACAGAGATAAACCAACATGTCCCCACCTCTGAGTACAGAGGGGGAGACATAATAACCGAATTAATAATGAAAGTAATCATGTATTATTCAATTCAAATAAATGCTTACAATCAACGAAAGAAAAAATACATTAATAATAAATAATTAGTCTGTGTATTTTTTATCTCATAATCTTCTATTTCGCATAATTGCGTTCGGTATCATTAAAATGCTCATTCCACTTCATGTTAAACCAGTGCTTAAACTACCCCCCCCCCCCCGAGCAGGTTTAACCTCCGGTCGATAAACTGCTCGGTTTAAACCAGTGTTTGCTCCTTTTGTGCATACGCTTTAACGCTAAACTCGTGTTTACACAAGTAGTTTGGCTAAACCACTTTTAAACTTACTTTGTGAATACGGCCATTATGGTATAGATAGAAGAATAGAGTTTACTGCCTCGCATCAGCAACAATTACAGCTGCTGATGATTTAACTGATAGATACGAATATCCATCCCCCCTCCCGTAGACCATGACCTTCCGACTTCAAACTTTTGATTTCAAGCTTCCGAGTTTGGGTTTCCGACTTCCAACTATATATCGATTTCTAGAGTTGGAAGTCAGAAGTCAAAAGTGAGAAGTTTTTTATGTTAGAACTTGGAAATCGGAAAGCGAATGTTCACAGAACTCGGAAGTCCGAACTAGGAAATTGGAATTTGGAATTCTCTATCAGGCTACTGCATTGGCATTATAGAACTACTCAGAAATCTGAAATCGACAATTGCAAATCAAAAGATTTTATAGACAGTAGATTTTTAAATTGTTTATTAAGATGTAAATCAATAACAAATCCATGCTCTAAATAGAGCTCTACTCAATAAATAGATAAACCACAGATACAGTTAATGTGAACGGATATACTGATATATAAGTGTAGATTACCACAGGTTTAATATGATTGTAATACTTTAATATACAAGTGTCTAATGAGAAACGATAAAGAGTATTAATTTATCCCAGTGTAACAAAAAGTAGAGCCATTACATAATTTCTGTCACTAGACATTATATATGCTAAGCAATAACTAGGCAACCTTTCATTATAATAACATTTGATTACAGTCATACAATATTTCACAAAACTAAAGAAATATATAGTATTTAGAAAATGTTAATACTTATAATTGTTTTTATGACAACCACTTCTGATTATCCTGGTGGGGCTATTAGAACCCCCCAAAAGCTGGCGTAGTTATGATACAGTGCATTATGCAGCCCGTACTGATCTGGTAGTTCCACCCACAGTTTGTCACCTTCCTGGAGACCCAAGATGCCCACATTGCTGGCTGAACCGGCACATTTTGCGCTGATACCACAGCATCCGCAGCCAGAATTATCGTAGGCAGATAGTACACGTTGTGTGTTACGAACCAAGTGTAGGAGCACATTCTGCCCGTGGTAGCTCACGCCACTGAAACCCACAAGATAGGTGCCGTTGACAGGTGCATGGAATATACCGGTGTATGAGTCATATCCATCACCAAGGTTGGTGAGGATGAGGTTGAAAAGAAGCACCCTGTATTCTGCCGCTGACGGCTGGTCGTGGTCCATGGTGGCGCTGAAAGCCACGCGCTGCTGAACCACAGGTTGACCACCAGGTGTATCTGTCATCATTGTTCCCATGCCATAGCTGATTGGTGCCAGAGTCTGGTACACCAGTGTACCGGGCTCTCCTTTTAAGCCCCTAGAGCCTCTGTCACCTACAAAATACAAAATGTTGCTAGATACTACCATAGTGCAACCTGTACCCACCGGACCCTGTACCTCTAACTGTACCTCTAATGATTATTTGGTCCCGAATTAAGTACACTCTAAACAATACTGATTAACCTTTTCCAAACCTGAACCTGTATACTCTAAAAACAATCAATCAAATTGATCAATTGTATTGTATTTCATCTGTCCAAACGGGAATCATTTTTTTAATTTAAAAAAATCGCATGATGTGTACTAAGGGTTAAACAGAGGGATGACAAGGTGATGTAACATCCTGCTTGTTGTGCAATGGTAAATGTACGAATTGCGAATTAGAGAACTTTTTAACACCTGTACATTTAGATTTGTAAGCTATTTTAACAACATAACGGATTAATTAAAAAATTGGTGAATAAAATATTGTAACAAAATCACTGATTAATCAAATATTAAAAGCTCGTATCAATTAATAGACATATCAGTGCATTAAACACAAATAATTCTGAAGGAAATTAGACTATTTTAAGTTAAATTTATTCTGTTTGTGATATTTAATGACCCAATAAATAAATAAATAGGTGAAATATAAATAAATAGGTAAACTATTTGATTGATTATTTAAACACTGGATTATTTCTATATCATTTGTCATTCTTAGTCAATGCATTAATTGTATTAAAAAAAACATAATTATACTGTATCGGATCATTTTATCCAGCGTCATACATTCCAAAAATAAAAAAAAGTTAACAAACAAACGAGTGCTTGTCGGGAGTTGCCGATTTTTTAAAATTGCCGTGGATTTCCCCGGAACCCCCATATTCCTAAAATTGACCTCTTGACCGTCCCCCCCCCCCTCATATAAGAAAGCTGCGCACGCTCTTGGGCTATCTGGCATGGTTTGTCAGATATCAGGCATATTCAAGGTATTTATGGCCGTTAGTCGGTCATTTTAAATTTGATTCAGTTGAATTTTTTTTAAAGCATATCCTCACCTGAAACCGCACATTTTGTTTTATAGTATTGATCTAACTATCTGGCACGGCTTGTCATATATCAGGCATATTAAAGTTAATGATGGCCGATAGTCGGCCATTTTGAATTTGATCAATTTGAATTTTTTCAGGGCATATCCCTACGTGAAACCGCACATTTTGTTTTACAGTTACGGTCCAGTTATCTGGCACGGTTTGTCAGATATTATGCATATCAAAGCTCATTATAGCCGATAATCGGCCATTTTGAATTTGATAGAATTGAATTTTTTAGAGCATATCTGTACCTGAAAACGCACATTTTGTTTTATAGTAATGGTCAAGCTATCTGGCACGCCTTGTCAGGTATAAGGCATATTAAAGTTAATTACGGCCGATAGTCGGCCATTTTGAATTTCATCAAGCTAAAATTTTATAGGGCATATCTCTACCTGAAACCGCACATTTTGTTTTATATTAGTGGACAAGCTGTCTGGGGGTTTTTTGCCAGATATCAGGCATATTCAAAGTAATTATGGCCGATGGTCGGCGAATTAAGTAGGTCAAATTTCATAAACCCCAAGAGGCACATCTCCTCTCTCTCCTCATCTGCTTCATCTACACCCCCTAAGGGATGTGAGTGTGAAATATGAAATAAATCCGCCCATGGGTTTCCGAGATCTGCTCCGGAAACGAAATGTGGCCAAAAATCAGGCATATTAAAGCTAATTATGGCCGAAGGTCGGCCATTTGAGTGGATGCAATTTCAAAAACCCCAAAAGGCACATCTACGCCCCCTAAGGGATGTGTTTGTGCAAAATTGAAGAAACCCATCCACAGGTCTCCGCGATTTGCTCCAGAAACAAAATGCGGACAGACGGACGCGGGCCAGACATCCGAGGCGATGCCAATACTCTCCGCCGAAATTGGGGCTGGGGTGTTGGCGATAAAAATGTAGGCCTACTGCTATTTTAAGTTAGGTGCTAAAAAGGCAATTATTATAAAAAAACACAATACAGGCAAATAGATCAGTATGTTTCTTTGATTCGTAGAATCAACATGTCTCAACCACCTTAAAAGCGAGCTAGGAAAAGTATTGATAATAAAACCAAAATAAATTTGATAAACATCTTCATAATAACTGTGTCTTTTATTGTATCAATTTAGTTTGCATACACCCACTTATCATGTATAGGCCTGCAGACGTCGCACCCTGAATTATATAACCCTCATGTCAATTGAACAAGTTATCGTTGTTTTTTCCTCTCCAAAAAACCATGTCCAAGCCGGAACCTGTCCAAACCGGAATAAAACTTTGTCCCCAATGCATTCCGGCATGTACAGGTTTTACTGTACCGGTACTGCAATTGACGCTTATGTGGGGAAGTTGGCTCAATGTATAGGCCCTACTAGATGAACGTTACATTTTATCAATTTCAAAAGTATTGAATATTATGTTACCTTTATGGGCAGTCGGTCCCTGTGGTCCGGTGGGACCACGCTGTCCTTGCGATCCCTGTACACCTTGCACTCCCTGTATTCCCTGTATCCCACACTGACCGGGTGGTCCAACAATCCCAGGTAGACCCGGGGGTCCCGGACAACATGTTGTGCGCCGTGAACCGCAGCCGCTCCCGCGTATCTTACTTTTCCCGCCATTTGTTTTAGACTTGACACTCCCCACTGGCATGGTGTCCAATTGTTCTTTATCTCGACGACTGCTTTGCTCTTCGCTTGTTGTGTGCTTGAGTTTGTGACGGGGTTTAGTTTTATCATCTATTTTAAATTTGATTTTGTATGAGTTGTGAGATTCACCTGTTTTCTTTGAGCTACTGTTATCTGCTGCAGTCTGTCTATCCTTCCTGCTGGTACTTATGTTAACGTGCAGGTGATTGGATTTATCTGACGTAATCTGATGATTACTAACAGCTTTATTAACTGTAGAGCTGATGACAGCGCTTATATGATCCGTACCTTTATCCTCCATCTGCACAACGGGGGCAGTAGTGGTTTCTGTTGTAGCATCTCTGTTCCGCCTGCCATATCTCTCTGCCCTGATTTTACTCTGACCAGCTTCAACAACAGCAGATAAAGACAAGAAAAAACCCACCAACAAAACATTCATTCTGACCGCTTCGCATAGGTATATTCAAAAAATATTCAATCCCGTTTTATTGGATTGATATTTATGAATATGTAGTATAGTTTTAATTTGGTTCTGTCAATATCTGGATCACAGATAACGAACTGACCATACATGGATGCTACCACGTCCTTATTGCTTTGCTGACTACTGACACCACCTATCAAGAAATCAGAGAAAAACCTCAGCAGCGGGATACACCAAACAGCGCAATGTCAGTCAGGACAGTATTTCAGAGCGGTATTTGGGATATAATCAATAAAATCTATTTTAGATTGAATCTGTTACTATAGTAGGCCTATAATACTTTATATAAAATCTGTTTTGAACTATTAACTAATCATTTGCGATGAAATCTGTCAGATATAGTCTGCCATATATTATGTATTCTAGAAGGAATAATTACTTATTATTTTTTTTTTTCGAATTGAATTGTTGTGGTGTTAGTGTGATGATCTACTTCAACATATCCAAGTTTCCTCAACTGTTTTTGTCATAGAAATTGAATTTCAGACGGCTTATTTTATGTCATTGTATATTAAAACACATTATAATTATTTAATTATAGTATATGCTACGTTAAGCTACTATGTATATTATTGAACTGTTTTGTAACGTTTCTAAGATTGTGAACGTATTTCAATCCCTTTCTTTTCGATCCTGACTTTTTTGGACAATCAAGTCACTGACGAACAACTTTTAACATGTTTCAATGGAAAGTCAAATAAACGTTTTATGAGCATAATTAAATATATTTTTTCAAATTATTTTTATATTTATATGACATTCATGGACAAAGTTATTCAACAAAAATAATAATTTTATTTTTTTAGCGATAGACTACCCATATAAATTTCCAAGTTTCAAATAAAATAAAATGCAATTGGTATTCATACAATTTTTGAGATGCTAAACTAATCAAATAATTAAATTTTAGGAGATGTCTATTTGCATAAATTGCGTAATTTGAAGTTGTAAATTGCGTTTGCAATTCCAGTTTCTAACAATTGAAAAATAATCAGCGGATATTCCTTGGGCGTATGTTGAAATATCCATTTTATTTAGATGTGGATATAACACACTCGACAATGAATACATATTTATGAAATTCCCTGTCCGACTGAGAGCCTAGATTGAAAAAATTCCTGATAATCAGATGATATATTTCTGATCTTAGCTCTTTCAAGAGTGAAACGAATCCTATCAATGCATAATGATTATATATGACCAAAGAAATAAAGTACCGGTAGTGGTCCACTGTGGACCATTAACGGGATAAGGCTATACACAGAAGTCAACTCGCTCGTTACAGAGATAGTAAGGGTAAATACCACCTGGTGAATATAGGCCTACTAAACATGCAAAGGAGTGGACATATCATTTAAACGATATTTTACTTTAAAACATCAGGTCCATACTACACAATTGCTAATGACAAACAAAAACAGACTGTAGTCGGTGTCAGTGCTCTCAAGGTTAATTTGAGCAAACGAAGATCATACTATTCTATTTTCTCTTGTGTTAGTATAACAATACGTCGGACACCAACAACCACCGTTCTGCCATGCTAGGGCAAAATGCCGTAAAAACAATATTTGTGAAAATTGACTTTTTATTACCAAACCACTCCTTCTATCAATATCTCCCGACCCTGAAAATTTTATATTAATATCTCGCACAAATATTCAATTATTGGACTTTGAAACATGCTGTATTTATCAAATCGGTGTTGAATGTCCAGGCAAAATGCCGTAATTCACAAACATTAGTCAGGCAAAAAGCCGTAAATGGCATGATGTAGATACGACATACATATAGTGTTATATGTATGTGTTTGTCGCGACACAGGAGTGTGAATATGATATGGTATAGATAAAGTGAAAGTAAAGGTGCAGATTTATTATGTTTTTAGTCTGATATCAAGTCTGAAGATCTATCATCCGACTTTACATTTTAACCCCTGGTCACTGGACGGACCTGTTCATTCCTGTACCATTTCAGCTCCACAGTGAGCATACAGTCCTGCAGCCATTTCGGCACATTTAACTTAACGTACATATTGCCATATCTGTCATACATAGTCTCTCATACATTGTCATCTCTTTATAATATGTGAATTTGAAGTGTTATAATGACCAATAAATTATTGGTCATTTTATAACACGTCAAATTCACATATGTATAAGAGATCTTGAAAGTGGAACTATATGAACACTACTAGCTTCGTTCACGTTTGTAAACATACCTGTACGTGCAGTAGATCCGAAGGTTTTCAGTCCTGTCTCCAAGAAAAAAAGTTTAATAATGATTTTTTAACATTTATATAATTAAACTGATATGGTTTTGTTGAGAAAATTTAATTTTGGGGTTGTTTAAGCGATATAAAAAGATCAAGAACAGGCCCATCCCGCTCCATTGTCGCCATTGAAGATATAGTTATAGTAGATATAGTTATAGAGTTATGGTAGGGAAGCTTATAACCTCAAAAAAATGGTCGAATCGTTCACTTCATTGCAAAAGTTTTAATTTTTTGTCACAGGCTAATATGACCTAGGCTTTACACAATCTGCCGACAGGCAAGTGAAATTTGCCCCACTAGCGGCCATATTGGACAATTCAAAATAGCCGCCACATGAAAGCCTTGCGCAAGATAACTTTTTAGCTAAACATGACAGAATAACTTGTAATATCTATTCTATTCTGAGGTATTTGAGATTAAGGATCACAATTATGATGTCATTTTCAATCTAAAATGAATAAATCGAGGTGATATATGACGATATAAGTGTAAAAATGTAAATAATTTATATTTTCCGCAAATTTGTAAGCCTAAAAAATTTACCGGTTTTAATGTTTTTGTGACATAGGTCATTCATTGTTTCGTTCTGAATATCACTTAGACATTTTTTAAAGTAGGTCAAATCTGCACATGAATTGCAAACCAGTGAAACAAGAATATACACATGCCTTCAATGGAAGCAATTACTAAGATTACTGTCGTTATTGTTAAGTCTTTCCAAATAACCAGATTACAAAGCTTGACATGATAAAAAAGAATAGTATAAATTTATGTATTTTTCAATGTACAATTGACAAAGACAATGCAATACAAAAAAAATGATAATACATGGCACTTGATGGATTATAGAACAGTATAAAACGTATGCCATGGAAATAATACGAAATAATAAAAAAAAAGGGAAAACTAATGATATATCATGACTATAGTTCCATTATCCACACAACCCCCCTCATACATGCATATGGAGGTGCACCGTAAAACCGCTTTATTGCACTTATGAAGCACTAATTAGGAACATGACTTACTAGCATCAGCTAGTTTCGTCCTGCATGACAACCATCTATTTCCATCAAACTCCCAACCCTAATTGGAAAAGTCAGCTACCACCTGATGACACGAGTGCCTGCATTCATATATAGGAAGCATGTGGGAATAATCTTTTGACGTGCTCAGACAGAGCTGTCTGTGTGAGGTATGTTCCCAACCTGTTAACAGACGCAACAGTTCAACTCTCACTATACATATAAGCACATAGAAACATTCGAGGCGCTTCATGAGGGCAGACTCTGGCTTGAAGCGTTTCATGTGGACCGACTCTGACTTGAGAGACCCAGGTTTGTCTAGAGTGCATTTATTGCATCTTCCACAACAAGTTATCTTACCCACGAGCACGCAGTGCGATACCTTGCTTTATCGAGCAAAGGGTCCAACTATTTTAAATAGCCAGATACCTTGAATGTCGCGCGTCGCAAGACCGGCCAATCAGAGAGCCCTTGACCAGGCGTTGACATTTGGCTGAGAGCATAACTTGCTTGCTTCCGTTAGTATGATAGACAGAAGCTCGGAATCTCACGCTGTCATTGTGTTCAAGTCACCGCCCAAATGAGAGATTCCCAACTTGTCTATATAATACATCTAGCAACGGAAACATGTGACTGTGTATGAGAGATGAACAAGAGGTCAATTCTTCGCGACCTTCTATGACATGTTTATAAATCTGAAACATACAATGAGGTTTGAATCTCAGACACACCCCCAAGATGACCACGTAGACAGAATAACTGATTGTAGTACTCGATACGGCCAGGCTCCTGCGGTATGCACTCGCGTGAGACTGGCCAAGGGAAGATGATTTATTGTATCTGTTAACTTAACTCTGGTATGCTCTTAATCCTTGGACCCCACGTTGTTTGTTTCTTACAACCAAGGATGTTGTGTCACATCGACCAAATGCGTGGAAGAGCAGGGGAAGAGTTATCAGCCTGAGGACACTACCCATATTAGCTTCAGACAACACCTGGCTACAGCAACAGGAAATTTATGATCCCTCTTATTATTTTTTTTTGCCAGACATTTTTGCTAATCTACCTTTGGAATTGGTGGATAGTTGGAGCAATTTGGGCGGGGGCTGATGCAGTGGTTATAAAGCGGTCTGCTTGAAAAGTCGGGAGATCGCGGGTCCGTCCCCCGCTCTGGTATTCAGGTTTCAAAGAAACAAATATTTCTTCCCTGCTCACTCGCAAAGATCACTCGTGAGTAATGTGTGCAGCACTGGAGCCTCCATTACTGAGAGGTGACGTACTCAGCCTCAGACCGCCAGGGCTTGAATTTCGAATCCTGTGTCTAGAGAGCAGTTTCATCTTATTCATCTCGTTATGCACAGAGGGGGTGATTTGACTCTTCAGATAGGGAACTAGATGCATGTGTATGTAATCAATAAATGTTGCTGCACGAACTGACCGTGCGATGTGAATTAAAGCAGCCATATCGAGAACATGGATTGAGCATGAGCATACCACGCTCAGCAAGGAATGAGTAACGATTATTTTCATATTGAAAAAATCCGACATATTTCAATTATTTCGGGACTTGATAAGACATAAATAACTGGGTAAGAAGTGTAGCATTTTACATCATGATTCTTATCTTCTCGGAATTGTGCTTGTTAGATTATGTCATGCACACACTATTAATGCAGATCACATCCAATCTCGTTGACTGTAACTTCGTGCTCCACAACATCACCAGTGCGAGTTACTACAAGTTCATGGTCAGCATCCAATAATGGACTTCTATGATCTATGAGTACTCTCATGAAACTGGCGACGTCGTTAACAAAGCGTCGTTTTAGAGCTCACAGAGATTCCTTGTGATGTACATCTGATGAGTTACGATGGCTTTGTACACAAGTTTACAAGTTCATTAATGCATATCACAGAATCAGATGCAGCTATATACAATACAATAGAATTAGTATCGTCATATATATATACAGATCAGATACACCACCACCGCCAGCTTCTAACTGACGATTGCTGTGTGCATGAGACTGATCCTTGGCCATCAAAAATTTTTTATTAATAGACCGTTGGACAACGAAAATGCCAGAATGTACAGAAAGCCACATCACTAGCTCATTCACATGGACCGGTAACCATCTGGAATAGATAAAGTATGCTCCTTGCAAGAGGGCCACCAATGAAACTTGATGATCATGCCGAGTATGCTTATAATATGACCGTCATCCAGCGGTGATACAGCTCTGCCCCAGGTGAATGTCCGCACATCAAAATTACGGACTTGACGTCACCAAGGATTGAAGGAAATTGCATAGATTAGTCAGGAAAAAGAGGTAAGATCCCCATTTCTGGTCGAGGTTTTAGGGAGGTTTAATCTTTCATCCGAGAATAGGATGACATAGGAAACTGATTTTGGTGTCTAAACGTATGTTTCAGGGGCCTGTGAATACGATGCAAGACATAAATATAGTTTATTTTTATTTTTTGTGTTGATTGCGTTAGCTTTTTATTTTATAAACAGTGTTTTATTGTTGTGAAATTTCATTTTTTGATATAAATTATGCTTTGAGCTGTGTTTTGTGTCTTTGACTTGTAATGCTGATTTTTAGCGTTCATATACGTTTTTAAGAGTCAAGTAATACGTTTTTATACGTTTAGGAGGTATAACATATTCCAGTACTTTTATTGAGACAAGCGTTTAGTAGGAGCTTGATATATCAACAAGAGTAGAATGCGATCTGATGGAGCAAAAGTATTAATATATATGGGCGAGCTCTTTTCTTCAGAAGCACTCGAACTAGACAGAGAATAATGTTCACCCAATACATCAGCTCATTCGTCTTCGTCCTCATCGGGTAGGGTAGACGATTTTGTTTGCTCAAAACAATAATCTTCTGCACCATGGTAGCCACAAAACACTGAACATGAGAGTCTTGCTGTGGAACAACTGCATCTGGCCGTTGCACAGGGTCGGGTTGAGCTGGTTCCACACCTGATCATTATCAGCACATCATCTGGGACAGGCTTGACATCTTGGGGTAGAGGACATGCGCTGGATACTTCATCCTTTGTCCAATCATGTGTGAATTCAACTATCGGTGGATCAACTTCCAGCGCATAAAAAACTGACCAGGTGATTTGATGGTCATCTGGATTTAATGGTTCGATGCAGGATGTAAGCCTCTCACTCAGTGTTTCTCTATCAGCAGCATCTGATTGATTGCGTGCAGTCATCTTTTCCTTGTGTACAGTCACTGAAACTTTACGACTCTCATCTTTCATCTTTGAAACATCCCTCACAATTTGGCTGCAGTAGTAGTAAATCATTGCTTTACGCCACTTTTCGGCACAAAATGTCTTTTAAGTGACATTGTAATACGATAAAAACGTTGTAGTCAATTGATGAGATGAAATGATGTACAGATGATGATGTGAGGGTGGGGGTGATAGGGCATGGTGGGTGATTGAGAGCGTTTTCCTTTGCTCGCACGATAAGGGGTTCTGGGTATGTCTGGGGGATTTTGGCTGCAAAGGTGAAGACTTAATTCTCATCTCTTCAGTGTTGAAGGTTTTAAGGTGATGCCAATGATACCACCTGGATTATGGTCATACCTCATAAAGGTAGATTCAATGTACATGTCTGACCATATTGCGTTCCATTGGCCAGGCTTATGTCGCATCACGTGCTGACCTTGTGGGAGCCTTGGAGTACTGGACTGGGCAATTTGTCCATGGATCACAGGTGAACTAACAGTACCTAATTGAACATACGTTTATAGAAATGTATGCAGATATGAACATGAACAAGTTATATACATTGATACGACATAATGTATACGATAACATGCTTTTGTGTATTTTACTCATCATCAATATGTTATTATTCATTAGCTGCGACATAATATATAATATCATTGACTACATGCATGTGGTTGTTCTGGCATAATTAAAATGTCCAGCTGTGAAAAATTAGGGAATCATCTCCTTTACAGACCAGAGGTGACGTGGCCAGTGAGCCTCCCTCTCTGCCCTGACAAACATCATCATGGTTATCACCGACTTGATGAGGTTCTCTACCCGAAGTTTGCTGTGCGACTGGTCTTTGTCTTGTCTTCCAGCCATCAAACTATTCCATCTTGAAAATGACTTCACACAGGAGTTCTTCAGTGAGATGACGTAGTGCTCTAATGTTCTGAGGCAACTTTTTACCGGATAATATGGTTGATACACCCCCAAATGTCGCCTGAAGAATAGTCTATAACCCTGTGTCTGACATCAACACTCCTGCAGCTCCTGCAAAATTCATCAGGGTATGATGTCGTCTAGTCTGGGAATAAAGTTCTGGAACTGGGCTGGATATGTCCATGTGACATTGACAACAATACGATATAGCTGCTGGTCGTTGGTAAAGATCGTATACACTTGTCCGGTCTGTTTAGTGAGACGTTGGAATTCGACCATGGTCGTCAACATTGTGTCTGGTTCCGCAGGATTCATATCTACTAGAGGGAGATATATTCCCTTGGTTACAGGACGTACTGTGTGACCCTGAGTTTTTGTGTTGTAGCCATGATACTCAGGTGTTGCTACCTCGGTTATCAATTTCTTTTGCCGTAGATGCTGACATTATTTGTCTTGCCAGTACCCTTAGTGGCAGTGGAAATTTGGTTGAAACACTGCATGGCATTTCTGGTTTTGATGGTCCTCTGTTTCGCTGCACTGGTATATCGGGAAATACTTCTTGGGACATTTCTTCTTTCCCAATTCGTATAATGTAGGTTGTCTCATCATTCTGCTCTTTGTGTGGCCTTGTCAGAAGGATTGCCAATGCATGGGTGGACTGTAGCCCATTCTGCGACTATATGCTTGCATCAAAGTTATCAGCAACGCACTGCATTAGGCATCCACTACCGGGACGTATACCCACGAGTTCCTGATTTCTAGCAGCACCATGGGCTGCAGAGGCCTTGAATCCTATAGTCAGGGTGTCAAATTATGATGTCGCTAAACATTTCTAGTACAAGCAATAGATCACTTAAAATATTATCTTCAGCAAATATTCGATGGAAATTGCTTTCAAAAAGGATATCACATGGTCATTCGCATTACAAATATTGTTCTCCGAATGACGCTGATCATAATGGTATATTATATATTGTGCTTTGTTCTGGTCAAATTAGTGTCCACACCTCCTAATTAGTTAATAAACACAACTGCTGGGCTGCACGCGGCATTGTATCAAGACACCGTGAGTGAGAGCTGACACATTCTAAGGTTCCCAGTGCGTACTACAGTAGGAGCTGACACATTGTAAGGTTCCTAGTGCGTACTATAGTGAGAGCTGACACATTGTAAGGTTCCCAGTGCTTACTACAGTGAGAGCTGACACATACTAAAGTTCCCAGTGCGTACTGCAGTCACTAAGTTCCCAGTGTGTGCTACAATGAGAGCTGACACATTCTAAGGTTCCCAGTGCGTACTACAGTGAGAGCTGACACATTCTAAGGTTCCGGTGCATAGGCCTACTACAGTGAGAGCTGACACATTCTTAGGTTCCGGTGCGTACTACAGTGGCAGCTAAACATTCTAAGGTTCCGGTGCGTACTACAGTGAGAGCCTACACATAGGCCTGCTAAGGTTCCCAGTGCGTACTACAGTCACTAAGGTTTACAGTGCGTACTACAGTGAGAGCTGACACCTTCTAAGGTTCACAATGCGTACTACAGTCACTAAGGTTTCCAGTGCGTACTACAATGAGAGCCGACACATTCTAAGGTTTCCAGTGCGTACTACAGTGAGAGCTGATACATTCCAAGGTTCCGGTGCATACTACAGTGAGAGCTGACACATTCTAAGGTTTCGGTGCGTACTACAGTGAGAGCTGATACATTCTAAGGTTCCGGTGCATACTACAGTGAGAGCTGACACATTCTAAGGTTTCGGTGCGTACTACAGTAGCAGCTGACACATACTAAGGTTCCCAGTGCGTACTACAGTGAGAGCTGACACATACTATAAGGTTACCATGCGTAATACAGTCACTAAGGTGTCCAGTGCGTACTCAGTGAGAGCTGACACATTCTAAGGTTCCCATGCGTAAAACAGTCAATAAGGCTTCAAGTTCGTACCACAACGAAAGCTGACACATACAAAAGTTCCCAATGCGTACTGCAGTGAGAGCTGACACATTCTAAAGCAGTGGGCGGCCTTACACTAGTTGGTAATAAATAATTCCGTCTAGTTTGACACTAGTGAAAGAAGCTACCTTCGACTATGCGCCCTTAGAATAGATAGGTTAAGCGAAGGCCACAGCTTTTCAGCATTCAAATTGCACAACAAAAATCAAGTCTGCGGCCGTCAGGACATGAGGTAAACCTCATCAATGGTACAATGCTGATAATATTAGGCTTCCTCATTCAAGGAGTGTGATTATCCACATATCACTATTTTACAAACTATCAGCACTGATGGTGGTACGTAGTAGTAAGTTGTCTCTTTATGTCACTTTTCGGCACTAATGGTAATTTAATTCACAACGTGCAATATATTGATGAGATGGATGATGTATAGATGGTGGGGTGATAGGGAATGGCGGGTTTTTGAGCGTGTTTTCCTTCACTATCTGAGCATGTCTAGGGGATTTACCTCCAGGCATGCCCAGATGAGACTTTTTTTGTTCAAAAGCGGCTCCGCTAACCTTGTGTCGGATAATCCCCAGAATAACAATAGCTAAGGGTAACCACGTGTGCGACATAATGTCTAGCACTCTATTGCTAGGGCTACCAAGTCTTGTCTACTGTAAAAGTACGATATGGGCCAACGTGAGAATTGTCAAGTGGGAACACGCCGGAAGGTCTTCGGAGAAAACATATTATGAGCGACAGGTTATCTAATATAAACAAATGAATTATTATATATGTATGTGATCCTGTGACATATTTTGAATGTGATGTGAGAATTTCAGATGAATCTGTGTATCCATTCCAAGTTATGAAACATTGTATTGGGCTGGAGTTTGTTTAACCTTAGATAAGCAGACCAATTTTTGTAGAAATGTGTGATAATTTCTAAGGCTGCAAAAATACCTTAAAAATCATATTTTAGCTTGGGGACACCTGGTTTGGGTTTTTAAAGATGTTAGAGAATGTCCTAGCATTGGTCTCCATCTTGTACTAAAAATGTTTAGCGAAAGTATTATCTAGGCACATATCGCAGTTTGACGTCCTGACTATTCTATATTAATAAATAGGGCGTAATAAATTCTCTGTCGGTAGACCTATATACTATTCATATATGGGTGCCGCGTCAAAGCGTCACTGTGCAGACAATACATGTTGTGCCAGCTGTGGAGATCCTGGCCCAGTAGGCCTATTGAGACAACATTGGGTGAATTTCCCGTGTCAGCGCGAGTGTGGCTTTGATGCCAGCTACAGCGCCCATGTTCCCGACACTGGGGTCAAAATCTATAAAGCACACACTCACCGAGCTAAATGTAGCTGATACAATGAAGTATGGGGGAGGGGGTCTTGTGTAGCATTATTTTCACCGAGTAGCCATTTAAAAGGAATTCCGGTGACGTCACAGAATAGGCCTAAAGGTAGGCCTACATTTCTAGAGGGTCATGCACCATTCAATCGGCGGGGGGGGGGGGGTTGTGAGTATTTTAAAATCAAACCCCGGACAGGCTCTTTATGAAATAAATAATAGGGCCTATATTTCAAGACCTGGTTGTGGGTCGAGGGACTTGTGGGTCGAAGGTTGTGGGTGATGGTTCGAGGGGTTATAAAGGCCCAATATCGGCCGGCTGTGTCTACCAACAGAACAACACCTGGTGGACAACTGTAGTAGTATAACGTCTTACAAAGCCAAAAGGCAGTAACTAAAAATAATTACAAGTGAACAGTTAATACCTATTAGCTTTCCACGGCACTATCGCCTATGGAGCTGTATTCGGGTCAAAACTGTCAGGAAGTCATTCGACGCAAACTCTCGTTCTGATTTAATGCCATACGTTTTAACATTCTCCACACATAGATGTCGCTCAGGTCAACCCCGCTCTCTCTCTGTAACCACACGCCATGTTTCGACAAAAACTGCTCATTTTGAGCAGTTTTGTTGATATAACAACTGTAGGCTTATAAGCACGCTTGAGTGTCCTGAATATATATGGCAAATATAAAACACCACTACTCCGCCACATATGAGTTTATATTCACATAGAAATAGAAAACATTCAATGGATTACTTTTTCTGCCTACGCGCTGCTGTGAGAAGGTCCATGTTTACGTTTTTCTGACAGAATTTACAATCGGCTTCAAAACACTGGCAAATATAAATTACTGAATGACATGCGAATTGTGCTGGTTCAATTTATCCACTACTAAACAGAATAAATAGCCCTTACCTGTAACAAACTCTAAAATCAAATTAAATATTGAAAAAAGGATAAGTAATGAGTTGAAGTGAACACCAAAATAGTTCCGTGGTTATAGGAATGGTTATAAAATCACGTGGTAACGCTCACTAACGGCTGATAAATCTGGTCAATCGCCATGCGTGCATACGGCGAAATGAGCGTGTGGTATCAGAGATATAATCTCTGAGGTCAGAATGACGTTTTAATTGACGCATTTGTAATGTTGGCATTGTTGCTTATCTCATCTTAACCGACACACTTGTGGTCTTCTTTTGTTGCATAAGTTAATTGAGCCGTAATCCCATTTTAATTGACATGCCTGCAGTCTTCTTTACGGCTATGCAAGTTAATTGAACGCGTCCCGTTCTTCTTGACTGTCTGACGTTCAACTGTGATTGGCATTGCTGTTGACGGGGACTCATTTTAGTTGAATCATCTGCGTTTTAACTGACTAAGAACGAACGCTAGACTACGAAAAAGGCTAGATAATGTGGTTCCAGTAGCTGAGTAGATCTACCGGTGGGCCCTATAGTTTATTGTACTCAGTTTTAAGCCACCCAGAGTATTGTACACACCAGACATTTTTCGGAGGTAAACTTTATAGTATAAAATAACGAAAAAAAGATACTGTGATGCAGGTTGTGGTGGTGGGCGAAAATAGATATTAGTCTAATTAAGCTTGAGAGATGCACTACTACTATATCTGTTTAGTCTACGTTTAATATATTACGAATAATAATCATTAATGTTATTTATGTCATTTATATTAACCATAACATATATTTTACGGCTATCTGATTTAGTGATTATCTCCTGGTTTATACCAAACTGTCGATAATAGGGGATTTTAAATGTCATTAAAGAAGAACGAGAGTTGCAAAATTAAAATGAGATTGCTGTTCAATTAACTTATGTAACTGTAAAGAAGACCACAATCGTGTCGGTTAAGATGAAATAAGCAACAATGCCAACATTACAAATGCGTCAATTAAAATGTATGTCATTAAATCAGAACGAGAGTTTGACTCGAACGACTTTCTGACAGTTTTGACCCGAATACAGCTCTATAATCGCAGCCCTTCGCTTTGTACTTCTACATCTCCAATTTTGTCCGTGGACACAGTCCAGATTTAAGGTCCTGGTGTGCACTTTGGTATAAACTCATGAAACTTTGCACACGGACTCCTTGAAATATACTTTATGATATTTTTCGGAGGGGGACAAAAATGCTTCAACACAAGAGCACTAATTTGCATAAATCTAATACATGTATAATGTGTCTATATAATCAGGATTGAATTTTACATAATGTGGAAGTAACTACATGATGATAGTGGAGACCTAATTTGCATAATCAAAGATGGCCGCCATCTAATTTGCTAGACTACGAAAAAGGCTAGATAATGTGGTTCCAGTAGCTGAGTAGATCTACCGGTGGGCCCTATAGTTTATTGTACTCAGTTTTAAGCCACCCAGAGTATTGTACACACCAGACATTTTTCGGAGGTAAACTTTATAGTATAAAATAACGAAAAAAAGATACTGTGATGCAGGTTGTGGTGGTGGGCGAAAATAGATATTAGTCTAATTAAGCTTGAGAGATGCACTACTACTATATCTGTTTAGTCTACGTTTAATATATTACGAATAATAATCATTAATGTTATTTATGTCATTTATATTAACCATAACATATATTTTACGGCTATCTGATTTAGTGATTATCTCCTGGTTTATACCAAACTGTCGATAATAGGGGATTTTAAATGTCATTAAAGAAGAACGAGAGTTGCAAAATTAAAATGAGATTGCTGTTCAATTAACTTATGTAACTGTAAAGAAGACCACAATCGTGTCGGTTAAGATGAAATAAGCAACAATGCCAACATTACAAATGCGTCAATTAAAATGTATGTCATTAAATCAGAACGAGAGTTTGACTCGAACGACTTTCTGACAGTTTTGACCCGAATACAGCTCTATAATCGCAGCCCTTCGCTTTGTACTTCTACATCTCCAATTTTGTCCGTGGACACAGTCCAGATTTAAGGTCCTGGTGTGCACTTTGGTATAAACTCATGAAACTTTGCACACGGACTCCTTGAAATATACTTTATGATATTTTTCGGAGGGGGACAAAAATGCTTCAACACAAGAGCACTAATTTGCATAAATCTAATACATGTATAATGTGTCTATATAATCAGGATTGAATTTTACATAATGTGGAAGTAACTACATGATGATAGTGGAGACCTAATTTGCATAATCAAAGATGGCCGCCATCTAATTTGCCGATTATAACATTATGCTTCATTACTTTGGAACAAAAGAAGATAGAAACACGTATAAAGGGTCAAAATAATCAGGATTAAATGTGCAATACTGTGTACGTACGTATTATGCTGATATCAAAGGTATACTTTGCATAAATTGAAGATGGCCGCCATCTGATTATATCATTAAGACGTTATACCTGATAACTTTGGAACAGATGAAGATATAAACACATGTGAAGTGTCAAAATACAATTGAACTGCTGAATTTAAAATACTGTGAAATTACTTGTATTATGATACAGAAACCTAATTCGCATAAATTAAAGATGGTCGCCATCTTATTTGTAGATTATCACATTAAGCCATATGCCTCATAATTTTGGAGCAAATAAAGTTATCAACAGGTATGTCAAAATGCACCATAATTATATTTCCAATACTGTGCAATTTTGTACATGATGATAACAAAAGCTTTATATAGATACAATTAAATATAGCCGCCATCTGATTTCCAAGTTATCAATTTATGGAAAACATTGGAAAAAATTAACTGATTTACTACTTCTTGGAGTCGATTTGGTATAGATAAAATTAAATATTGCCGCCATATGATTTACAGCTTGTCAATTCATAGCACAACATTGGAACAAATGAACTGATTTACTACTTCTTGGAGACGATTGTGTGGTTTTGATATAATCTGTACTCATTTATGGTATAGTTCAACTGTTTTAAGGGTAATTATCTTGATAAATATGCAAATAAGTGTAAATTATAACTGTAAATTAGTTTAAAATGAACGCAATTGGACACCACCACAAGACTAGTAACTACTTAAAGCCGTAGACCATTCTATGCCTGTTCCTGGTAAGTTATAGTTATTCCTCAGTTGGCTTTATCTCTGTAATCCGTGCGGTGCTTTATGGATACAGTTTTGACCCACTGTTGGTACACAGTGGACTACTCCTTTAATCAGTGTGAATAAATAATTAATTAGTGTGACATAAGAACATTTATTCGCACATCTAGTACCAAACACATACAGTCAATACTTATACATGTTTGATATAAAACGACATCTCATTGCGAAATGTCGGTTAGCCCTGGTACATTTACATGCAGCTAGGCGACAAGAATAGGACACACACCATTTTAAAAGAGCTTTACACGCTTTTTTGGGAGATGGTCAGAAGGATTACTCAGGTGCTAGAAACACAGTAGATGGATTCAAATCGTTTTGCTCCCTTACAAAACAGGTAGGCCTAATACCGCCATATCTAAGTGTGTCTATCGACAAGCTGCTGAGTAGCATGCACCTATCAATGAAGTCTTCCAAAGCTTCTACAGATCTGCCAGTTTCCCCACTCCAGAAAAATATGATGTTATGCCACAACCAAAAATGTCATGAAATAATAGTAGTGCAACGAGCTCATTGTTTGAAAATCTCTGAATGGGTATATATCGAAATAGTTCACCTAATAATGCTTATACAACCAAGCATGTTGAAGAGCCACAACAACATCATGCCATTTATATGCATAATAATGCGTCTACAACTATTTATCTAAACTGGCAGCATGCAGAATGCACCTCGTATCATACCTCCACGTGAAGTAGGCTGAATGGGAAATAGAGTGCCAGGCAGTGAGTCAATATCATCATCCTTGCTAGTGATTAGAATGGTTTAACAGTTTCATGCAATGAAAAAATCCCCATCTTCCTTCTGGTACTTAAATAATGGTTATTTAGTTACTACTGTTTTAGTAGAGCTTATTTTCATTTAGAAACTTTCTCATAAAGGCAGGTCATCTCATTGATAGTATACATACTAGTATGTAGTAACTCGGATGCGTATATATGCCATTTCGGACTTGCTCCTTCAATGATCCAGACATAAACCTTTTACGAAATATATTAATTTCTTTACAAGGACAATATTGGCATCGCCTCTATTGAGTCAAATGAAAACTCCAGTTGATACAGCTAACTAACCTAATCAATGATCCCATTACGTCCATTTTCACGTACAGAGATGACCAGAGCGGACCAGCATCTCAATTAGAAGGGGAGGTCTTCCTGTTTAACGAGCCTGACCAGTTCCAAATTGTCTATATCTCCGAGCCACGGCTTAGTACTGACTGCACTGTTGCACAATTTTGTATTCTAGCGATCTATACATTGTGTGTCGCTTACAGCTAATGTAAGATTTTCAAAAAGAGTCTGACAGATATTCCGAGTAATTACAGACCTTTACCTGCATGAGCTCTAAGGTACTGGAAAATGTTATTGTAAAGCACCTAATGGCTCACTTAGAAAAGCGCGGTCCATCATGGCACATAGGTGTCAAAGCTCAAGGGGAACATACACAGACGTATTCATAAATTCCTGTGTAGCAGGACCCAGCAAGGTGTTATATATGGCATCAGCTCAGATACAGTTTCTATTGACTCGGGATCGAGAAAGAGAATATTGTTTTACGTCGTCTATGCACAATCATAGCAATATCGCGACAGAATGAAGCCATACTTTTTTCGAATAACCATAATACCAGTACCATAGACAGCGCTGCGCAATTAAAGCCTTTAAACAGTTTGAAACACTGATTATTCTCAGCCCCGGTGACAAATATCCGTACCGGCCGGGATTCAAACCCAGTACCTCTCAGTTTCGAGCCATAACCGGACCAAATAGGCCATCGGTGCCGGCCACGAGTGCCACAAGGCACTATTTTATTATGTTCAATTCCATTTTATTTTTTTTTATGAATGACCATCACTATATACATGTACATGTTAAGTCACAATGTAGCTATTAGATCATGATTGCCTCTTGTATAGAAAAATAAGATACATACAAGATTCTGTAAAATTACAGGAAGACTTGCACAGCTTAGAAAACTGGGCTGCCAAGTACGACATGGAGCGTAATGGACAGATATCCTCCATTTATCTCAACTTAGATTGATAAACCCTGTATATCAACTCAATGATCACATTCTTAAACGTGTTAAATCCTAGTTACTCCATATTTAGGATTGTTTTGATATCAGATGTTTTAGCCACATATCCCTTTGCCAATACTGCAAAGAAAGCCAGTGGAAATTTGACTTTCCTACACGCAACCTGAATGTCCAACGAATCACTCTATTTTTCACTTGGGAGGTGGTCAACCCTCGAATAATCCGCATCTGTTGCTATTGTCTTGGCTTGGTGCCCGATCGCTTGATTACTTAACTTACACTTATGTAAATATTAATTGGCCTAGAAACAGTTCGACTACGTTTTTAAGGATACAGATTCAATCAAAACCATTTCTTTCAACGATAAGAAACGACAAAAAAATAAAAAATAAAAAAACGACAAATCTGACGACGGTCATCTTTAATTTATGTAAATTAGACGTAACTGCACAGTATTCAAGAGTAATTCTGATGTATTTTCTTATGTGTTTGTTCCACAGTTATGAAGCAAAATGTGGTGATCAGACTGCGGCCATCTTTAATTTGTGTAAATTAGGCTTTTGTTATTTTAATAATATATATATACATGGTAATGAAATTTCAACCCTGACTATTTTTACACATGATACATTTTTCCATCTCCATTGTTCCAATGTATATGAGGAATACTGTGATAATTTGTAAATCATATGGCGGCCATCTTGAATTTATGCAAATTAGCCGTTTGCTATTATCATATAAATACACGATATTGAAATTTCTGTCCTGATTATTTTGACACCTTACATATGTTTTTATCTTCATTTGTTCCAAAGTCACGAGGCATAATGTGATCATTGCACAATGTGATGATTGGCAAATCAGATGGCGGCCATGTTTAATTGATGCAAAAAAAATATCATTACCACGATTACCATATACATACACGGTATTATAATTTCAATCCTGATTATTTTGACACATAATACATGTTTCTATTATCATGTGTTCCAAATTATGATGCATAATGTGTTCCAAAGTTATGATGCATAATGTGATAATCGGCAAATGACATGGCAGCCATCTGAGATTTATGCAAATAAGGTATCCGCTATAATTATATACGTGATTGTACAGTATTAAAAATTCAATTCTGATTTTTTTGATAACTTATTCATTTGTCTATCTTCATTTGTTCCGAAGTTATGGGGCATAATGTAATAATCGGCAAATCATATGGCGGCCATTTTGAATTTATGCAAATTAGAGCTCTTATGAAGGAGGGTTTTTGTCCCCCCCCCCCCCGAAAAAAATCACAAAGTGCATTATAAGGAGTCCCTGTGCCAAATTTCGTGAGTTTAGACCAAAGTGCACACCTTGGTGACTGTGTCCATGGACTAATTAGACTGTCATGACGACGATCTCAGCCCTATGGTCAATAACAATACCGTGATATTTCTATTACATGTGCCGTTTAAATTCATCTACCATCGTGAAATTTCTTTAACATTTAAAACTAATTCTTCCTGCTGTCAGCCGACAAGTATGTTTCAATTTACATGATTTACATTAGTTTAATTTGCTTGCATATAGTCCATATTATTATAATTCACATTGGGACGCAGATGGTTAATTAACTTCATAGTCAAGCGTCAAAGCTCACACCAACGCAGGTGACGATAGGCCTAACCGCCAGACCAGGCAAACACTCCTGGCCCACACAGAATGTATGGTTTTAAATCGCACCTTGAGTCTATTTTTTTACCTATTTTACCAAACATATTTTCAGTGATAAACCGCGGTTACTAACCAGCAATATACGGTAGAGCTACGATAACATCAACACATCCTGTGAAGACATAAACAGGACTGAGTACGTCGGTCAGTCAACACTCGCAAAAACGTCAGGCACTCCACAATGTATATTTAATTTGTCCTGACGTCTATTACATTGGCCCAACATTAAACCAACATTGGCTGAACGACTTCTCTCGCTGGAAAAGCAGATCATGGTCTTTATCAGAGCACAAACTGCAACTACAATTCGGCAAACAGCAGTAACAGTATACTTTCGTAGTACGCAGTTACTGCCGTTTGCTTTTGCACGGCAGCGTATTTGGCGGTGATAACTAAATGATGTATGAATGGGCATTGCAAAAAAAGACGTTATTCAGTCGTATTACACCCTAGAAATGTATAAATTATATGAATTTGCAATGCCTTTAACTGCCAATGCCAAAAATCTACTTTTAATAATACAAAATCTGATATTTTTGAAGATAGATATCTTAGCCAAGACCTAACTTCTATATTGCATAACACTCCTCTAGATGTCAGTTGTGGGAGAGAGGGTGGGTGGGGGTTACCCAGACTGCAGGTCACGTGAATCAGCCTCTCTGGTGTCACCTGGTCACAGCCACGCAGTAAACACGAGACATTGACACAATGTTAGCCTAATGGTGGCCCATCGTTTAAAACACTGGGCCAGCATTGGCCTACCAGTAGAATGGCCTTAACACTATATATGTTCACCCAATGCTAGTTTAATGCTCGCCCATCATCTACAACCCTGGCTCAGCAGTAAAACAGCATTGGCTAAACGTCTCATTTTCGCCGGGAGGCAGAGGCAACTTGATACACTGACACAATGTTACTTTAATGTTGGAACAGTGTTATAAATGATGGCACAACATTTAACCAACATTGGGTCAGTGCATTATGTTGACACCCTAGAACAAGCATGACATAAAACGCTTCTGCTCACAGCATAACCAAGTATCTGCTTATTTCACAAGTGTGCAGATACTGTCTATTGAACATGCTGTTACTAACAAGAAGGAGGCAGTGACTTCAGCGTAAAGTTGATTTACAAGTTAGCAAATACAACCTTTTGGCAGCGCTATGGCCGGAAGAGCCAGTTAAGAAGCATTAAATACCTAGTGTACCAGGGAGCAGATAATGCCTCTTGACTTTGCACAGGCAGAACAGATGTAAAGCGGAAGTTACGACAGACGTTTGTCTTGAAAGTCAAACTAAAAACTTGGAGACTCTGTCTCCAAGCTAAAAATGTAATGACCGCTATTTGTCATAATCCGTTTTTACATAATTACATCGCCAACGGATTTTTTTTAAAGTTGTAATCTATCGGAATTTTGCCTCCACTCAATCAAACACTCAAAAAGATATAACAGAGCTAAAACAAAAACATGCCATTTGCCTGGGAATGGGCCTTTAAATTACAATCCACACAGTCATCGTACTATACATATGTCTGGTTGCAAAAATAAACAGTTTAATCAGTTATTTGTGATGATATCTGACATAAATGTCCAGTAACAGAGTCACATAAATACAAACCACACGACTTTTCACTTCTCCAAAAAAAGAAGGGCCAATAAGCTTGCTAAAGTAGTGAAACACACATAACATAGACTTTTTTAGGTGTTGGTGAAAAAAACTCTTAGAGATTTTATGATTAATTTTGTGTTTGTTTTTCAGGATCTAAGAAAGTGCGGAACATATATAGAACATATTGATGTAGGTTTCATAATGAATACGTCTTGGTCATGTTGATATTCTTCACTATTAAATTGAATTCTATATTGCCTAGCTTCAAATGTAGGCCTAAGCCATAAAATATAACAACTATGTTTAATTCCTTACAAATGTGCTGTACTGCTCAGTGTCATTTTGTTCATTCATTGTTCCCCTCACGAAGAGAGTTAATAACGCTACTAGTAGGCCAACATGTTTTAGTAAATGCCAACAATCTTGACATGCCTACGTTTGCATTAAAAAAATTCAGCTAAATTACACAATGCAAACTAGCCTCACAAGGAGATATAAAAAAAGAAACATAAACGTAATTTATTTTATAGAAACTGTAAATTACAGAACAATATTAGTTTTAAAAGATTCGTATGAGGGCCTATCATCTGATCATATTGCCCCGTATTGCGTCAACTATAAATACATTTAAATTTAGATTTCATGTTTTCTCCTCACTAATGGCTTTCAATCTGGCTTTCAGTGCAGTTGTATCATTTCCTTGCTCTTCGTCATATTTTATACGTAGTTCCAATTGTTTTACTTCGAGGCCAGGTACTTTGTCGTACAAAGAAAGACCCAAATGCTCGTCCATATCATTCTCCTCACGAAGAACAAAAAAATAGATCAGAAATAATGAAGTGCTTAGCAATACTATTGGTGGTTGATACCAAGGTCTTCCTTTATTTGGGACAGCGAATGTTTCGACAGAATTCCACCTAGAAGCATCACTTCTTGAAAATTTTACAGGTTGATCTTCACCCGCCAAATCTTTCTGCGCAGTCCCTGAATTCTCCTTTAAGAGACTCCTGCAAAGGAAAAAAATATGAAACAGTATTACCCATTGTATGCAGCACGATATAACTAGGGTTGTGTCAATATCTTAATATATCGATACATGTATAAGGGTGCACATGGGTTAAAAAACGAATCAAACGAACGGCGAATCGCCTGTTCTTAGGGTCTGAACATGGAGCATTTCAGCTTATAAACAGTGTAAAAAACGAACCTAAATTTTTTTATATATTTTAATCTATATTTAAATCATTTTCCCCTTATAAAAACGAATAGCGAGGCCAAAAAATGGGTAAAAAATGAACTGGGAATAATCCATAATTTCCAGGAACCATGTGCACACTCATGTATCATGACTTATATGTAAAAATTGACAATCAGAGAATAGATATTTATATTCATTCGTGACATTTCTGACGAGACGTGATACAAACATATGCATGGGGCCTGGGAAACCTCAATTTGATGATAGCACTGGCAAGTGGAACATTGATGAATTTATACGATTACATGTGGCGCCAGGATAGCTCATATGTAGCGGGTGGGGTTTTTTCCAATCATAGCTGGACAGTGTAGGGCTAAATAATGGTAGTCGATTGTGGAAAATGAAATATAAAAAGTTGGAAATAAGAATGATTAGGCAATTTTCACCTGGTGATCAAGTAACGTATTACATAAACCGATATTAACGTACAAGACGCAGGTTTGCTTCCGATGGGGGGGGGGGCTAAATATGCAAAAAAAAATCTTGAGGGCGAGCTCCCCACCCCCCCCCTCCCTTTTTCAAATACTGGATACACTCTTGAAAGCAAGTACTGGCGTATGGTGCAGACATTGTAGATACGCCTTATAGAGCACTCTCCTCTTATATTCAGGACAACGCAGCTGTATCATCGATACTTAACTCGATATACATTTCAACTGGTTTATTCATAATTAATATGAATAGGCATGCCTAGAAAGCGAGCGAAAATTATTCTGAACTAAAGTAGGGGCTCATAGGCCTACAATAAGTATTAGTCAATATAACGTGAAGATAACGTGTAGGCTAACAAATGGCGGGCCCTGCCGCAGGGTGTTGAGCGATACATATATTGTCGGAAGGCCAAGGCCGCCCACTTGCTAGCTAGCTAAAGTCTATACCAAACAAAGAAGAAACATAGGGCCCTGGGACACTAAGTTCAGTTAGATTAGTTATTTACACTACTATTTACAGAAATGTAGTGTTATCTAAATCATAAATGTTTAAAAAGAAGAAAAATGAATCTGATGAAAATACGAATGCCGAAAAATAGACTACTCTGCCAATACCCACAATTTGATGAGTCGTAGGGGGAAATGTTCATGCGGCTATAGTGATACACATCAACTGTCCTACCCACTCGCTAGGTGGTACCACAATCACATGGGCGATAAAACGGGAAAAGGACGATGAAAATATCTGTCTTAGTATGCGGCCAACAGAAGCTGAACTTTGACATCTGAACAGAAAACAAACAAACAAGATGTCAGCGCCCATGAACATTATCAGAGGCATGTTGGACCACGAAATATCAGTCATAACACTGTCTGTAACCTGGGTTAAAAATCAAGTCTGACCACACACGTTGCTGTAAGAGCTTGCTCCCGCAAGCTGGCCCCAGCTCGCGCGTCCGCTCGCTATAAACAATGTTCACAACACCCTGTCGATGCCCAAAGGCACAGCACTGTCGAGTCGTGTGTCACTCCAGAAAACGATTTCAAATTTAATTCAACCTTCCTCTCAGTTTCAGCTGAGTATATGCCTATACATCAATAGAACGTCTGCACCATGCATGCCGTGTTCTTCACTAATCCCATGGATAGTTCGGTGGCGGGCGGCTGCACTACTTAGATTCTTCAGATTCTGAATTCGCCTCTGAATCTAAATGTGGAGGGCTAGATCTTTCTGACGACAATTTTGAGGCGAGTCTACATGTGATTCTGTTGTACAAGCTGAACAGTGATTAGCCTACCAAGGCCTCCGCCTGTAGTCACTTTGACTTTGAGTGCATATACTCCAGCAGCCCTCCATTGTGGAACATCAGGCTGGAGGGGGGGAAAGGCTGGTGGACTTAGTCGACCAGCAGACTCGTGAACGCTGCCACAGTTTTCGATTCAAAATGACAGCTGCCGGAAAAGAATTCCAACCAGGGATAGTTTGATGCCAAAAAAATTTTGTCCCTCTGATGTGCTTATAGGCCTGAATGTGCCAACGCATGTGTTCTTTCATCTGCTGGGATTAAACGGTCATTGATAGGAATTTCGACTAGCTCATTTAAAATTTCTGAACATACATAAAAGTCAAAAAAAAATTGGTCTTGTTTTCAAGTCAGTCCAAGTTCTGAATGAGGGATGTCACACTGGCTGTTTGTCTGTAATTTTGAGTGACAAATCTTGCACTGATTTTTTATCTTTTTTTTCTTATTTATCAATGTCTTTTTGTCCAAAGGGGTCCCAAACTGCTGAAAAATATTCTAAGTATGATCTGACCAGGGAGAAATAGACAGTCTCCCTTAATTTAGGGCGACATGCCCTCATGTTCCTCCGAAGGAAGACCAGAGTTGAATTTGCTATACTCGTATTTTTTTTAATGTGGGCCTCCCATTCCAGGGTCTCGCTAAAGCAAACACTCAGGTATGGTGTTGATGAAACGTTTTTTAGTGTTTCGCTAGTAGATTTTCCCGAGGGGAAGTCATTATGGTTGGTATGAATTTGTCCAGGCATTGATTTAGGATGGATTTAGGTTTCAACCAATTTTCTTTAACAGAACGGTTAGGACTATGTTTGAAAAGGAGGTAGAGCAGCTCCTAATTTGTTGCCTGATAGCTTCCCAATTAGGATTTTTGAACTGACGCACTGGGCGCGGTTTTGTACGGCGGGTCAATATCCAGTTCAATCACAACATTACAGTGATCCGAGATTTTAGGTACATAATGAGAAGATTTTATCAAACCGGGTTTATTTGTGATCAAGAGGTCCAAAATAAGTTCTTTAATAAGAAAGTGGGCCAAGGCATGTGTATCAAGGCTTGACAAAAGCGGTTCACATTGGGATTTGCTTGCCGCTTTGGGATTTGTCCCATTGTCCCAGTCCATACCAGGTAGGTTGAAATCACCACCGGCAATGGTTTCCCAAGTTTTTCTGAAGCACAGTACTAATTTTGTAGTCAGGAGATCTATAAAACACCCGAGGGTGAATGTATTTAATGCTGATAGATTTATCTGAGCTTCAGCCCATAAAATTTTGAAGTTGCTTTGTAAATCAGGCAGGAGCAATAGAGACTCCTCTTTCACGGGCTTTCGAATTTCGATATTTACGTGAATCTTGGAATTCAGGAGGGGAAATTTCGCAGGTAGTATCCTTGTAAAGCCAAGATTCAGTGCCGCGGATGCAATCAGGTTGCTATCGGTAGTAATTTGGACATACTAAAAAATGTGCTACTTTCCCCTTCAGGCTTGTACAATTTAATCAATCATGTACGGCAGTTTCTTTGACGGTTTTTAGGCCTAAATCGGACTACTGTGCCGTGTGAGAGCTTATCAAAGCCAATCGAATTTAGATTGGCAAATGTTAAATGAATGAAATACATTTCTGTCAAAATTTGGATGATTGCAACGACAGCATAATATTCACGAAACATTAGGCCTAGTTGTAGAATACGCCAGGAAGGTAAAAGATCCCATGTCGACGCAATCTTTGTGAAACCACACCGGTATCACAACTATCACAGCAAATTCCACGATGTTCCCATTTGACCGAGTCTTTGCGATAGCCACATGGGAAGATCGATAAAAAATTTAGGCTTCCAGACAAGGATTTAGTTCAACCTGGCCAGAAAGTGAAATTGAAAATAAGGCGGAACAAAAATCTAAATTAGGTGGACTAAAAATCGGTTTTACCCCGAGAAAAAATCGAGAATTTAGAAATATATGAAAATGTTTTATCGGTTACCGGCGGGCCGAAATCAAGTGCTGGTGAGGTAAAAAGTAGGCCTATCATGTTCCCTGTACAGAGTGTAGTCATGAAAGGGGATTTCGTGAGGGTAATCCTGTCCTCTAACTCAATAACTAAACTGGCTGCTAACACAACCAGAAAGTGCTTGATGACGGGGATACATCGCAGATTGTTTAGAAAATGAGCTGCCATTTTTGAAAGGATGTCACGTAAAAAATAACCTAATTTGTTAATTTATAGCTTCTACTCGGGTTTAATAATTTAAATTAAAAAAGGGAGCAACAGTCAAGTGGATCTGAATGTTGAAAAAAGGATAAATTTGATGAGTCAGCCGGGAAGCCCTTCCAATATTCACACAGTGAAATGCCTCTTTGATTTATTATTACGTCATATTCAATCCACCCAGGCCATTATGATGCAATAGCTGATAACGGCCTGTTTACATAGTGGTAATAACCGGCGATGTTCACATACTTAACTACTTCTGTTTGTACCCTTAATTGGGGAGAGTTGATGTTGGAAATGCCTAGCACTGAGTGGCCATGGGCATAGACTGACTACTACAGCACAGCCGTGATTAATTGTAGTATGAGACCTTCAATTCGCCTCATAGTCTATTTATTTTTATAATCGGAGGGTGGCTCCGTCACCAGCCATTTTGGCAGCAGACTCTATGCCTGTGGGTCTGGCGACAGTCAAATAGACAGTCTGGCAACAGACAAAATTACTGTCACACTGTATAACTAGATAGGGCGATAGGTACGGGTGTCCATGACATGCAGCACGACATAGCAAGTCTGAGGCGGTCGCAAACCATGGACACGGATATATCGCCGATATGATATAATTGGGCTGCTCCATTGACCATTGTTTCCCAGCATCACCATGTAGCGATATGAGAAGTTGAGTCTGGGTGTGTACTGAGGAGAAGCAGAAGATGCAGGGAGTTGCTGGCCGGCATGGAAGCTCTGATTTTAATTTTGAAAGGACACTTTTGTCTAAAAGTGGAGGTTTGAGGACGTTCTCCTTTGCTCGAACCTTTGCTCAAATTCATCAAAGTTTGAAAATGTATCCCCTACCTTAAAGTTATACTCGCTATCCATTGTGACAGTGTGTAGCATGGGTGATAGAGATGAGAATGATCACCACTGTGTGTGGAACCCTAGCACCCGAAGGGTGCTGAGAGTGAGATTTGCTATCCTCGTATCTCTGATCTCCATCTCAAACTATAATTTTATTCTCTGAATATGAAAAGCAGTTGAAAAGAATTTTGCAGCTTAATTAGACTTCCATATTTTTTGCATTGAGCTGTGTGCATGGTTGGTTAAATCTACCCTGCTACTGGCTTAATACAGCGCGACATTAGAAATGTCGACTGTTGCAGTAATTGCTAGAGGACGGTACTCATTCCATGCTTCGTTGCTCAATGGTTGATCTAATACGATCTGATTTGAGCTAAATTGAACCCTGGTGTTGATCCACTTAACCAATCCGTTGCCAGTAACATACACCAGCCCGCCAAGTAGAAGCCAAGAGAGCTATGAAAATATTTGAATTGATTTGATTGCCAGAGTTCCGAAAACTGTACGGTAGAAATGGAATAATAAAGATTCAGAAATAGCAGCGGATTAGCTTGATTGTGGAATCAAGTTACTTGCGCTGTTTTAGAATTCTTTTCAAAGCCACCAGGGTATTAAAATACCCCAACCAGCGCTCTAACAACCTGAGGGTTATCATATGATTACCACTGTCCGATCCATCTACTTTTATAAGGCTTTAAGATCAGCAGCTGTGAATGTTCACATGTTTGGTGTAATGTACTTTACACGTCGGGATTAAAGGTTTAGTGTGACTTGTCAAGTGTTAGGAAACACAACACCAATAGGGATGAAAGGGAAGTGCGACTTTTACAGGCGTTAACCAGCGGCGCCGTTGTGGAATAAAGGCAAGTGTAAAGTGTAATCTGTGAAGAAACACAACACCAGTGCGAATGAAAGGTAAGTGTGACATTTACAGGCGTCATGTACATTACACGTACGATCAAAGGTGAGTGACATGTGTCAGCTGAATGGATGAATGGGAAGTGCGACTGCTAGAGTGTTTTTCAGCGGCGCCGTAATGGATTACATTTACATGGTTATATATATTAAAAATAAAATTCATATTATTTTCATTTCAATATTTGTTTATTCTATTGTAAGAAAAGGGCTGAAGAATGTATGCTAAGTACTGAACACTGTTATTTGTTGTTACTTAGACACACCGCATTGGGCCTATTATCCGATGCTTGAATCACAGTTTAGACACACAATTGACAAGCAGTTGCCGACATCCAACATGTCCAACTCGATATTCAACCCAAATAAAGATTACTTTTATATCTCATCTCAACAATAAACAGTCAAATAATTATATTTGCAGTGATGATATTCCGGTTTTTGAAATTCCGGCTTAGCAGCGTATAGAGTCGCCTGGACTGAAAAAACGGACTTTTCCGAAACTCCGGTCGGCTAGCCTCAGAGCCTAGAGGCTAGCCGACCAGGACTCCGGTTGAGTAGCCACTTCGAACAAACATAGTTATAATTATATTATCGCTCAATTAAGACATTCCATTATCGCCTGGAAGGTCCTCAAACCTCATTCTTAGCGATACATCATGATAATTTAATTTAGTAGACTAGGCCTAAATCTACTAGGGCCCAGTAGGGGGCCTACATGTAATATTTAGTCTACCTTGTAGTTGTGAAATACGTCATTACACGAAATGTGGGCACTTTTCTTTTGATGCAAATCTGACCAAACGAGGCAACTTTTGAAGTTATTGAAACTGAAAGTGTGCCAGCATTCCACAACGAACTCATAATTGGCGATATCCTGGTTGAAGTCATTTAAAGTATCACAATTTCATAGATCTACGAGATTAAAAAACACTTGATGTAGATGCACGTTAGTCGCAAATCATTTCTGTTTATTTTTGTAGAATAGAATAGAATAGAATCTTATCGACCGGCTGCGAGCTAATTCTGTAGCCGTCTGTGGTGACCTGCTCCGCAGGGCTACAGCGACTCCAAGCCTCCATGGGCCTGGAGAAGCGTAGCCCCAGCAGTGGCTGACCCGAAAGGGCTGAAATCTTAGCTAGGAGAAGCGAGCATCCACTTATTTCCCCACTCCCGTACCCCCTCCCACCTTCTAATTTTTATATCCACTTTACTCCCCCCGCTTATTTTGCTTTAATGGGGTCTACACCCTTAGATCAGTCCCTCTCCCTCTTCTTTGTTTCTTCTCTGATCATGAGCTGTACCCCCAGTTAAAGCTGCATAACTGTTTTGTTTATTTCCACCCAAATAACCTAAAATGTTCAACACAATCATTCATATATTTTTAAAGACTTTATAAATTGACAAAATCGATGTAAATGTAGCTGGATTAGATCACGACGCGATACACCATCAAGTTATATGGTGTGGTAAATCGGTCCGTCTGTGTACAATATTTACGTAATACTAATAGTGGTTAATTGTGGGCCAATATAATTTACATTAGACCAGCATCAAACCCTTTAATAACAAGCACGAGAAGTTGAGCCGCATTGGTCTAACGCTGGGCCAGAGCCGTAGACGATGGCCCCGAATTAGTTTGACATCGGACCAATGCCTCGTGTTGGCTGCAATGCCAAGCTCACACAAACCACCAGTTGGTGTCCTAAGACTAGGTCAGCCCCTATGATAACTCAGCAGGCACGAGTCACTGACCCATTGATGGCTCAATGTTGGTCCAGCTTCTATGACGCTGGTACAACATTGACCCATCAATGGTTGAATGCCTCTTGTTTGCTAGGAACTCAGCTACTGGTACCGTAAAGGCTGCTTTTTTTACAATTATTTTATTTTACCGCATTTCGCTGTATGTGATGACTAACGATGAAACAAAATAGTCTGATATTTTCGAATAGCAAAGTCACTATAGATCGTGTTTCTCTTGTCTCTTGTCACTTTGAATTCACTCGTAGCATTGCCACTATATTTTGAAATGCCCGTGAGGTATCAAATAAAAGACTGCGCTAAAAAAGATGATTTACATGATCACTGAATTTGGTGTTATTTGGCCTGCAATTTCCGACGGTCGGGGGGAGCGTCTTAATGGCGGGCCAAAGGCTCAGATGCTGGCCCACACTTAAAGGCACCATACTAAAACAGGGTCCTCTTTTTCAATT